>LNAC01001279.1:123270-205603 GCA_002007465.1 Ailurus styani
AAAAAAAAAAAAAGAAAAGAAAACTTCCAATAGGTACGATTAGGCAGAAACAATGTCCTTGATGTGTCAATCATCCCTCAACCAGGTTAAGGATAAACTCCTGAGAATTCCTACGACGACCACTAGGGGCAGAAGAGGGTCAAGAATGGGATGGCAACCCCTGGGGAAGGAGCTGTGCCTATGGAAAGATTGCATCTTTAGATCTAACTTCTATTGTGTATGCACTTTATATTCTGGGTTTTACATCAGTAGTATGCCTAGCATCCACCCTGAGAGGTAGACATTGCAATTCCCACTTCATGGATGAGAAAAGTACATTTGGATCTTAGTCTTAAGACCAAGACTTAAGAGTCTCAACCTCTACAATGAATGAGGAGGTTGGAGGGGAAAAGTAGATTGGTATCAATGGATATCAAACTCCACCCCCCACCACCACCACTGCCCTTCCTCCATGTCCCTCACTCTCTTGGAGCTCCAGAGGCTGGATTTCCAGCTTAAGAAGATGCTCTGAGGAATGAGGGCACAGCCGGGCAGTCTCCCTGAAGCCTGCAAGCCCTCTGGGCCAGGCCCAGCACTTTTAGACAGGCCACCCACGTGCAGGGCCTTATGGCAGGATGAAGATCACTTCCCAGGAACAGCAGAGGACCTCTGTGGGAAGGACAAGCCCCATTTCAAACTTTGATTCTGATCTGGCATTTGAGAGTCCTGCGGCCTCTGGAATTTTTATCCCCTCTTTCTCTGACAGAATGATGACACCCCCATTCTAGGTTAATGACTAAAATATGAGAATTCCCATTAGATGCTTCCCCATAGCACCCTCCTCTCCCCCACAGCTATAGACACTCTCTATTAAAATCATTTGCTCCTTTCCACACCACATATACTTGGATTTAAGGATTCATTCAGTTGCCTCAGGCTGTCACTAAGAAAATTACTTATTAATTTCTATGCACTGCAGAGCTATCTCTAAAACAAACAGGAGGTTAACTCGGGATTGCCAGCGTTAACCCCCATGCTCTGGCGTTGTGCTTTCTGGCAGAGCCGGGAACCGTTTATAATACAGAGTCATACACATTTTATCACATTCACAAAATGCAAATTTACTCAGCATTAATTGAAAACGTTCATCGGTGAAGTCTTGCAAGTTTGCACCCTTTCGAGCTGTTAAAAGGCTAATGAGAGATGCTTTCTTCCATATATTATGATACGGCAATTTATTTCAATCTCTTCCTATATAAAAATAATAATAACTCAGCAGGTTAATGGGCTGTAACCTTTGATCTTCAGCCCTTTATGAATATGGAGAGTGCTACGGACCTTATCCCCAGTAAAACCCACCATCTTACTCAATTATGCACACTCGCACACAAAAAAGATAATTTTTCACAGACATATAACACAATTTCAGCCATTTCCTGGATCACCGGAGAGCCCAGGAACCCCAAAGAATATTCTGCCTCTCCTTTTCAGTCCACTAATTTATGAAACTGATGGCTGCCCATTTCCTTAGTGCCATGGGTACTGAATGAAGGAGGCTCGCAGAATGAGCGCTATTTGTATTTATTTCTCTGCTCCCTAACTAAATTATCAGGTGTTCTGCATGCACTTTAAAATATGCTAACAGCCTCTGCAGGGGATGCTTAGATAAATGCACCATTAGAATAGGAGGGGGGAAAATGTCATGTCTGGCATTCCAGGGAAATTACAGTGGAAGAGGAAGGCTCTTCTCCAAGGCCCAGCCCCCAGTGTAAGGCAGGTGTTCAATAAATAGGTTTGACTATCATTGTGCAGCTATTGTCTTTGGGGTCACAGCAACTGATTCCTGCCTGTGGTTAGGTTGACCCTGCCACCATGCTCTGTCCCTTTGGTCTATGCAAGAGTTCTGTGCAGAGCCAGTGTTCTTTTAAGATGTGTCTCAAAGCATATTTCAATTTTTATATACTATCTACTATGTGCCAGGCCTCCATTTCTTTTTAATATTGAGGCAACTCTAAAGCAGGGGTCATTATTCCCATTTTACAAATAAGGAAGCCAAGGCTCAGAGAGGTGAATGGACTCATGCTGGCTTATTGGCTGATAACCAGACCCATCTGACTCCAATGTCCTTGCTCTAATCCAAGGTCCAGGCGGCCTCTCCCATCCCATCTAGTACCCAGAGGAGGATTTTGTTATCCTCAAATGCCATTTCATAAATGGGGAACTTGAGGGGCAGTGAGACTGAGTGACTTGCCCAAGGTCACACAGATGGCAAATGGGATGTGCAGGCCTGGAAGCCAGATTTCCCAGTGCCTGGGCCACTGCAGACCCTGCACCATGCCTGACGCCCTGAGGCTGGAGGCAGGAAGGTGTGCACACACCTCTGCAAGCCTGTACCAGCTTTGGACAACCCAGCAATGGTATTCACTGGCCCTAGAAACCAGGCTTGATAGGAGCAAAGACAAAGCAGAAGAATAATACATTTTTGGCAGACTCCTAAAAAGGCTACATGTGAAATAGATTTTTAACAAATCAATTTTTCCCTGTGAGTAAATTTATGGGCCTGTTCTCCCCAGCAAGCCTTTTCATTTTGCACAGACATGATTTTCACGACAAGCCTGATGCAGTATGTCAAGGGGCAGCGTCCTCCTTTTGTCCACCTTTGTCTGGGGCACAGGAGAAGGAGGAGGTCAAAAGGTCGCTCTTAACCCCAGCTCAGGTTCACTCTGGGTACAGAGCAGCATGTCACAGTGTTCCTAGTGCCACAGAGTACCAGAGCTGTGAGACGTAAGGAAATCCTGGCATCTAACACCCAGCACCCCTTTTTACAGAGGGGCCTTGGGGTACAGAAAGAGGAGGGACTTTCCGAAGTTCACCTGGTTTGAATTCCTGCTTTGCATCTTACTAACCATGTGACTTTGGAGAGATGAGTTTAGGCTTAGCACCGAGTTCCTGGAAGGCATAGGAATCTTCCCTGGCACATCCCAGATGGCACAGTCTGCCAGCCACCTGCTTTCCTCCCAGGCCCAGCTTTGGAGGCACACCCCACTGAGTTGTAGCAGTGGAGACCCCTCTCTTACAAAGAGCTTCTGAGTCTACCTCTTCTCCATTACACCAAATTCCATTCGTGTATATTGTCCTTGTCAAGAAATGCCCAGAAAAAGAAACTATAAGTATCTCTTGATATTCAAAGCTATACAGTTGGATAGAAAGAAGTTGGATGCTTCTCCCAGACATAGAAGGACACTTAATTATCTGAATCTATTTGGTTCCTGAAAATTGGAGGGCAAAGCACTAAGAATTTAGATGGCAAAGGATACCTGCCCTACCTCGAAATGTTAATCTGAATTATTGATATAAATTTGGAAAGCAAAAGTTCAGGTAGTGAGTGATGCCTCCCAGGGACGCTTCCAAGCAGCCACCATGACACAGGAAGCCAACACCACAGCCACCCTGTGGTATGGTGGCTGTCCCCACACGCACACACACACATACATGTGCACACACACGTGCGCGCACACACACACATACACACGAGAACTGTGTGTTGCTCCTTATTAACAAAAATGAGGAATGACCAAAATTCTTCATATCTTCATGGTCCAAGAATGTCTTCCCTTTATGTGCCACATGTAAAAGCTAGTTTGATTTACAGCACAACCAAACAGAAGCAAAACATGACTCATATTCACCTCCTAGGAATGCCAGCCTTTTAACTGGATTTGTCTGAGGCCTTTAAAAACATTAGTATGTCCACTGAGATCTTCCAGAAGGGTGTCCTAGCCTTCTGACACGGCACTATTGAGATTTTCCAAGACAAATAAAAGCAGGAAGAGGCAGCGTCAAAGCTGATGCTCCCCCAACACAAGACCCGACATGAAAGACTGAAGAAAACTCACCCATCTGTCTGGGGCTCTTCTTTCCCTCAGCCTAACTGATGTTGCAGAGCTCTTATACTGTTTCTCTGGCTTTACTAATGTGTCCCACCGAAGGGAATGCAAAGCAGAAGACACAATTTATCTGCCATTTGGGGTACTTAGTGAAAATGTTGTGGGGCATGTATTTTTGAATTAACAATTCCAAAAGTGTATTAAGGAGTTCTGATTTCAGTTAAATTATCTCCAGTAGGATGATGGGATCCTTTTTCTTGTTAAAGGACTGAAGAGGGGTGTGGGAAAACACTGCACGTCAGGTAGCAGACTGGTCCTATGCCCTGCCCATGCTAAGGCTGTTTCCTTGATGTGATCACGTGGGGGACAGGTACACAGTCCCTTCGGCCCAGTGTGCTCCGAGTCTTGCACCTATATGGTGAGAGTCCACCTCCTAGGCTCACAAGAAGAAGGGGAGGCTGCAAGGGTAAATTGCAGCTCCCACACCTCCTGTCACCCTCCAGGTTCCTGATGATGCAGCTTAGCAAACACCCAGTTTGAGACAGTCACTATCAGGGAAGGAAGGAAGAGCAGGGGTTCTGAGGACACCAGAGGTACAACGTTGTGCAAGTTAACCAGACTTCTCATTTCTGTCTCTGTAATGGGTGTAACATGACCTGTCTCACAAGCAGAGTCTGTGACACAGGATGCAGCAGCTGGGTACAGTGCCTGGAACGCAACAAGCCCTCCAGACAGGAAATGGTGACTTTTCTTCTGTGGTCCTGCCGCTCCCCCAGCTCTGCTGCTTTGGCCAGCACACAACTCCTAACAATTGTTGGTGCTGCCGGATGTGATGCTGGAAGTGTGTTTTATCACTGAACAGAAATCAGAAAATACGGAGCCAAGATGAAATGCGAAGAGAATCCACCGAAGCTGTGACCTCTCAGAAATAGCTTTGGCTTCTCTGAACTCAGCCTTCGGGAACTCGATGGGGCATCTGCTGTATTCCAGCAACTTTGAAATTCATGCTGTCTCTTTTCTTTTCCATCTTTTAGAGAGAGAGCACATGTGAGCAAGTGGGGGAGGGGAGAGATGGCGGTGGGGAGGGGCAGAGGGAGAGGAAGAGAGAGAAGAGAGAGAGCAGGTTCCACACCCAGGGCAGAGCCCCCACCCAGGGCTCGATCGCATGACCCTGAAATCATGACCTGAGCCAAAACCAAGAGTTGGATGCTTAACTGACTGCACCACCCAGGTGCCCCTGAAATTCATGCTATTTCTCACTTGAGTCTTAGAAGATCCCTGTGTTAAACTAACCAGGTGATACAGAGGGATCAGCTGGGAAACAGAAATAAGGAAGAATCTTGGGGCACCTGGATGGCTCAGTCGGTTGGGCATCTGCCTTCAGCTCAGGTCATGATCCCGGAGTCCTGGGATCGAGCCCCATGTTGGGCTCCCTCTCTCTCTCTCTATCTCAAATAAGTAAAATCTTAAAAAAAAAAAGAAAGAAAGAAAGAAAGAAAGAAAGAAAGAAAGAAAGGAAAGAAGGAAGAACCCTAGAAGGATTGGAGAATAATAATCCCAACCAAGAAATGAAAACATTCCAAATTCCAGAGCTTTGGAGAAAATTTAATTTTACAATTTATACTATTTGGATACCTGCAATATAGCTTTTCTCATCTCTGTGTTTTGTATTGTTTATTTCTTATGTTCAGATAGTCCTCAAGCCTAGATTCCCTATCAAGTTCTTATTTCATTGAGTTACATAGTTCTAGGAAGACTGTTCTGAAGGCTTGACAGTGTTTTTATGAGAATGACTTCAAATTTCAAACAATGAAGTTAAAAACCAGCATGCAGGGCATAGGCCTTGCACGCATGAGCCAGATAATCCTTCTCAGTTCTTCTGTTGCCCCAGCATCCTTTACAGACCTAAATCTAACTGTGAATACATACCATATGTATGCCAGACTTGTAGTGAAAAACATATTTTTGGCATCCTTAAAATGTAAAAATGTAAGGAAAAAAACCAACAAAGGAAAGAATTCATTTCTCTTCAAAAATCAATGCTTTCTTCCTCCATTTATTCCAGACCACTTCCCCTTTCCCTCCAAACAGATGAAAAGAAACTTCTAGTAGGCCTGAGAGAATTACTAGATTCTCAGAATGAGAATGCTGTGGATCCTGAGAGTTTGGGAAGGAGGCTATGAAAAGAGAAAATGGAAGTAATTTTAAAACAAAACACAGCATGAACATGGAAGTGACCCACGGGGTACATCATACCGTTCCAGAAGGCAGGCCTGGGGCTTCCGCACGACTGACCCCACAGCCGTCAGTGTACCACCGAAGCTCCACCACTCACTCTTCAGGAGTTACACCCTTCCTAACCACAGCTTCTGCGATGGCTAATTGTGTGTGTCAACTCGACTGGGCCATGGTGTGTCCGGAGAACTGGACTGCACTTCGAAATGTATCTGTGAGGAAGTTTCAGGATGAAATTGGCACTAAACTGGTGAACTGAGGAAAGCAGTTTCCCTCACCAACTCGAGTGAGCATCAACCAGTCTGTTGAGGGCCTGGAAAGAGCAAAAAGATGGAGGAAGGAGGAATTCCTTGCTTCTGTCCTGAAGGCTGGGGTGGGACAAGGCTCTTCTCCTGCTCTGGGAGCTCCCGGTTGTCAGGCCTTAAGACTCAGACTCAATCACACCCCAACTCTCCTGGGGCTGCAGCATGCAGACAGCAGACTGTGGGGCTTCTCATTCATCCTCCGTAACTGCATGAGCCAATTCCTCAAAACAAATCCTTTCATTTATATATTCCTATAGGTTGTTTCCATGAACAAGGCTAACACAACTTCCAAGACAGAAAACCCAGTTTAGAACATTATCATTTTCTCAAACTCTACCCTCTTGGCTAAACCCCCACACTCCATCTGCCCTCCTCAAAGAGGGAGACCCAGAACCAGCCCCTCTCTACCTGTTTAGATTCCAGCAGAACCACAACTGACGTGGCTTACCACCACACAGTGGGTGGCCTAAACAACAGAAGCGTATTCCCTCACAGCGTGGGAGACCACAAGTCCACATTCCAGGCATCCGCACCATGTTCCTCTGAAGGCAGTAGGGAAGGATCCTTCTTTGCCTCCTCTCACCTCGGGGGGCTCCTGGCAGGCCTTGGCTTGGGGCTGCCTCTGCCTCTACCTGGCCTTCTCCTCGTATCTCTCGGTGCCCCCTCTGCTCTTCTTATCAAGAGACCAGTAGCTGGATTTACTTCCCGCTTTAATCCAGTGTGACCTCACCTTGACCAGTGACATTTGCAAAGACCATCCAGGTGTTTGCCAGGTGGACATGAGTTGTGAGGGACACTAGCTGACCCACTGCTGAGTCTAAGGCGGTGCTGACTATCCCACCCCTCCGCCCAGGCTGCTGGTCGTTTGGCTGTGATGCAGTCCCTACGCTGACATCACAAGGACCAACATTCGTTCTCAAACTTGTACTGGCATACACAGCTGAAGGGCAAGCCTCAGCACCAGCCCCGAGTCTTGCCTGCGACTCGCTCCGCAGTGATCCCTGGGGCTCCATTCAGCATGGGCAAGGCTATCACACCGCCGTGGCTGTGGCACGGAGATCCTGTGGTCACTCTTGTGCCTCTGGCTCAGGAATCTGGGCTCTCAACCAAGAGAGAGTGGTGCCCTGGGCATGGGCAGTGTCAAGTGGGGAATCCTCTGAGATTGGGCTGGGGGCATCCTCACCTGCTGTCCCTGGGCCCCTTGTGCCCATCCGGAAAACAAGGAGCCAGCTCTTGGGTCGCAGAGCTTCCTGATGAGGAGCAGTGAGTTAATGGAGAAGGGAGAGCCTCGGGGTGGAGAAGGTCTCATACTCAGCCCACACAGCCCTACAGTTTCATGGTGCAGTGCGGGGCTGAGGGCCCTGAAGAACCAGGATTTCTGAGGTGTAGACTCCAGCCACTATCCTCCTGTCCCTGTGACCAATCCAACAAGAAACAAGTGGCAGTTCCATTCCTCAAATTCCACAGCATTCTATGACAGAGAGAGGAAGTGGAGAAAAGATGGCCCTTTATGGAAAGGCAAATTTTTTTGTCCATTTAGTTTTTTCTGCTTTCTGAGCCCTGGGACACATTCAGCACATACACACTCCACACAGTACATAAAGGGCGCAGTGATGTATTTGCAAGCCCTTCCATATACTATTTATTTTACCTACTGAAATATCATTTCTGTCTGGGAAAGATATTGGGTATGGTCGGCTTTTATGCTCTCGGCACTTTCCCCCCTAACAAAACCCTTCCCTATAAATCTACAGTCCACAGCCTGGCTTCAGAAAACACTTTAATAGTTCCCAACTCCAAAATTTTCCATAGCGATATATCCTCATGTCAGGAATACTGAAGGGCTAAGGCTTGAATTCATCCAAGAGAACTCATCAGTACTCTGCCAGTGGGGTTAGGGACTTAATCTCGTCCCACCCCACAGGGGGCAGCTGGGGGAACAGAGATGCTGAAGAGCAGGCAAGTCTGCAGTCACTCCCGTATCTAGGACCAGCAAGACTAGGCACCTGCAGGGAGGGGAACATCACCTTTGTCACTGGCAGCGAGCAGCAGCCACAGTCCCGGATCTCACCTCCCTAGCTCCATGCCTGGTACTTCCTCCATTCCCAGGAGCAAGTGCCCAGCGCGGCCACACCTCACTTCCACTCCTGGCCCCAGGAGCCACTTCTGCGCCCCGCCTTACCCCAAGAGAGCGAACGATCTCGTGGAGTCCACCCAACCAGACAGATGCTACTGAAGATTTCAGAGAGGGCTACATCATATATCACACTGAAAAAAGCTTTTAAAACTTCCTTGGACATCTCTTCAGCTGCCGGCTGTCTCATCTCTCTCCTCTCCTTCCTTGTTTTGCTCACGAAGGACAAATTAATGCCCTCCTTGTCATGTACCAACCCCACCAACAAGAACACCCATCAGGAGGCAGAGGGAGATTAGAAATAGCCATCTGGAACATTAACAATAACAGAAACCCTAAATGGTTGAGCTATTTGTTTGTTTTCTTCTCACACTGAGGCTCAGACAGGATGAGTAACTTGGGGACAAGCTGGACAAGGAGCAGGTCAGGAGCCTGTCACAGAGCCTCCACACCTTTAGTCTTACAGACTGAACCCCTGGAAGAACGTAAAGCGCCTTTCTGTGGGCCCACCATTTCTTGTGGCTGCGTCCGAAGGCCCACCACAGTTTGGTTTGGGTCAGCTTACCCATGAATGAATTTGGCTGAGAAAATTTCTAGTGAACCCGAGATAGGAAATGGAAAAAAAACTACCAGGGAAACAAAGCTGCAGTCACCTTCCAAGCTCCTGCTCACAGACACACACTGGGGAGCTGAAGGAAAATGATCTGAGATCGGCAGGGCTCCTGGCCAGGGAGACCCCGGACAAAGTACCAGCCCTCCCTGGGCCTTCACTTCTCCTCTGCCAAATGTCTCCTTCCAGTTCTACACCTCCTAGTCTAGTGCAAATGATTTTGTGCGCAGTTGCTACGGTTTACTCTGAAGGAGCAAATCCCTGACACTGGGTATATTTGTTTAACAAAAATAGCAGCAGCTACTATTTATTGAGAAGCAAACACATGCCAGGGGCTTTACCGGCAGTCTTAAGTCTTAAAACAATCCTGCAAGATAAGGGTTACCATCCCCATTTTATAGATAACAAAACTGAGGCTCAGAAAACCCAAGCTTCTGTTTTGAGGCTACAGAGCTGAGACTTGGGTCTTTACCACCCTATGTCCACAACGTGGAACTCCTTCACCTGCAGGACACCATGAGACACAAAATAGAGAGCCCTGCACTGACAAGATGCTGCTATACACAGACAGCTGTGCTACCCAGACTCAGGTCCAGCCACAGTGTGTCTCCTGGTGACCAGCCCTTCACCGGAGCCAGGCCAAGGCTGCCCAGAGGCATAAAACCCACCTGATACCATCAGTGATCTCCAGGTAAAGAAGCCCTCACCTCCCAAGACAGAGGACACCCAGTGGACGTAGGTCATACCTGAGGCTCCATGCAGACCTCCCTGGGCGAGGGCAGCTCCGTCCCCAGGCTGTCCACAGGGGGACGGACAGACAAAAGGCAGGCAGTGCAGGCTGGAGGCCTCCTATATGGTGGGACCTCCACACGATGCAGCACTTCTACCTCCATGCTCAGACTTTACAAGTTCTTACTAGTATTAACCACCAAGCTGCTGGCATTTGGCGGGGGCAAATCCCACATTCAGGAAGTATGGTAAGGACTTCCCATACACTCCCTCACTGAATCCTCCCCTTCTACAAATGAGGCATCATTATCCCCATCTTGCAGATGGGTACACTTAGACCCAGATCGGCTGTACTCTACTTCCAGATTGGAAGAGCTGGACTTCCAATGCAGGCAGCCTGGCTCAAGAGGCTGAGTGCTTCATGTCCGAGAGGGAAGCCACACTGAGGCTTGGAGCAGGCAGGGCCCAGAACTCCAGGTTCTGTGCCAGGTGGAGGCCTGGAGCTTCCAGCCCGAGCTCCTCTTCCTTGGGACCAGACTCCTGGCAAGAAGCAGCAGTGCATGAGAGCAGTGGGGTGGGACAGGTGCCAGGGACACATAGTGTCCAGGGAAAGCCACCTGGTAAACACGGAGCCTGGTCAGAGCTCCCCTGGGGCCCCCGGCTGTTGCAAAAGCGCCCTGGCACCCAGCTCAAGCACCTCCTGGGGCCACGGAATCAGCTCATGGCACTGAAAGCTATACCAGCAGGCTCTGTCCCTGTCCCGTGGAGACAGGGCCAGGACACCGGGCACAGGGCACCTGTCCCCTGCAGACTCCTTGTGCGGAGGTGCTAGGGGCCAGACCAGGAAACTGCTGAGGGACTGGGGCATTAGGTGCTCCCCACAAAGAGGAAGCAGAGGCCCAGAGTGTCAGGGACACAGGGCAGCTCCACCCTCGAGGGTCATCCCATCCACACCCCTGTTACAAATGGGGCACAGGCTCAGAAAACCAAGGGCCAGACCAGGGTCAGCGGCCTCTTTGGAGCCTCGCTCAGGGCCCTCACTCAGAAGTGTCCGGGTTCTCCCTAGCATCCTCATAGCCTTCTGACTCCCCCTGTGGCCATAACTGAGGAAGAAGTTGAAGACTCACAAATAGCAAGACCCTGGCCTTCTCCATCCTGGTGCGTGCCATGGGGCTATTCTAATCGCTGCTGTGGGGTCTGTTTGCTCCTTGTCCCCCCCACCACCACTGGGTTACTCCAGAGGGGCCGGGGGGCTCTAGCATAGTCCCTGGGGGAACCCCAATGTGTATCGGAGCTGCCACACAGTAGGCATCCAATAAATTTTTCTTGTTAATAAAAGAGACAATATTTTCACAACCACACCAGGAATTCTTTTCACAAACCAGTGGTCCTTCAGGGGTGAACCCCTCTGAGATAGTGCCCTTCTACCAGTGACACCTGGTACGAACTGGAGTTCCGCATGGGGGCTGATTTCCTGGGCGCCTCCCCCACTCCTGCTGCCAGCATCACTCACCTGGACAGCAGCCCCAGCACCCCTCTGTAAGGCCTCCCGGAAGGTAGCTCTACCCTGCAGGACAGTCTCTCCTCTTGCTGCCCACGGCCTGGGTCCCCTCCCCCGGGAGTGAGATCTGTGAAATTCCATGTCTGCTCCCTGACCGTTTATCCTGGGCAAGCACTGGTGTGCGGCAGCCAGGATGGGGTGACCCACAGGTCAGGTAAGGCCTTCCCAGACTCACATCCCCCACTGACTGGCAGAGGTCACTGCAGAAAGCTGAAGCCTTCCCCTCCCGATTCTGCATTGCTCGACTCCCCCACTCAGCACTTCCCAGAGCTGCAGGGTCCCGGTGGGGTCTGAAGGGTATCAGCCCTCGAAGGAGCCCAAGCAGCGAGAAGGGGGCTCTTCCTATGCATCTTGTCAGAAGGTCCACTTCTGGCCCAGGCTACAAAGGTCCAAGACCTAGCTCCTACGGGGCCAGTCAGGCATCATGTTAATAATAAAGTCATCTAATATTCTGCAAGCCACACCAGCATTTGTCTTCTTTTACAGAGGAGTCTGTGCCCAGGTCCCAGCTCTTTCCGCTGTGTGGCTGGGTGAGGAGCACTCCCTCTCCAGGCTATGTGCCTCTCCACCCAGAAGTGAGTGTGTTGGACAGCACTCCACACTTTAGTCTGAACTAATGCATTAATAAAGGAGACGGGCTCAGAGGTAGCTTCTTTACCTGGACTTTAATGAGGTTCTTCTAGACGTAAATCCCAAAGAAATGCCTTGGGTGGGATATCAGATATGGTGGCATGTGGGCAAGTAAAAATTTGGGGGCCCTGAAGAGAGGAGATTTTCTAGTACCCCAATTCATCCAGAAGTGGTCACACATACTTCCTGAGTGCTCCTGGAGCAGGAATTAAAATCCAGCCCCAATATCCAGGGACACACTCACACACACAGCCCACCCAGACCATGTCAGAGTATCAGGCACACCCCAAGGCTCTAGCTCCAGGTAGGGCAACTTTCTAACAGAACCAGGCTTGCTGTTTTCTGACCGCTACACACAGAGTAAAGAGAGCCTAGCTCCCAGCAAGGCCTGCGGGTGAACCGTACCACTGAGTCACCTCTGTTCACCTGCTTTCTGCCCATCGTCAGTGGCACACAGCTGCCTTAGAATCCACTTTCTCCGGGGCCCCATGCTGGAAAGCTCTTCGGAAAGTTTCCCATCCCTTCAGCCCACAGGAGTATTTGTGATCGTAGGGGCAGTAACTCAGAGTACTTAAGAGTTTGCAATAACATCATAGCACTTAAGCACCCAGGGACAGTCTACAGAGCTAACTACGAAGCTTTCCCCCAAGGACTGAGACCCCGGGGAGACCACGGCTGCAGGAAGCACGTGGGGCCTCAGATGGGAGAAGCATGGAACCCCGCACCATAAAAGTTATTATCTCGCAGGAGAGTAGTTTTTTCTCTGATTTGTATCTGAATACGAGGCAAAAATGAGTGCTGGGTGGAGAAGGGAGCATACGAGCATTTAAGTCATTTATAGTTTACATTTTTACGGCACAGCAGAGATCGGCATCCGTTTTCCATCTGCAATTAGAAGCCAGAGCAGTCTGCCAAGCCTCCGTGTAAATTGTGCCTATTAAAAGAGTCTACACCATGCGATGATTGATCAACACCAAGGATTTATTCACTGAGCTAACAGCGGTTTTTACTTTTGCCATTACCCGGGGTGATACATAACCATTTAGATAATGCACCCAGACAGACGCATTTATAACCCCGGTGTCAGAGCCCTGCCTTGGCAGAGGAAGGACGCTGCTCCCGGTCACACCAGAGAGCCCGGAGCCCGTAGGGCCGTGGGTATGCCATCTCGGGGCGGGGCCCGCAGCGCACCCGACGGGAACACGAACACGTAGGGCAGGAACAGAGGCCGCTCTCCCTCGGAGCACACTGAGCCTTTCTGCAAGCAGGGGGCCCTCCCTCTCCTCCTCCCTCGGTGCACAATAAAGCTGTCCCGGGGCTGGGGGGTGGGGGTCTGTGAAGCTGACGTAAGATACCGGATGGCGGGTTTATAGAGATTCAATTATCCCTAAGGGCACACGGGTACACGTGTGACCAATCTGAGTATACACGAGTGTGTGTGCACACACACGGACCGCCCTCCCCCCACTCCCTTGAGCACAAGCCTCTTCCCTCAGTCTTTTTTTCTTTTCCTTGGCTGGCACCAGACATGTTTACCACCTGTGCTGAGTCCTGGTGACAGATACTGAATGTTCCCTCTTGGCATTATCAACCTGCTCTTTGTCTAGGGCTCCTGGGTGAGGCACTCGGCACCCCCACAGTACCCAGGTCAGGAAAGAGACTCACCCTGACGCTCTCTCCTCCATCCCTCAGGCAAGGGGTCCTGAATCCTATTAGGTTCCTCCGCCTAAATGGCTGCCCACTCCAGACCCCCTTCTGTCCCATTTCTGCCATCAAATTAATCATTTCCCACCTGGACAAATACACAGGTTCCCCACTGCCAGGCTCCCCACCCACTGTCTGACCCCCCCCCCCGAATCTTCCTAAAATATAGATCTAATCATGTCCTTCCACTTTCAACTCCTCAGTGACTCCCACCCAAATCAAGACGAGGCTCACACTGCTTTACCTGGGAACGAGTCTAACAAATATTTCATAAAAGGACCCAGCTATGTTGTCTATAGTAGTCAGGGCTCCCCAGAAAAATAAAAACAATTTGGTTGCTCTGAAACAGAACCCAAGGAACCAGTGGGGGTGGGGTGGAGATTTTAAGGAACTGACTCCGGCAGTTGTGGGGTTTGACAAGTCCAAAATCTGGAATTTGAAGACCAGGGAAGAGCTGATGCCACAGTTGTAGAAAAATTCTGCGGGCAGAATTCTTTCTTGCTCCACGGAGCTCAGTCTTTGCTCTAGGCAGGCCTTTAGCTGATTAGATAAGGCCCACCCACATTATGGAGGGCCATCTGCTTTACTCAAAGTCCACGGATTTAAATGTTAATCTTATTCAGAAACATCCTCACAGAAACATCCAGAATAATGTTTGACCATCTATCTATCTGGGTACTTTGGCCCCAAAAATTTGACATATAACTAACCAACACACCATCTCTTTTCTATAATGACGGGGTCGAGGCTCTGAGACAGGAGCAAAGCTTATCCCCTCTTGCACGACCAGGACGGGGGCCCCTGAGTGTTTCTATGCAGAGGAACCTGCATAGACCTTCAGAGCTGGAGAGACCCCCAAGGACCATCTGATCAGAGCCTCTGAAGCAGCAGTGGGAAGAGAGGCCCCGACAGGGTCCAGCTTTCACAGACATGCAACAACCCATTAATTGGGAAGGAGAGGCATGCTGCACACCAACTGAGCAAGCACTTAAAGTATGAGTAACATGAAAGAACAGAAAAGCTGAGGTTCCATATGATGGCAGCAGAGCCCACAGCTACCCAGTGCCAGGCCCTGCATGCACATAGTCCCTTCAAGGGCAGCAAAGCAGTGAGAAGTGGGGCTGGGTGGGGCTCGGGAGGCCTGTCCTGATGCTGTCTCCACAGCCAGCGCTTCCCTCCCAGGTGGTCTCCTTACCCAGAGTCCTGTGGGACAGACGAATGAGAATGATGAAGGGACCAAGCCCTGAAGACCCCTCCCCACCTTGGAAGTGGCACTGTTGACACACACGCACTGCACCTTACTCCTCAGAGGAAGAACACCAGGCACAGAGAGAAAAGGCCTGCTCAAGGCCACGCAGGCAGAGTGGGGAGCTCAGCCTTCACCTGAGCCAACCCACAGACTACCTTCTTTCTTCCACCCACCCCCCGCATTCTTCCCCCAGAAAGCCAGCAAAGCACACTGACTCTCTGGGGCCCACAGCTCGCCCCCCCCCAAAGATCTAGGGCTTCACACCACCCCATAGAGCAGCCCTAGAGAAAGACAGCCCTTTAAATCACCCAGATCAAATACCTCCCCAGCTTCTGTACGAGTTTCTTATTACAGCCAACCCCTCAATCCCCTCACAGGAGAGGGTCTTTGAGCAAAGACAGCTATAAATACTGCTGTTCCCCAAGTTACAGCAAAAAGCATCCCACTCAGACCTGAGGGCTGTTTGGAGAAGCATCACAGCACAGCTGCAAGTGGGTTCTCATTTGGCAATCAGGTAAACAGGCAGGAAAGCATCGTGCCAGATTCAAAGCATTGTCTCGATGCACATTTGCAGCTACTGCATCCAATCATTAAACAGACACAACCAGGTATAAGGAAAGAAAAGCAACTTTTTTCTTTAAAAAGGTGGAGAAAAGGGGTGTCCTAAAGTTTTACTTTATACCTGTAGATCCATTACTCAGCCTCAAAAATTCAAGCCACTCCATCCCATCCTTCTTTAAAGAAAAACACAAAAACAAAAGCAGTCTGTCCGCTGGTTGGTCGGCAGAGGTACCAAAATGAGCATCTATCTCCACAGTCAGAGTCGTTTAGGAGAACAACCTCTGGCACAGACCCTGTGCTCATAAATATTCCAGGATGAGGAAGTAAAGCAGATCCAGGCCCTGGCATAGACACTCACAGAGGAGCGCTTGTCCATAGCAATTGCAGGTAGAAGGGAAGGCCAGGCTCAGACCTGTAGCCAGCCTTTGCTCACCACCTGTCTAGGGATCCCTCCCACTGCTGCACCTGGCCAACGGCCCAAGTCCCCCAGGCCCCCCACATCCTCAGCACACCTTCACCAGACACCGTGCCCATCGGGGCTGGCATGGTGCCCTCCTCCGCGCCTCCGGGCACAGCCCTGCAGGTGTCAGGTGGGGAACTGAAAGGGAGAGTCAACCCAACGGCAGGACAGGACACATGTCTGGAAGGTGGAGCTGCACCTGAGGCCATCTTCTGCCCGTCACCTTCCCTCCTGACCCAAACAAGTGTTTCTGCCATCACGAGGGCCACAGCTTTGGGCAGACGGGTCTTGTCCGTGGGCCCTGGCCACAGCTTCCACAGCCTGGTTTTCGGAGCCATCATGCCCAGAACTTCTGCTCCTTCCAACCAAACATGTTCCTCCTTCCATGTTCCCCAGCTCAGCTCAGCTGACAGCAATTGCATCCTTACACTGCTCAGGCTGAAACCTTGGAGTCCATGCCCCTTGCCTGCCTTACACTCTCATGCCATCTGTCAGGAAATCCTGTTGACGTCACCGGCACTGCACACCCAGAATCTGGCTTTTATTTTCCAACACCTCTGCTGCTACAACCCTGGTCTGAGCTTCTTCACCTCTTTCTCAGGTCACTGCAAGCATCTCCTGATGGGACCTCCTGCTTTCCTGCCTCATCCCAGTCTACTGTCCTCCCAAAGTTGGGTGGGGGGTAGTAATTCTTCAAGGCACTTCTGTACGTCTTGTGACAATTTTGCCCTAGACAGTGGTTTCAAGGATGTTTATATACAAACATCCCTGGAAGATAGGGTGTCTCCTTCCTGGACAGAGAGAAGACTATTTCCTGAACAGGACAGAAAAGATACTGTCTTATTCTAGGACAAGTTGGGGCAGGTGTGCCAATAACCCCTTATAAGATCGGGGGTTCCTCCGCTGTGACACAGGCCCACTGTGTGCAAGGCGTCCACCTGGGCTGCTCCATCACCCATCTGGGACTTGGGGGTCAGGGGAGTGGATGGGAACAGGAAGCTCAAGCTGCACCATCTGCTGTGAGAAACAAAGCCCTTTCTGTCTGACCAGGAGTCTCACATCTGCCAGCATCTGTGCAGCGGGGCCGGGAGAACCTGTTAGCTTGGAAGCAGACCCTGCACAGTTCTTGACGCAGAGCGGCCGAAGTCCTGATTTAATACCTAAGTCAGGTCCTCTACTCAAACCCCTGCAAGGACTCTCATTTCACTCAGTAAAATCCAAAGTCCTTACAGCATCAGCAAAGCCGTGCCTGAGCCCATCCCCAACCACCATTACATCTCTGACCTCGCCTCCTGGACTCCCCCACCCTTCACTCTCCTCCAGCCCTCAGACACAGACGTGACAGGCACGTGCCCTACTGAGGACCTTTACACTTGCTCTTCTGTTAGCTGGGTACCCTTCTCCTCCTCAGAGCCACACGGCTCACTCCCTCACCTCCTTCCCATCTCTGTTCTACGTCACCTTCTCACTGAGACCATCCTAAGTCCCAATTTAAAACTGCATCCTCCCTGCCATCACAGACCCCAATACACCCTCCCTACTCCTGGATCCCCAAAGAGCCACCAGGTCCCCACCCGTGCAGGTCCCTCCTCAAGTATGGCCTTCCGGGGTCAGTTTACCAAGTCGAACCATGACCCTCACCCCAGGCCAACTGGCCTGGTCCCAGCCGCAGCTCCTCACAATGACTGGTGTTTCAGGAGGGCACCTGAGGCTCTCATACCTGTGTAATGGGGGAACTGGCACCAAGGAACACAAGAGCAGAGAGAAGGAGGCAGCTCTCTATTCAGCAAAAGGGCAGAGCCCTGGCCTGGCCCGCGAGGCTGGCAGGAGGAGCAAGGGGTGACCAGCACCGACCAGTACAAGTGCCAGCCTTCCCCGGGGTTGCTCCCAAAATACCTGGGGAGAAAGACTCGGCACAGCACTGAGCTCTGGCCAGGCAGCTGGAAAGAGCCTCAGATGCTGGTGATCTAGGCATTAAAAGTACGCATGGACCTCGCCCCCCACCTCTAGCACAGGCTGGTGACATCTGGAAGAGCCTGCTTATTTTTTCAACTGGTACATTTTCTACAGCATCTCATACTCCCTTCAGTTACGGTTTTGAGTTTGGCAATTATGACAGGCTTGCTCTGCTATTTATGTTTCTGATTATTTTTAGTGTTTTGCAATTAAATTTTCTTAAATTAAAACTTTAGACCTAAGCTTCAGATCGTCTGTAATGTACCCTGGTGTGTTCATATATGCAGTTTATATATTTGGGTTGCAAAAGCCTCAGGAAAAAAAAGAGATTTCAATATTTGGCACCCAGACTGTCTTGTTTCCATATCACCCACACGTTCCCGTGCACTTCTCTCTATTCCCACACTCCAGATCGTTGTGAGCCACAACAAGGCACTGGGAGAGGTGACTAGGCTCTCCTTCAAAGCCAGAGCTGGCTGACTCTCCCCACCACCTCAGCAGCCCCGGGGGCCGCACCCTGGACCGCACAGCCTGCAGACCCTGCCCTCAGCCCCAGGCCTCCGCAGGGCTGCACCCCTTCTCCCTCTGTTCCCCACCTGAATCCCAAGCCTGGCATTCTCTGAAACGTTCTGCCCAAACTCATGTGGTTTCCCTACTGGCCCCCCACTCTCCCCAGTAGTGCACTCCTGGGATGCTGGCCCCCACCAGTCACTGGACAGGCTCTCCTCCCTCGCCCTCCACCACGCTGTGCTGCCCTAGCAGCCCTGGGCCCCTGTCCCTCCTGCTGCCTGGACGAGGGCGGCACTCTCTCCTCTGTGGCGACACCCACCCCTCGGTTACCAGGGCCACCTCCATATGAACCCCCAGCCCTCCACATGGAACCTGGCCCTCCACATAGACCTCCCAGCCCTCTGCATGGATCTCCAGCCCTCCCCATGGTCCCCCAGCCCACCCCATTGACCCCCCAGCCCTCCGCATGGACTCTCCAGCCCTCCACATGGACCTCTGGCTCCCCACATGGACCCCGGGCCCTACACATGGACCCCCCCCAGCCTACAGCATAGACCCCTTAGCCCTCCGTATGGATCCCCAGCCCATAGCATGGACCCCTACCCCCACTGCCAGGCTGCATCTGCAGAGCCAGCTTTGTCACTATTTAGATGCACCTGGGAATTTCAGGCTCATCCATTTCCCTCTGAAGTTTCTCCTGCCTTCTCATGCCCCTCACTGGGTGAATTCAGCTGCAGCCCCTCAGTCACCCAGGCTTAACCCTATGGGATCTACAGAACTTGCTGTCACTCATGCCGCAACCTCCTCCAACCCTTCTGACTCCCCTCCTTGCACAGGCTATGAAAGCCAATGACTCTTCTCTTTTGCAGCTGGCAGGAGGCCAGGAGAAACGGTTCTGTCCACTGACTTAGGAACAGAAGTTGGCTGGGGGTGTCTGAGAAAGCTCTGCCTTTCTGAAAAGGTGCCCCCCACCCCACTGCCCTGCCTGTGCAGCTGGACACCCCTCCTGCTCTCAGCTGCCCTCCCCACTCCCCCCAACACCGAGTGTATGGGGAGCTGCTGCAGCACTGAGGCCCTACGAGGGGTACGAGTAAGGGAGGAAGAACATGCCCAGCACTTTGGTGGCATTACTGAGTTGCCACTCAAGTTCTGGACCACCTGCCAGCCTCCAGCCGGCTTGCCCTGAGAAGTAAACAGGTGTTTGTATTGTATCTTCCATGCTTGTGGTGAAAGCATCCTTACTGACGCACTGAGTTCATTCTCATTTCTCCTCTCTCCACTCCCTCCCACTGCTCATGGACCTTCTTACTCAATTGTTCTCTTGCTCTCCCTCTTCCTCCCTCTCTCCTCTCATCCTTGTTTTCGCAGGTGCTTGCCTCTTCAGCCTCCACTCTGCAGTGCTCTTCCAGGGGCACACGGAGAGAAAGCAGGAGCTGTCCACACACTCACCACTGGAGCGCCCGGGCTAGGCTTCATCTTGTGCGCCTGTCAGTGCGCAGCCTCAAGTCCCCTGTCTGTCCTCTTTGCCTTCTTGCAGGGTTTCCTGCGGACGTCCAGCAAAGCATTCTCCCTGGAGCTACCACAGCAGCCTTCATGTTTCCCACTGGCTGCTCCAGCCGAATGCTCCCAACTAGGGCCATTCTGCACCCCAGAGCTGGGGTCATCTCCCTCACAGCCCTCCCCCTGCCCCAGTCATACCCACTGTGTGCTCGCCCAGCCCTGAGCTCAGCACTCAGATCCTACTCCCTGGACGCACATTCCTCCTACGTGACTCTGAAGCTCTGCCGTGAGTGTGGCAGCAGTCGGGGAAAGGGGACCCAGCAGTCCAGAGGTTGAGGAAGGACCAGGGTTATGCTCTGGTACCTCATCCAGAACCAAATAGCTCTGTGGGGAGTCATCAAAAGGACCAGCCAGGGAGATAATGAGCACTGGGTAAACTTAACAGTATATGCTAAGCCCCGAGCCAGGTGGTATCCATGTATTATCTCATTTTAAAGTACACATTTGGGATCATTTTATAGAGAATGGATTCCAAGGTTCAGAGAGATTCAGCAGTGCAAAGAGTGAGCAGATCAGTGGTCTGAGATAAAGAGAAAAAGGTTGCAGGAGCTGGTGTTCTGCAAGTCAAGGTTGCTAGCAGGTGTGTCCGGGAGCAGGGGAAAGTCACCTCCCCCTGCACTCAGCTGCTCTCTCCTCAGCTATGCTAAGACCCTTTCCTAAAGCCAGGTACTCGCCAAAACACCAGCGGAGGAGTGCTAACAGACCCACGGCCATGCCATCAATCAAGGGGGATTATAGGTTCCTAGAAACAGGCTGCCAGTTTAGCAGCACCATGGCTCAAGCCCAGAGCTGCTGGGGTGGGGGTGGGTCCCTGGATCTGTCCAACAGGGTCTGCTCAATCTTTAACTGCACAGAGAAGCTGCTTGGCAGGTGGTGGAGGGGACTTGGCTTCACCCACAGAGCTCGGACTCCAGCCCTCTAGCTGCACCCTCTGTATACTCTGGAACATACAGGCCCCTCAGCTACAACTGGGGAGTAAAGACGAAGGTAGTTCCAAATCTAGAATTCGAAGAGACCTTCTTTTTTCAAATTGTGTTAAAATCGCCACAGTGCCTTCATAGCCATCGCCTCATTGGGTCCTCAGTGAAAACGATAAAGCCAGCATTATCTTTCTAATTTTCTACATCAGCAGCATCAACAACAACAAAGCAAGGCTCCAAGAGACTAAAGATCTCACAATAATTTTAGAGTGCCATGGATGGGAGTAGCACTCAATTTTGTTTCCTCTCTTTGCTTCTGGTTTTCTGTGAGACCCAGGGACCCAGAGGACTCCCTTCCCTTGGTCATGATAGAAAGTTCAGGAAAGAGTCTGTGACCCTGGTCAGGCCACTCAGAATCCTCCCTGGGGTGTCTGATGGAATTCTCAGGAAAGACCAAGATACAAACCTGGAATAACCAAGGGTTCATCACCCTCACCAGAGGAACGCCTGCCAGAGAATGAGTTCAACTTTCAGGAAAGCCAACCCCCAAAATGCAAATATGAATTTCTGGGACTATCACTGGGCACACAGATCCAGCCATGCCTGAAGTCAGCCCCACCTCTAGAATTTCCATGTTTGTGGGTCAGTATTTTCTCACCTTAGTAACAACAGAGTCTCTATACCAACCTAAAGAGTAAAACCAAGGCCTCCTACCTGGGCACAGAAATCTCCCAAAAGATAGTCAAAGAAAAACATAAGACAACCACAGTTACTTTTCCTTGTTTGACAAATAGTTGTAAGCCAAGCACCATGATAACTGGTTGGAAAGACAGTGGTGAGCCTAATAATCAAGACCTCTGTCTGCAGTGATCTTTTTTTTTTTTAAGATTTTATTTATTTATTTCACAGAGGGAGAGAGATCACAAGGAGGCAGAGAGGCAGGCAGAGAGAGAGGGGGAAGCAGGCTCCCCGCTGAGCAGGGAGCCCGATGCGGGCCTCGATCCCAGGACCCTGAGATCATGACCTGAGCCGAAGGCAGAGGCTTTAACCCACTGAGCCACCCAGGCGCCCGATCTTTTTTTTTAAGTAAAGATTTTATTTATTTATTTGACAGAGAGAGACACAGCAAGAGAAGGAACACAAACGGGAGTGGGTGAGGGAGAAGCAGGCTTCCTGCTGAGCAGGAGCCCATTGTGGGGCTTGATCCCAGGACCCCGGGATCACGACCTGAGCTGAAGGCAGATGCCTAGCAACTGAGCCACCCAGGCACCCCTGCAGTGATCTTAATAAGACAGCAGAGGGACAGACACCAGGAGGCTGGGGGTGGGGAGAGCAGCAATAATAATCCAAATCTAGTCTGATGGAGAGTCGGGAAACACTTTCTCAGGTTTAACTGAAACTGAAGGACGGTCAAAAGCAAATCTCATGAAGCAAGTCTGGGCAACAGCATAGGTGAAAACCCATTGCTGAGACAGTAACTTCATTACCAGTGACTCATGAATATTGCCGCATTTGGGGAATAGGGGGTATAACTGAATCGGATTCTAACCTTTTTTCATTTGGATGTAAATATATATGAAAAACTTTCCAAACTAATCAGACAAGCATGCAAAGAAACATTTACCAGGACCTTTGTGGCAACAATGTTTATAACAACAGAAACCTATAATTATTGAAACTTAAAAACAACAACAAAATATGTCAATATGCCCTTGCAACTGGAAAACATTTAAAAAGACAATGTAAACACATTTATTGACTTGGAAAGATGTACACATCTAGGAGAAATAAGCAGGTCTCAAAGAATATATATAGGATAATTCCATGTATTGAGTACAAAATAGGAATTCAATAAATATTTACTGAATGAATGACAAGTAAATATATCTGAACAGATAAACACCAAACAAAATGTTTGCAGTCATTATTTCTTGGTGATGGGATTATTGGTGATTTTAAATCGTTTTCTATATCTGTTTATCTGAAGTGTCTAATTTCTTGTACAATGCACATGAATTACTTGCACGATAAAAAGGAATAAATAAGAAATCTTTCCAAAGCAAACAATGACTCACCAAGGTCAGTTTTAAATCTTAAGTATTATAATTAGGAAATAGGACCTTAAGAAAGAACTGATATAGCCTGGCTAGATAAGTATAATGGGTAAAAAAAATATTCCTCCCATAAACATTGGAGAGAGACAAAGCTTTCTCCAATGTCACAGCCAAAAACTGTTTAGCACAAGTCCATTCCATACCTCATATTTATTCAGTAACACAGCACATTAGTTAAATATTAGAGAAAAACACATTGATGCAAAAATAAAGTCAACAAGGCTTATGCCTGTATGATGCCAAAAAATTCACATTAAAAAAAAGTCTATGTATGCCAAACATCTAAATATTTGGGAAAATCTGCAAGACAAATGCCATTTGGATCAATTTCTGGGGTGACTGGCTGCATCGCCCACATTTCTCCCAGATGTTTCAGCCTAATAGAGAATGTGGCCTTCAACAACCAAGCCAGGGCTAGGCAGAATCGTAGACAGCCACACTGTCACCATCACTAAAAGCAAGTGCCGGGCAAATAACACTACCAACTCTCTGAGGTCCTTTTGCAGCCAAATTGTAATCTCTGATTGTTCATATCATTAGGATGGTTCTGTTAACTTTGAAACTCTGGAAGCCCTGATGGAGGCAAAGCATTGGCTCTGATCCTGGCAGATTTGAAGAAGGTAGACAGCAGGTGCTATGGAGAGCTGGCCAAATGGTGGGCTCTGGGCCCTGGAGACCCCTGTAAGTTGCAAGAACAGCTGCCTGTATCTTACATGGCCCCCGAAGCTGCATACAAGCAGTGCAGCTTCTACCTTCCTGGGGCTGCCCCACCCACCAGGCTACCCCTCCTCGATCGGCATGGCATGGAAGGAGTTCACGGGAGGCTACAGAAATCAGGAGAGGCATACCACAGAAGGGGGGTGGGAGCTGAGCCTTAGAGGACTGGCCAAAGGGAAAAGGATGCCAAGGGCATGGTCACACCAGACAGTGCAAAGATCTAGACTATAGCTCCTGGGGACAGCTGGAGAGCTCACAGCTGCTCCCTTGAAGAAGCATGGAACATTTATGGGATAAACTCAAAGACCTGAGGAAGAAGAGAGGCCATCCCCCTGCCCCCCCACCCCCCCACACATAGAACCATGCCCTCAAAACCATTCCCCCTATGCTGGAACCAGCTGTTTACATGTAGTCATTCTCTACTGAAACTGGGGCCATATCCTACTAGGCATGGCATCCCCACGGCTGGCACAGTATCAAACCAAGAGTCCTTACTCAGTACCTATTGGCAGCTAAATGAGTGAGTTGATGAATATATAAACTAACAAAATTGTATCTCATCCAAAGGGTAGGTTCTAAGTCAGCACATGCTGTGGAAATCATGGATAGTCTAAGTTACCTCTAAGAAATCCCTTTAATTGTCCAGAAGGTACATATGGAACCAGGCAGGATCTTCCCTCCACTGCTGGACAAGGTTATTAGTTCTTCTGTTGAAAGCCAGAGGAACCAACTGGTTACCCAGCTCACACAGAGTAAGCAGGTGCACAGTCTCACACCTGCACACTCAAGTACACTAACATAAGGATACACTGGGCATCACAAGGTTTCACACTGCAGTGGTACCTGGGAACTTCAGCCAGGCCAAGCCTCCCACTGCCCCTGCACATGCTCAGTGTGGGGCCTACCCACTCAGAGTGGAGTGGTGGATGGAACTCCCAGCACTATTTCAACTGTTCTCTTTCTCTCCTCTTCAAATTGCTGGTAGCACAAATGAGCAAAGGAATTAAATTCATGTATGATGCAACTCAGCGGCACTTCTTGAACTGAATCACCATAAACTCAAAAAGCAATTGGGGTGAGGTGGGGTGAGGTGGGGTGAGGTGGGGTGAGGTGGGATGAAGTGGAATGGGGGGAGGGGAAAGGCTGTCCCATTAGAACACAGCCCTGGCTAGCAGCTCCCATGTCACCACTCGTGCTGTCCTAACCACACCAGCTGCCCACACATCCGCTTCTCCTGATACCCTGTGTCCTGTTTCTATGCCCACCTAATCGGACCCCAGCCTGGGCTCACACTCTTCATTAATCAGCCTCTACTCAAGCCAGCATATGCTAGGACACACACCCAGGGTGTTCTGAACGCTATTTCTTCAGCAGGCCAACAGCTTGGTGAAACCACCCCTGCAAGATGGACAATCCCCCATCTAATTCCATCTAATTTTCAGATCCCTAGTGGGAGACAGAGCCAGTGGGACTTCCTGGTGGGCCGAACAGGAGCAAAGGGTCAGGAAGAGGCCTGGACGCATACTTACACATCACCACCACCGCCGCATCCAGCCACACTGGAGCCAAAAGGAAAAACTAGGAACACTGATCTTATATCTATTTAAATATTTGTCGACATTTGTTATCATGAATTTTTACATTAATGTTGATTTTCTAAAATACTGCATTTAAATATTACTTATTTCTGAGGGGTTTTGTTTTTTGTCTCATTCCTTTCACTCTAGTCCCTATTGAAAGAGCTACTAGTTATTGAGTATAAATAATCCACCAGACACTGCATGTAAAAAAGTTACATGGAAGTCTCACAATAGTCTCATCAGTAAAGTTGCGAGTGTGCCTATTTGATAATTTGGGGAAACTGAGGCACAGAAAGACAACAGCATAGGAAGTGTCCCACAGCTGGTAAGAGGTGGTGAGGACACAAATCTAGGAGAGAGTGGGGTGGACCACGCTGATTAAAAAACACCGACCTCTGATGTAGGGAAAGATAGCATGGGAAGCATGGTGAAGCACTCCACAGCCAGCCAGGGGGATCTTGAGTGGATCCCACGCTCCCCACGGAGGTTCAGAGAGGTCTGGAAGGGGCCGTGCAGACCAACCACTTCTGTGGACCATGTGTGTAAGGACTAAGGGAAAGGCATCCCTTCCTTGAGGATTCATGTACTGAAGAAAGCTGGGTAGGGATTTTAAAAAACAGGCTTTGAATTTTTCATAAGATTATTTTAGAATTGTGGGAGGAAGATTATTATGAAATATGTGGCCAAAAGTATTTTTCTTGCAATTTAAATTTTTCAGAAAGAATAAAACAAAATATCTCACAGGAAAAATGTCTAATTTGATGTAAAGCCATTGGTCAGCATTCTTTATGTGCTTATGAATACCACCTCCTCATTAACAGCCAGGGATCCATGGAAACCCCACTGAGAAACCAAGAAACCTCAATGTGGATTTAAGTAGGAGCTATTTTTTCAAGAATGTGTATGCTATATTGAATATCAATATACCAACTCTGACTCCCGAACCATACTTTTGCTAATATTAGCAGTAGCATGAATGAAATTAGATAGTGTCAACTCCAGACCAGATCAGATATGCACTATTGTTCAGGCTCAGCTGCCAACATTAGAGACTATGGGTTATCAGCACTCTGGTATGTGTGGATTGGCCCTGCTACAACTCCATTTTCATTTCTTTTGTCATTATTGCTTGCCAGACACTTTGCCAGTTGGTGATCATACTGGCCAAATTGCACAAGTAGGTCAGAGAACACACCCCAGGTCAAGATCGACTCTTCCTCCCACTTAAAACTACATTAACTTTCCTCTCATTGGATTTTCTCTAGCACTAATCAGCAGCACACCATTTAGCACATAATCCAATATAGTCCCATTTTAAAAATTAAGAAAATTTTGTCTCCTCAGGTAGAACATAGCTACTTGACAGCAGCAATTTTGTTTCACTTACTCTCATTGCACTCAGCTCAGGGACGAGCACATATTAGGCTATCAGTTAGAAGGCTTACAAGCACTGAAAGGAGACACAAAGAAAGGCAGGTGGGGCTCTGTGTGCACATCCTCGTGGGCAGAGGATGAGAAAAAATCTAGTCTAGTAGGATTATTTTGGACAGCCTGGGGAAATGTAACCAGAGGCTACATTAACACCAGTGACAGGGAGGAAGACCAAGGTCATCATAGGGTGAGCACAGACAGGAAGGCCTGTGAACAGGTAAGCAACAATCACAATACAGGCTGGGAAAATCTGGAGTGAGGAGGGGGATGCAAATCAACCCATGCATGTGGTTTAGGACCAAGACCATGCTTGACATGAGAGCACTGGAAGTCACCCTAATGGCCAAAAATCCTGAGACACTGATCTCCTCAGAAATACCCTACAAAAATACTCCCACTGCAGGGCAAATTCTGCAGTGCTTAGGTCCTTTGCCCTTGGATTCCTGGAACCAGCTTAAGCTCTACTTTTCCCTGTTGTGGTGATACCCAAGGCTACCCACTGGCCACCATTCTCTCTTTTCTAGCCTTCTCCAATGACCACAGGAGATGAAGGCTAGCAGATGTAATGGTACTTGTTTATGAATCATAAACTTTGATTCCAGTGGACCAGTGGAAGGCATATATTATATGGCCATATCGTGGAGAACTGAACAACAGTACCTGCTCTAAGATGTAAAAGAGTTTGTTTTAAATTTCTATAAATTGCTCAATACTCAAAAAAACCAGAAAGCCCCCAATAAATAACTCCACTCAATCTTTTATGAACTGGCCAAAGATTACAACCAAATTAGGACAAGAAGCCCTTTACATTCAGTTTTACTTGTATTGTTTGAAGAGGTTAGAAATGAAATCTTCCTGACTATAAGTTTGTTTTTCCAACTCAGACATTTTCCCCAAGGATTCATTCCCAGATGAAGAGTTTCATTATGCTAGTGAATTACTGGAAGTCCATGAATATAGAAAACTAGGTCCCTGGGAGAGCCCCAGCATCAAAGAAGGTCTTTAAAGAAAGAGCTCCTAAATATTTCCAATTCTTCATCCTTCCTACTGCCCCGTGAGCGGCTCTTGGTGGTGATTCCTTGTTGGAATCCAGAGGGCCAGAGGTGGATTTACCAAGTTTTCCCACATCCTACCTCACGAATGTCAGTACCTCCTCTGGAGGGCTCTCCAGATGGCATCTGTCATAAATGGAAACTGAGGTCAGATTAGTCACCTGCTTAAGTTAAGAAGGCCACCTTCCAACTGATTAACTCGTTCTTTCTTTCACTTTAATTCTGTGATTAAACAAGAGGATTGCATGTTAATGAAGTACTTGTTTAATTAATTGGAATAGGAGAAACTCAACTTCATCCTTGCAAGGAGGAAGATTGCCCAACTATGGAAACCTCAAAGAAGCACTGGGCACTGGTTGGTATGTGTATGTTTCATTGGGTTGAGGTCATCATTTTCTCACCCAAAGTACCTAAGAGAAAAAAAGGGGAACTCCGTCTGAAAGAAAATATCAAAGCCTCTATATTAACAGCCAGAATATAACAAAAAATAACTAGACATATGAAAAAAGTTTTAAAAAATGAGCAATAATCCAGGGAAGAAAGATCACAGAAACAGACCCACAGATTATTCAGATATTTGAGTTAGCAGACAAGGACTTTAAAATAATTGTGATTAACAAGTTGAAAACAGAAGACTAAATGAGCAAAATGGATGGAGAATTGCAACAGAAACTGGAACATGTATGAAGGTGTTTAAAAGTTCATTTTAGAATTGAAATATGCAATGCATCAAGGTAAGACTTCATCAGGGCAGCAAACGGTACAAAATAGACAACAAGATTGGTAAAACAACCACATTGGTGTGCAAAGAGAAAAAAGAATGGGGAGAAAGAGAAAATAGCACAAAAGATTATATAGGAAACAGCCAAATGGTCTAACACACATGTAATTAAAATTACACTGCGTTTTGACTTCAGACAGACCTGGGTTGAATCTTCCTTCCTCTGGGGTTACTTACTGGATCACTTACTGGTTGAGTAAATAGCACACGTGGTAGGTAACCTACCTCCTCTGAGCTTCAGTTTCTGCAGGTACAATGGGAACAACCCTGGAGGCTTTTATTTTTTTAATGAGGTAAGATATTTTGAAAAATTATCTGTGTGTGTGTGCTTCTCCCAGTGATCTCTGCCCCAGGATCAAGACACATGACAACAACTGCAGAATCCTGGAATAAAAGCCCCTAACACTGGACTTCTAGGCTCATAAGCCCTTGGTTAGTGTGGTAAATGGAAAAATCGGATGCAGACTCATGGAGTGGCTTTTCCTATCTCCCAGGCAAGATGGCATAGGGTGGGAAACTGGAGAAAAGAGATAATGTAGGCCAGGGAAGAACAAGATGTAAATCCTCTATCAGAACAAGCACCATCCTCAACCAGTACCCACAGATCACATGAAAATAGCTCAGTTCTTAGAGATGTTTCCCACAACCATTATGCATGGATGACTACAGAGATGGAACAATCTGCAGACTAAGGTAGGAACAATGCTTGCCTGGGCTCTGACACTCTGTTACGTCTCCTATCTGACCCTCTTCATTTGGACAACCCCCGTTTTATGGATCAAAACATGGATAAAACAAGGCAATAATTCCAATATTCAGTAACATTATTCACTATTGTATTAATTATTGATTATGACCTACTATGTATTATTTCATGCATAGCTAATATGTAATGAGAGCATACTATGTGCCAGATCTTAACATTTCACATATATATTAACTCATCTACCACAACCACCTTCTAAGATAAGTACTAATTAAATATCTTCCTCAAGGCCACCCAGTTAACAAAGTTCTTCATCACCCAGAAATGGGTATTATCTGTTGAGTGCCACTGTATGTTAGGAATCTCTATACTTGACCTAACCGAATCTGAACAGTAATGTCTGGAACTCAGTTTCTCCTTTACTACGTTGTTATGTTGTTAGCCAACACTACCCCACAGTGCTGCTGTGAAGCTTGAAAGAGATAATTATATAAAATGACCACCACAGTAATCAACACATTGTCAACACTCATTAAACATGCTGTCTCTGGCTTGCTTTTGTGTGACAACGGAGGTCTCAGAAAAACAGGAAGATCTGGAATTTAAAATGTTCCATATATATAATTCACACAGAGAGTGACACTTAGGAGCATCTACTTTTCTTGTGCTTTTTCATGTATTTAATCTAAGTTAAGTAAACAACATATGTATGCGTCTCTGATTTGGTTTAGGGTTGTTTAAGCTAGAAGAGATTACTTGGATATATCTTAATGTTAGGGTCCCATTCTTGTCAGGCATATCTAAGATCGATTTGAGGCCCCCAGAACTACCAAGTGGCTAACCACAGGGGCCCCAATCAAGGCTCTAATTCCACCTTGGAGAGCTGCACAGGCGGAGGAACACTGCCCTGAGGCCCGAGGTAGGTAGGTACAGGATGCAGGATTTATTCCCCATCCTCAGGGTCCCCTGAAGTCTGGATCAGAATACTTCAGTGCACTTCAGGCCATCACCACAGAGACTGCCCCAAGTGGCTGATGCCTGGAGACAGCTCCTCTCTGAGGTCTGGCACAGTAGTGTGTTTGCCCCAAGCAGGATAGGCCACGGGGACAGGTAAACATAATGGGGTCATTGGAGGATTCAGAATTTAAAAAAAAAAAAAAAATCACAAGGTCCAGGCAGAAGAAAAAAGCTGAGTCTGGAACTCCTGTTCTTCCCGTCAGAGGTAATCTCATTTTAAACTTGGCCTCAAGCTTTCCAGAAACCTATTTAGATCTTGTGTAGTCTCTGTGTGTAACTAGAATATAAGTCAAAAAGTCAGCTGAGGAAATAGGGCTGTCAGCTTCTGAGACCACTCTGGGCCAGATCAGGTGGCAGAACTCTGATGGGAAGGGCCTGTGCAGTTCCTGAAGCTGAAGGGAGATGGTCGGTGTCCTGTCCTAGCCTCAATTCATGGACAGTAACCACCCTTTACTGAGCTCCCACTTTACACCAAACACCAAACACTGAACTGCACACTTGAAAGCACCTTCCCAGAAGCCCTGTGTGGTAGATATTATTATCTCCAATTTAAATAGAGGAAACTGGGGTTAGGAGATGTGCAGTCCCTACCCCAAGCCTCTTGGGTGGCAGGAGCGAGGATATAATAAAGCCAAGTCTGTCCAATTCCTAAGCTCAGTAAGGATTGTTTCCATACATCATGTTTTGTTCTGATTACTGAGGAATCCCCCTGGACTAGACACAGAACCAGACCCTCTACAGACATGACTTCATCTGAATTCTCATAATCCCCCTGGGTACAGGAAAGAAAATTTTTTACCAGCCCAGATGTCCATTGTTTTTTTTTCCTACTGTAAGACTGTACAGACTTCTGACTGGTAAGAAGGAAGAAGGTGGCCCTCTCTTCTAAACATGTGCTTTCTAATTCAAGGGTCTTAAGAAAACTATAAACTCCAAGCCTCTTCATGCAGAGATATACCACGTTCATGGAAAGGAAGTTTTACTATTTAGAAAAATGTCAGTGTTCTCCAAATTGACCTATACATTTGATGCAACTCCATTCGAAATAACCAGCTTTTTTAATCAGCTTGACAAGTTGATTATAAATGTATATCGAAGAGAAACAAAGCACAGCCATACTACTTCTGAAGAAGAAGAAAGTAAATTACCTTACCAGATACAAAAACGAAATATAAAGGTATAATTATTAAAAGAGAAAGGTGTTGGTATATGACTAGGAAAAAATGACCAACAAACCAGAACAGAGAGCCCAGGAAGAGATCCTCACATATCTGGAACATTAATATATGAAAGACACAGCATGATCACCACAGGGGAAAGTGGAGATAATTCAATCCATGGAGCTGGAAAATGTATTTCTCCATGTGTAAAAATTGAAATTGGATCTCTAACTCATCATTCACAAAAATCAACTCTGTGTGTGTGTGTGTGTGTGTGTGTGTGTGTGTGTGTATCTTTCTGACCTTGGCATAGGAAAAGATTTCTTAAACAAGATTCAGAAAGTTCTAGCAACAACAGCAAAAAAATTGTGTGAAATATATGATCAATATCAAGAATCTATAAAAAGCACCTATAAAATAAGAAAAATACAAAATAAGAAAAATACAAAAAGCCTGGTAGAAAAATAAGCAACAGACACCACCAGACATTTTCACAGAAGCGAAAACACTTATAGCCAATAACACATGAAGAAATACTACACCTTAATAGCAACAAGGAAATAGAAAAATCAAGATCATGAGATTTCACTGTACATTCATTCAATTGGAAAAAATACTAAGTCTGATAATATTCAATGTCCAAAAGAGTGCAGTTTAATGTGGATATTTTATACATTGCCAATAACACTTTAAAATGATACAAGTATTTTGAAAAGCAATTTGGTATCATCTTTTAAATTTGGATAGTCACCAACCAAAAGCCCATCAATAGCATAATGGACAAAGTGTGGATATTTCACACACTGGAAAACTATACATACACAGCAACTTCATAAAGTTGACTGGAAAAAAAGAAGTCCTTTTTATCTTAGAAGATATCCAGTAAGGTGCTTTTTTATTAAGCTCAATACAAGTGAAACTGCACAATTAGTGTTTAGGTATTATGTATGATTTTTAAAAAAACCTTATAAAAATAAAGGGAATTATAATCACAACCTTCAGAATCATGATCACCTCTATGGGGTAAGGGAGGCAGATGGTGGGATGAGGGAGGAGCACACAGGTAGACCTAAATGATTGATCATATACATTTTTTTGAGATGTGGGTTCACAAGTATTTATTATGTCAATAAATAAAAGAGAACCACCGCTAATATGGGTCATAAAAAGAACTATGATTAATCCAATTTAGTCTACCTGAGATCCAACTTTTAAAATCTGGAATACAGGCGCAATTGAATATTGATAACTGCCAAAACACTGTCATCTTTAAAAAGTCTACCCAGCTGCAGACTGGTAACATGGGCCAAAGATTTTCCATGCCCCCTTTATACCTGAGCCTCAGTAGCAGATACATATGCAGCCATCTTAACCCTACAACATTTCCCACTCATGACCATGACAGACATCAACACTGGACCTGCTAAGACTTCCAAATTCTCCACACAGCCCTCCCCATAGTCACCTGAGAGGAAACATGTACAGAAGTGGGTGAATTCTATACCCAGAAGCCCAATTAAGATGTCCAGAACTTCAGGCAAGGCAGAGAAGGAGAATTCAAGAGACCACAGGCAAGAGAAGAGAAAAGTCAGCTGCTGGAGTAGGAAACAGAGTCCATAAAACTGCCATGTGACTCCCTGGTTGACAAAGCCCTGCGTACAAGCCCCTGCCTGCTTGATTCCTGAGAGGAAGAGAAAATCAGGATAGACAACAGCATATTTAACTTGACATGTGGGAAATATGCTATGCTGTGAGATGTGGAGGCTAGAAATGGAAACCAATTTCCCAAAGAAATATCTCTGTTCATGGGTGACTGGGTCATTTTGGGTCCCTGAGGGAAAATTAGATGTTCAGAGCTCAGGAAGGAAATGTGATTCCTCTAAGGCATCCCTGGATGCTCACCACAGGCAGGACCTCAGCCTGGAAAGATGGATGCCAAAGATGACCCAGGGGCATGGCTGATATCACCAGCCTCCAGCCCTCCAAATGCCCCCAAAACTCCTCAGAGTCAGAGCCACAGCTCACAACAGGCAGCCAGCAAATGTCAGACAGATGAAGGCCAAGACATCAGTACTGCATGGATTTCTTTTGGTTCAAAGCCAATGTCTTTTGAGCTTGAGAACTGAGTCTTTTAGGAAGAGCATCAACATTCTGAGGAAGAGAAGGGGGGGGAATAAAAAGGGAACCATCCCTTCCTTATAAACCATACTGGCAAGGGAAACATGTCTCAATCTTACATCATCTTCACCTCCCAGCAGTATGCCGGACAGAGTATATATCCTCAGTCACTGCTGTTGATTGCTCAATCAATTTCTACAATCCAAGAGGCTTGGGAAATATGCACAGAAAGGATGTACAGGTGTTAGTATATCATACAAGCACTGAATAGGAGCAGCGGTGAGGGGAGGGAGTGGTGAGTGAGGGAAGGCAGGGGCCAAAAGGGGTAGTCCTCTCAAGGACACTGCATGTTCTAGAATGGTGGCTTGCAGACCAGGATCTCAACTAGGATAGAATAATAAAAGTAGTAAGAGGTCACAAAAAATCGTTTCCATGTCAGAGTAATAAAGACTGAATGCCAGATGTAGCTCAGAGCAATGGAGAAAGCATGAGATGAGAAATCAGGAAATCTAACATAAGACATCAGCTTCCTCAACTGCCAAATGGTACAATATCTACCAAGGTTGGGTAAGGGCCAAGTGATATGAACATTAAAGTATAAAGGAATGAAACATTATAGAAACACAAGGAAATGTCACTGGCAGTTTCAAAGCCAACCCAAAGATGGGACTAGGGGTAGACCAGCTGTAAGTTCTTGGAGAGAAACACGCTGCAGTCCAGGGAGACACAATGCCCAAAACCAAGACCTGGACTGGTTCAGGCACAGCAGAGAAGTGCAGGTCTGCCTGAGGACCTCTGTGAATAAGCTGTGCTCTCTTCCCCACCAACACTTTTCAGTACAAAGAGCAGATGAGCCCTTATCCCTGGGGACTGAGCTTAGGCTAAGTCAGCACTCCACTGGGAGACCTCCCCTGGATCCCTGTGAAGCTCCCACCATGGGAATCCTGTGGGTTGTGCAACAGCAGGCACCAGGGGCAGCAAGCAGCTCACAGGGGCTGGCCCTGCTTCTACAGATTCATCGTACCAGTCACGGGACTCACCAATGCAGCAGCCTGCTTTCACCACTTGCTTGTCATATACTTTCGTTGATTTCTCCTAACCCCACCAGGTCAGCACTTTCATCCCTATTTGTCAGATGAGCAAACTGAGGCTAAGTTGGCCTCAAATCACATAATGGTTTGTGACAAAGTCAGGATTTAAACCAAAACATACTTGTCCACAAAGCCTACACTTTTGTCCACTGTTTTGGGTATTTGTATTAATAAACTGAACAGTGTTAATGAATTACTACTCAAGAAGAAGACGCAGGCAGTTTATGAGTTTCTTTTTGGGGTGTGGGAGAGGTGAGAACATACGCTTTGGACAAAAGACCTTTCAGGAGAGGGCACATGGGGGTTCAGGTGAGGTTTTGGTGGCCATCTGCTCACTGTCTGCAGACGGAGGGCTAGCCAGGCTGGCACTTTTCATCCCTTCCTTTCCCTTGCAGGTTCCAGGGGAATAAGCAATGATAATGGGAAACAAAGAGCCCTGAGTTTCCCTCAGTACACAGGCTGGGATGCAGGCTGAGTTGGGACGTGAGGCACAGGCCACATGGATCTGAATCCTGGGACCACGTGTTCCAGAACCTCTGCAGGCAGAAAAAGAAAGAGAGACCATCAGGCCCAGAAGGAGGGTTTGGCCTAAATTACCCATAAGTGGTATGTTTGGAAAAGAAGGAGGGATTAGACTAGATCTCCCTGGAGCATGAGAGACAAAGAAGGCCTGTGCCCCAATCTCTCACCCATGCCGTACACACACACACACACAGCCCACCCCGAAGAAGATCCCAGGCGCTGACCCGTCATCCCTCCTCCCTTGCGACAAGAGGCAGAAGAGCAAGAAGAGAACACGAAATTATTAATTCCCTGTCCACCACCACAGGATGCAATAGAGAGGACCTCAAAGGGTACATGAGCAGGCTGAGACAGAGCAACAGAGGAAGAGGGAGAGGAGGAACGCAAGGACTTTTCCAGACCAAATGTGGTCTTAAGCCCTGATGGATGCTAGTGTGCCTCTGAACTTCGTCTCTCAAGTGTAGCCTGGGCTCCTGATGGAGAAGAGACAAGGCAGCATGGAGGAGAGCAGTCGTCAACTCTCCGGCTATCATTCTCCCCAGTTTTCTGTCTCACAAGAGCCCCCTCCTGCTCGCCAGAGCTCCTGGCAGCTCCCATGCTTCTCCTTGCCCGTTTCTCTTGAGTGCTTCTCCCATGGTACCTCATAGTCTCCTGGGCAGCCACCCACGAGGTGCTCCATACTTGGTGGTACAGAAGATAAGGGGCAACAATGCTCTGATTTGATTAGTGATCCAGGAACATAGCAGGGTCTCAATAAGTGCTTGTTGGCTGGGGCTCTCTATTTTGCCTACAGAGACAAGAGTGCAAGAGGCTGCAGCAGAGCTTTGACTCTGGGGAGCCCTCTCCTCTGAACTTTGTACAGGCAGACTCTGAGCCTCCAGTTGAGGCTCCGGGCCCACCACTCCCACTCCCACCCTCTCTCAGAGGGTAAGAGTAGGGGGTTGTCAAATAGCAAGATACTTTCTTTTAATTTCCAGGAGATTCTGGTATGATTACATCACACCCTTTTCCACCCTTGAGAGTCATCATGCCAGAAATCCGATTTCTCATCAAATGCCTCATCCCACTCGTACCTCCATATCTTTGTACATTCTGACCCTCTTCCTAAAATGCTGTCTCCACACTTGCTCTTTTGTTCAAAGACTTGCTCAAATGCATGTTCTCCCCAGTTGCCAATGAGCCCCTTGAAGACAGAACATTTGTTGTCTGTGCCCATTCTTCTGGTTGTCAGTACCAGAAGGGACCTTACCTCTACCCTCAGTCCACATAGGTAATCCCATCCTCACCCCAGGAAACAGAACAAGCCAGAACCCTGGGCAATGAGTCTCAGTTCTGAGAATTATGTCAAAATTACTGTAGAGTAAAGCTTTCTGTTAAACCTGAAACCAGTGGATGCTGGCCTCAAGCTGTTAGGGGCTACTACATGGAGAGAACCCTAGAGAGTAAAGAATAAAGCAGAGCTGAGAGATGGATTAATACTGATTGAGGACCTGGATTCACCCATGCCTGAAGTCCACACCTAGACTTTTCATTTTGTGAACCTATAAATTCTTGGTTAGTTTGTTTGAGCCAGTTTGAGTTAGGTTTTCTATCACCTGCTCTTAAAATGGTCCTGGCTCATAGAAACATCACCAACTCCCTAGGGACCTAATAAAGCAGGATACATAGTAGACATTAAGGAAATACCAAATTAAACTTAACAACTCTGAGGCAGCCTATTTTTTTTAAAGATTTTATTTATTTATTTGACAGAGAGATCACAAGTAGGCAGAGAGGCAGGCAGAGGGAGAAGGAGAAGCAGGCTCCCTGCTGAGCAGAGCGCCAGATGGGGGACTCGATCACAGGACCCTGAGATCATGACCTGAGCCGAAGGCAGGGGCTTAACCCACTGAGTCACCCAGGCACCCTAAGGCAGCCTATTTAAACAGTGGATTTCAAAAGTACAACTTAACATCAACCTGTGCCTTTTTGGAAAAAAAGAAAAATCTCCCTGTTCCACTTTGACTTCCGATCTCATTGCAACATCACATTGGTTCCTCAGGAGCTGTTATGAGGAGAGGCTTATTGTCTTCCAACTTTTAGAAGAGCACTTCTAATTAAAGCAATATTAAACAGTAATAACTGTCTTATAGTTTTATGGCAATGCCCATGATCACATAAATAAGGATTTTATATCCAATTAGCATTTTATATTTATTCAATCCTAAAACAATCTAGCATTTTTATTAATCAAATAAAATAGCATTTAATAGATATGGTTGTTTTAGCTTCCGAAATTAGCCACATATAAAACAGCACTACATCCAATTATGCAATATATTGCCCCAAAAGAACAATATGTGCTTGCCAGGATATCCATCAATCTGACACCCATATTTACCTAAATAAGCTAAAACCAACATTTCCCAACATTTCATCACTTAAATAATACTCTCACAATTTCTGCTATAGCCATGTGCTACCTGTACCGATATTTACATATCATGTTTCCTTAAATAGGCCCATTTTGTTCATTTAAATAATTTTATTTTAAAAAGAAAACTTCATATCGTGAATTTGATATGCTAGCTATGCTTTAAGACAATACCAAAATAAAAATGGTTTATCTCTACCGATTTAAAGTTATCTTGCAGACCAGCAATGGTAGTCATAGCACATTTGAGAGAAACTTGTGAGCTAATGCATTCCAGTGAGAATTCCAACTGCGTCCTGCCTGGCACCTTCCTGAGCATCTACCCATTTAACAAACCAGGTGGAGCTGCCGCCTTGGACCTCCCTATAGTGAGCTTTCTCCTCTTTATTAAGCATTCAGTTTTGTTGATAGGCTACGAACTTGGCAATGAAAAGTTAGAAACAACTTTTACATTATAGATGATGCCCTCTTTGATCATGCGGGACAATTGCATTTGAAGCAAAGGATGCATTTCTGAAGGTATCAGACAATTTAAAACAGGTACATTTCCAGACCCAGGGATAAGTACAAAATAAAGGGGATGAAGCCCAGGAGTCCATAAATCTGCAAACACTCCCACACTTTATTTTAAAGCTGCTTTCTATTTTATCAGACTTGGCCCTAATATTCCATGGATCGCTCATACCTGCATTACGGTGCAGCATATCATGGCGCTGGTCTGGTCTCCTTCATGGTACTTTCTCAGGTCTCTCTTCTGGACCAAACTCACTGACATTCAGGTGTGATGTTCAGGACTAACAATGCTTCTTAATGAGCACTTGAGTGATATTTCTACCCCAATAGGGTATAAAAAGAGGATCCCAATGATAATAACAACAAATGTTAAAATAACAGCACAACGGTTACCAAAATGACTCATAGCCTGCCAATGCATGCAAGCCACAAAAGGATTCCCAAGATGGAAACAAAGAATGGGGTATTTCTGTTTGCCAGTTCAAGGGTGAGTGCAGTTTATAGTTCAGCCATATGGCTTTGAAATCATGCAATTTGTAAGAAAAAAAAAGATGGGAGGATCAAATTATTTCCAAATTTGTGCATAAAGGGACATCGTTAAAACGTTTATATCACACTTTTCAAATCTGCTCATTCAATTGCACATGGATTACACTGTTGCTGGCAGGTATCTTCCAGAAGAGAGGAAATTGGGGAGTACCCTGGACCTTCAGGGTGTGTAGGAGAAGCCTTATGGTAGTATTTTGCAGGAGGTCTGCTGATCACGAGGTAGAGAGAGGAACTTGCCATTTGTTGACACCCCTATTCAGTAAGGCTCAGTGCAGAGCTGCTGAATATATTATCCCAAATCATTCCCACATCCCCTTTGTAGAGGTAAAAACTGGCAGGTCTAGTAGGTTCTAGACTTGCTCACCTATGCAGTTTCTGAGAGCCCAAGCCCCAGAAGTCAGCCCCTACTTCAGGCACAGGAAAATGAGGGCAGACAGAGCAAAGACAGGCTCAGAGAGGCAGACTGTGGGGGAGCTCTGTGACAGGCCATGTGGAGGTAAAGGGCACAAGCCACATGCAGAGGGCAACTTCACTCCATACAGGAGTGAAAACCCTCTGTAAGACAGAAGGAGAGGAAAACTGCAGCCCCAGGGCATGGGAGAAGAGTCAACTGAAAAGGAAGCATGAATCTATGATGAGCTGCAGGAAAGGGACCTTCAGTCCCTGTAGTGGGAAGGTGGGGTCCTAAAGGCTAGGAAGGAGCCTGCTACACCAACACCAGGTCTGAGGCCAAGATGCCCACAGGAGCAGGGTGCTAATAGGGGTTACGACATCCGATCTGAAACCCCATAAAGCCCTGAGCCAACCTTCCCATTTTCACCCAGTGACCTAGGCTGGCTATTGGCTCTCCCCTCAAAGGCTACTTTGAGAGTGGACTGAATAACACAAGTCCAGTGCTCCTCAAATTGTAAAGCAGATGAGAGGCGGAGAGCTTTCCCTGTACCTGCTGAAGTGGGAGTGTGACTGGACCCTCTCTATTATGTACCCAAGATGGCATGTGTCTATCACATTCTGTCCTTAAGCTTACCAGGGTGACTAAGTAATTACCAACCAAATCCATCTGTGTTGCAAGCCCCAGACTCCTGATAGAATTTATTTATATAAAAATTTCCAAATTCAGGCAAGCAGCAATGGACTTTTATTTGCACAGGGACAATAGTTAGCCCCCCAATACTCAAGCCCCACCATGCTTTCAGATGGCTCCTTGCAACTTTCTTTGTTTGGATATCCTCCCCACACCTTGCTCCCTAAAAGAGCATGTTCTTGCCTTTCCTGGAAGCCTGCCTAACCACACAGGCCAAGTTAGGTGCTCCCACAGCTCCCAGATGTCTATTTACTTCTTAGCCTCCCCATGAAGACTATGAATTCCCTGAGGGCTAGAACAACATCTTATTCACCCTTGTATCTCTCTACCTAGCAGAGCAACAAGCACACAGGAGATACTTAATAAAACATTTGATAAGTGGAAATTAACAGTGTGTCCAACCCTCCATAGACACTGCGGGATATGGACCAAGGAGTCGCCATATTTGGACGTTCTCTTCATTACACTAGGGCTTTGCTCTCAATATAATACTTTAAATTCCACCAAGCTGAAGGTTACCTATCTTTGTGAAGGTGGCATGATTTGCTTATCTTTACTTTTTTCTTCTTTCTCTGTAATTTGTTTTTAATCCAGGAAATTTAAAGGGTAAGTCTGATTGGGCTCTAAGTCAGTGCTTCCCTGAACGGGAAAATGGAGGGTGGTGAGGGCAGAAGCTGCATCAGCTCCATTCCCGCTCAGCAAATACCTCTAGGTCCCCAAAGGAGCATTCCCAGTAAGATGTCTTTAGAAAAAATGCCAGTTATAAAATGTTACTACAACTAGAAAGACTAGGTGGTATCTAGTGCTGGCCTTCCAATAAGGCATAGGAATCCGGCCTGTTTTCTGGTTCTGAGAATTCCAATGGGCCATCCTCACTCCTTGGGAGCCTGCTCCCCTCCCCCACACCTGCCGCTGCTCTACAGGTGGCACAGGTTTCTAAGAACAAAATCAAAAGCACCTTCTTTAATTTATTCCAGGGCCTGCAGTTCACAGGCTGAAGTCACCAGGAGTTTGGTGACCCACCTGCTGACCTCAAGTTGCACAATTTGATTTTTCATATTCCTGGCACCTTGACAGGATCACCAGGGGGTTCAAGGGTGCTGGAGGCAGGAGATGGGGAAATCTTCTACCACCGGAAGCAGATAAATTCCACTGCCAAAAACAGCATCCCTGTGCTGTTTGTTGGTGTGCAGAAAAACAGCTTTAAGAAAGTGCTTTCCCTTTTCTATTTAATATCTCTCTTACCTATAAAATATAATCCCTAAACAAATGACATAATAACAGGCAACCTTTGGTCAACCTTTGGCAGGAAAGGTGGGAGTATTTGAAAGTCAGTCTGAAATCTGGGATGGATGAACTCAGTCAGCAACTGTAACTGTGTTGCCTTTTTCTAGTGGTTGCATTTGCCTTCCAGTGTTTCCTATTATAGATAATGTCACAACTGCTATTTAATGATAGGGTTTTGCCCCTTTCTCATATTCTTTCTTTAGAGTAAATTTCTGACTTTAATGACTGAATGCAGGGGTCTCAACATTTTAGGACCAGTTGATACATCTGCCAAAGTACACTGCCACCAGCAGATTTGTAAGGGCTCCGGACTGGGCAGGGTCCTTGCTTAGCATCTTTTCAAATGGTATAATGGTATAAGGAAAAGGCAATTATACTTTCAGTGTGCTTTAATTAGATTATTAAAAATACTTGACTCTCTAAAAGGCAGAGGACTAAAATCAAAAAGGGTGCCTTCTCTTCTTGGGACTGCTGTACCAAGCAGAAATCTTTTAAAGAGCATCAGGCCAGATAACAGACAAGAACGATACATCCTGAAGTCAAGGAGGGTGCATAAGTACAGTCACTGATGTTTCCTTCGTTGTGGATACCCACCCTCATGCCAAACCTGTTTCTCAGGTACTTCTGCCACATTTCCAATATGGAACAGTCACAGCAGGCCACAACCAACCCTAGAGAGGGCAGTGGGCTCTGCTGACAAACGCAGGGCTCTGGAGCTCCATGTTCTGGCCCCAGAGTTGTGTGCATCCTGAGAGACATACCTCTCCTTACAGCTAGGCAAGATGTGGTCAACACTGACCGGCCACTACCAGCAGAGCTGAGCATGATGGAGCAATACAGGAACGCATAATCCATAAAGAAAAGTAGGGCTGATAGAGACCCACCCAGAGCAACAGAAAAAATTCCCATTAGGCTCTGAACAGTCTGGGCTGAAGGGCAGGGGAAACCAGAAAAAGTGTCTACTATGAGGCAAGACAGAAAGCTGAACGTGCTCCTCAGAGGGAGGCTACAGGAGTGGACTGAGTCCCCACAGTATGCTGGACCCTGCATCAAACGGAAGGGAGCAGGGGCTAGCAGCTGCCTGCAGGAGAGCAGATAACTGAAGGGTAGACACCCAGCAGCAGCACTTACAGCGAGCAAGATCCTGAGCCTCTCTGGGACCGGGTCATACTTCCGCAAAGGATGGGGAGAAGTAGTGGAGAGCGGAGCACAATACCCAGGACCACAGAAGCATGCAATGAAGACATGCAATAAAAGGTGGCTGTTATCATTATTAATTACAGTAATGATTCCCAACAAAAACCTTTGTGGGCATGTAATAACTTACTTTAAAATTTTCAATACATTCTGGAACTTAGTCTATAAAAATTTAGTTCTCTTCCTAGAAACCCAGACAAATCATGCAAACATGCCTGTGTTTCCTCAGTAATACTATAGGGGGAAATATGCACACTCTCCCTCCCAGGGTTAGAATGACACGAGAAGAGAGATGTGGGGGAGCCTGGGAAGCTCTGATGGGCTCCACAGCCTTGGGAATAACGAATGCCTACCACACACAGACAAGAGGCTGGAGTCTGCACTGTCCAGGGCAGTGGACACCAGCTATGTGTAGCCATTTCCATTTAAATTAATTAAAATTAGATGAATTCTAATTTCTGGCTCCTCAGTTGCACAGGCTACATTTCAAGTGTCCACGTTGCTAGTAGCTACCATCCCCAATGGCCCAGACACAGAACATTCCCGTCACCACAGGCAGTCCCCACTTCCCGGTGCTGCATTCTGGAGAACAGCAGGACCCCGTCACAGCCAGGCCCTCCACACAGACCTCAAAGGAATCTCACAGCAACCAAGATCCATCCCCTTCTTTTTCAGCTTTATCCCTAAAGCACTGTATTCATCTTACTTTTTAAGTGTTTATTTTAATTCCAGTTAACATACAGTATAATATTAGTTTCAGGTGTACAATATAGCAATTCAAACTTGCATAGTGCTCATCACAGTAAGTGCTCTCCTCAATCCCCACCACCTATTTCACCCATCCCCCCACCCACCTCCCATCTCGTAACCATCACTTTGTTCTCTACAATTAAGAGTCTGTTTCTTGATTTGTCTCTCTCTTTTTTCCCTTTGCTTGTTTGTTTTGTTTCTTAAATTGCACAGAGGAGTGAAATCATATGGCATTTGTCTTTCTCCGAATTATTTCACTTAGAATTATATATGCTAAGAAGCAAGATTTCATTTTTTATGGCTGAATCATATTCCACTGTATATGTGTACCTGTCAGAATGGCTAAAATCAACAACACAAGAAACAATGGGTGTTGGCGAGGACGTGGAGGAAAAGGAACCTTCTGGCACTGTTGGTGGTGAATGCAAACTGGTGCAGCCACTGTGGAAAACAGTATGGAGTTTCCTCCAAAAGTTAAAAGTACTGGGTATTTACCCAAAGGACACAAAAATACTAATTCAAAGAGATATATGCACCCTTCTGCTTATTGCAGCATTATTTACAACAGCCAAGACGTCGACTGATGAATGGATAAAGAAGATATGGTATATAAAACACTGCACTTAAATAAGGTATTTTTAGTGGCAGCTACAGACCTCTTTGAGAAGCTGATGAAAGCAATGGATTCTCTCTCTGGGAAAAAAACAATGCACATAAGAACACAAACACATAAACACACACACACACACACACACACATGCACTTACGCAAACAAAGTAAGAGTTTCAGGATGTACACACCCGTGGACATCTCTATCTAGAAACAACCCCAAAGGTCTGTTTATCAAATGTTGACAGATGTAAAGCTGGGAGGAATACCTGTGGGGTTTTACAAGGAACAAAGTTCAAAGAGCTTGATTCCCATTACACGTTATTCGCAGCATTCTCTTCTTATTCCTTACTCAGCTAGAAATGGTCAGCTCCTCTGTGGTCTCAGTGCTAGGCTTAGTCCAGGCCACTCTGCTCCTGTGAACCTTGTATATCACTGCTGAGTTTGGACTTCAGGCAGAGTACACTGAACAGACCCTGGAGATTTTCAGGCAGGGATGTGATATGATCTTATATGTCGTAGAAAAATTCTGTTCTGGGCGCCTGGGTGGCTCAGTGGGTTGGGCCTCTGCCTTCGGCTCAGGTCACGATCTCAGGGTCCTGGGATCGAGTCCTACATCGGGCTCTCTGCTCAGCAGAGAGCCTGCTTCCCACCTCTCTCTGCCTGCCTCTCTGTTTACTTGTGATCTCTCTCTCTCTGTGTCGAATAAATAAATAAAATCTTTTTTTTTAATTCTGTTCCGTGGAGATTTTCTATGAAATGTTGAGAGGGTAGAGGAAGCAGAAGCTGGAGAGCAGGTAGCAGGTGATGCAAGCAACAGTGACAAGCAGTGACCCACACTTGGTTGTGGCAGTGGAGACGGAGGGAAGTGGGTAGACCTGGGACACACTTTGGAGACAAAGCTGAGGACACTGCTGTTCATTTGGATGTAACATAAGCAAAGAAAAGGTTTGGGCTGAAGTAAATATGTGGTGCAGATATGAAGGAAAAGACTTGCACAGACTGAGAATGGAGAACAGGGGAACAAGAGTTGTTTTGAACTTTGGAGATACGCAGCCGGGCCCAAGTGGAAACACCAAACAGAGATGCGAGCCTGGGGTGAGAGGTGCAGCTTCTGGAAACATTCATGTGCCAATGGTATTTAGGACATCTCATCTCAGGCCTGGATGGGATCACCTAGGGAGTGGTACAGGGAGAGCTGAGAAGAGAACCTTAAGGAAACCACGTGAAATGGTCAGAGGAGGTGGAAAGAGGAAAGGTGGTCAGGACGGAGTGATTCGGGAGGGAGGAGGAGTAGAGAGTCTGGTGCCCCAGCAATAAAGACAAGGTGGTGTCTGAGGAAGGAAGAGGTGGGCATCCATGTTAAATGCTGTTGAAAGGCCCAGGAATGGAAGTGTGGAAAAGGGCCCACTGGAGTAGGCAGTGAACAGAGAACACTGTCAGTGGTGAGGACAGACACCAGGAATGGGGTAGAGGGAGAACGGGAGCACAGCAAACACCCAGATGCATCTCTTGCTGATGGGTGATGCTTTACTCTCTTGGAGCAACATCTAGGATGACACCACCCTTGTTCATGAAGGACACTGGCCTCCGGTGGCCTCCATGACCATGGGTCATCCTGGAGAACAGTTCCTGGAGTAAGAACCTGGGTTCTTGGCCAAGAGCAGAATTCTCTACTGAGGAGACAACTCTAATTCTGAGGAGAATTAGTCTCCCTAGTTCTCACACAATAGGTATCTAACCTCCAGTCCCCACTACTTCCTCAAACATGTTTCCTCACAAGTTCCCCCCTCCCCAGTTCAACTCCCATGAGAAGTATTTTGACCACACTATTGTTATAAATAACCCATTGCCCAGCTCATTAAAGACATGGATCAATTTATGGACTGATTGCACTAAATCACTAAATTCTACCTTTGGTTCTAAGAGACAACCAAGAAAAAAAAAGAGGAATGTAATGAAAGGAGAACATTTGGGGAGCTTGAATCAAATTACAAATGATTAAGAAATGATACTGCTTTATGTATTCATTATTTTAGAAGCATCAAACTGCTGGATTTTAATTTCATGTTACTACAAATATGCAAAGTTAATAACATGCCACTGATTGGGTAAGCTCCCGTTTAAAATGCAAAACACAAAACAAAATACATAGTATCTCCTAAATAACCTGGGAGTTGACTTTTAAATATATTAAATATTACATATTAAATTATACAGTTTAATACTATAATGTGGTGGGGGGAAATGTGACCTCTTAATTCTCAAAGAAATTTAAATCACGTGGGTATTTGAGGATTTAATAAAAATAGGCTCTACACATAAAATTCTATGCTTTTAGAAATCCAATGGATAACAGTCTTAGTAATATGCAATAATTCCCCCTTATCACTGAAGTTCATAATATAGTGGCATGCGAATTCTCATGGCTGTAAGGTTAAAATAGGGGATTACTTCAAAGCCTTGGAGGGAATATGTGGGCCAAGTTATGAGAGTGAATTAAGAAAAGAGCTAGTTTCTCTCTTAGGAGTGCTTTCAGGCATATTTCTCCAGATGAGACCCACAGCTTAAAATTTCTTTTCTAATTAAGATTTTAATGCGGTTAGATTATATTAAATCAGATAAAAACCATCCTTCCTATCTTTTTTTTTTCCTAGTCCACTCTTTCTGTAAACAGATTTCCACATGAGTGGCTGCTTATGAAAGGTGAGTAACACACACATAATCAAGTTTTGCCAACCAAAGCACGCAGACAGAATGTGCCAGTACCAACCCTGAATCCCACCAGTAACTTGCGGGGGGGGGGGAAATATCCAATTAGAGGCAGAGGTTACATAGGAAAGAGCTAATCCCTGAGGTTTTTATTTGTTGGTCTTGTTTCTAAATTATCAAAAACTGCTTTGCAGTTTTGTTCATTATGGAACACCCTGATGTACAGATGTCAAGATACATATTCTTCTTTGCAACAATATCTGGAATCTGCCCAATATCAACATTAGTCAACTTATCTTAATATTATTTAGTTATATCTAGTTCTATTAACTTTTATAGAGTCCTTAATGATTTCTCTTGTGCCCATGAATACACATTTCTTCTTCTCGGAATGCAACAAAAGCTGGTTTTAGACGTTAGCCATGGATCTTCCCAGGAGGATTTTAGTAGTAACACAGGGAAACTATGAACTGACCTCAGTTCACCAACAGATTAGGTTCTGAAACCTGCCGCCTAGTGGTGGGGCAGAGTTGGCAAGCCTTTACCCTGGTGCAAGCTTTCGTGGAACTATGGAAGTTTATTAATTGTACATGCCAAGTAAAAAAGCCTTTCCAAGCATTGTCAAAGACTCAACATTTCTAACCATCGACAAGTATCAGCAGAAATTAAGCCCCCACAGAAGCATGTTAATGCCAAGGGTGTTATGTTCACTTAGGAACCCATGAGAATTTTGTAACTAAACAACAACAACAAAAAAGTAAGACATTTTAATATGATATACTATCATTCACAAGTATAAACATATTCAAAATTAATACTGAAAGACTTCTTTGAAGTATGATTAAAGCATGTGGTAAGTTCATTTGTTCACCTGTAATCTAAAAATGAATTAATAATATCCTAATCCCTGAAAAAACAAAAATTCAACCAGAAACAAACACAAAGACAAGAAATTAGTAGCATATTTTAATTTTCTGATGAACACTTAATTTGGTTGTGTAGGCTGCCCCCACAGTGCATTTGGCTTCTCCTAAACAGCAAACAAATTACTATCAGTTGAATAAGCAAGCTCCTCGCCTCTTAGGCCTACTCTTCCTTGCTCTGCCAATAGAAGGAAGGGAATGCACAAATCATTATGACTCTCCTACCTGCCCTGTTTGAATACTGAGGGTAGATATAGACCAGCAAGAGAGGGAGGAGCCAGGGAGGGACAACCTTGGAAAAAGACAGAATTGCCTCTTCCACTTGTGAGTCTCCTCCTGGAACCCTACCTTTCCATTTGTTTTTGTTTTTTTTTAAAGATTTTATTTATTTATTTGACACAGAGAGAGAGATTACAAGGAGGCAGAGAGGCAGGCAGAGAGACAGGGAGAGGAGGAAGCAGGCTCCCCGCTGAGCAGAGAGCCCGACGCGGGCCTCGACCCCAGGACGCTGAGATCATGACCCGAGCCGAAAGCAGAGGCTTTAACCCACTGAGCCACCCAGGCGCACCCTACCTTTCCATTTGTGTATCATACATCGTGAGCCCAAGGGAGGTGCTCTCAGAGCCATGAGGTGGCCCCAAGTCAAGGCAGTTAGTGGGAAGGACAAAGATACGATCAGAAAAGGCTACCATCTTGTTCCACACAGCAGCCAGACAGCTTTATGCAACTAATTGAAATTGATTTAGCAATGTGAGGATACAGTTTGGAAGCCTGAACTCTTTCTGTTCCTTTGCTTTAGTCTGCCTAACCTCTCTTACTATTTAATTCTAATTATATAGAGCCAGAAAATTGAGCTGGCAGGAATAGTCATTGACATTTAATTAATGTCTGGTATTCCATTTGTCGAAGAAGAAAGGCCAATTAATGGAAACTTGGCATAGCCATCTTGAAGCATGGGCAAAGACAAAAGTGACACAGGAGGCCTGTCCTTTCAAAGGGCACCAATGCCCACAAAGACATACGCTCTTTGCCGTGGGTCATTCTTGCCCCTGAGAAGAAGCCTAAACTTCAGGGCTAATGTTCCATCTGTATCTCTATGGCCTAGTACAGACCTAAGAATATAGCAGATGCTCAAAAATATTTGTTAAATATCACTAGAATTTCACAGAGGGTAATCTGGGAGCGGAAGCTGTATCACTCCCCTATGCACACTGCCAAATCTTCTCAAAGTCAGTTGAAAGAATGACATTTTCCAAGAGGCTGAGAGAAAGACATGATACCACTGAGATACATTAGTAAACTCAAATGTGTGCAGGTGACCCATAGACAGAGGTCACTTTGATCTCCCCAATCAAACACACGCATGAAAGTTTCCTAACTGCAGGGAATCCTTGGCTCTGTTCTCTGCCCCACCCCCATGCCACACACCATTCATACCAGCCTTCCTGGCAAGAGTTATAGGAGGGAACTAAAAAGGCAGGCAGTATGCTACCTCCACAATTCCTGCTGAAAGTCAGTATGAGCCACTCCCTGTGGTCACAGAACTCTCCATGGGTGTGACAAATCGGACGTAGGGACAGGTCCAACGTCTCTGTGTGGTGGTCAGAAGTGCGTGGAAGCAGAATTCATTCACTAGGACATTCAACCATATCTACCAAGTGCCTACAATGTGACAACAGTGTTCTGGGGCTGTGGATATATCAGGGGATCAAAATGACAAGTGCTCTTGCAGAGATTACAGTCTAAAGGGGAAGATAAATAAACACATGTGTAATATAGTGTAAAAACGTCAGAGGCTATGAAGAATTATAGAGCAGAAGGGGATAGACAGTGATATGCAGGGGACAAGAGGTAACCAATTTACCTAAGATAATCATTAAAGGTTCTTCTGATGACCTTATATTTCAGTGGTGACCTATATGAAATGAAGGAGCAAGACATGTGGCTCTCCGGGAGAACAGTCTAGCAGGGAACAGCAAGTACAAAGGCCCTGAGGCAGTAGCAGTGGTCAAGGAAGTGCAAGAAGGGCAGTGTGGCTGTAGCAGAGGAGCCGGGGCCACCACGATGAGAAATGAGGCCAGATAGGTGAGCAGATCATGTAGAACTGTGCTAATCATTATGAAGACTACCTTCTACTCCAATAACCTCTGGAAGGCATCAGAGTTTAAGATTTGCTTTTCCAGAATGTAGAGCCCAGGTGGGAGTAGGAAAACCTTCAGAAGACTATCATGATCATCCAGATGAGAGACGATGATGGCCTGGGTAGGATGGGGATTGTCTGGGGAGAGATATGGACGGACTATGAATGCATTTTCATCTTTTTTTAAATTTAAATTCTACTTAGTTGACATACAATTCAATGTTGGTTTCAGGAATAGAATTCAGTGATTCATCGCTTATATATAACACCCAGTATTCATCAAAACCAGTGTCCTCCTTAATACCCAGCTCCCATCTAGCCCATTCATCTCCCTTCATCACCCTCACTTTGTTCTCCTTAGCTAAGAGTCTCTCATGATTTGTTTCCCTCTCTCCCTTTCCCCCCTCCCAAAGGTTCATTTGTTTTGTTTCTTAAATTCCACATGTGAATGAAGTCATATGGTATTTGTCTATCTCTGACTTATATCACTTAGCATAATACACGCTAGCTACATCCATGTCACTGCAGATGGCAAGATTTCATTCTTTTTGATCGCTGAGTAGTATTCCATTGTACATACCCATAGTATTATCTATATATACCATATCTTCTTTATCCATTCATCTGTTGATGGACATTTGGGTTCTTTCCATAGCTTGGAATAGATAGTAGATCGATAGATAGATAGATAATGCTGCCATGAACATTGGGGTGCATGGACTTCTTCAAATGTTTATTTTTGTATCCTTTGGGTAAATACTCAGCAGTGCAATTGCTGGATCATTGGGTAGTTCTATTTTTAGCTTTCAGAAGGAACTGTGGTACTGCTCTCCAGAGAGGTTACACTAGATTGCAGTCCCACCAATGGATGCATTTTCGAAGCAGAATTCACAGGATTTCCTGATGGATGAGAAATGGAGTGAGAAAAACAGACGAGAGTTGGCTGAAACAAGTGGGGGAATGGGATTGCCCCTCACAGAAATGGGGGTCCCTGGGTGAGAAGAAGGATGAGCTGGAGAGGGAGAAGCCAAGAGCTGTTTGGGAAATAAATACTGGCCGATGCCCATGATGATGATGGCAGTGATGGTGACTCAGGAGAAAGCAGAGCAAACAGCTCCTCTCGATTTTCAAAAATTAAAAAGCATTCTTCAGAGAAGCAAGCCAGAAGGCCCCTCTGGAGCTCTCTACAGGAGCGTGGTCTTCAGCTACTTGCGTGATGAGAAAGAAATGGACTGAAGTTATTTTGAGTTTCATGAGCAAGGAAATGTAAATGGCAAATGACAAGAGAACTGTCCCACATCCACCCTGGACACCATCAGTGAAGAGATGGCCTATCTCATAGGCTCCGCTGTGCTGGGCAGGAGTCACTGCTAAGTGAAGTCCTCACAGAGGACGCAAGAGCCACAGTCTGCGCACATTGGCCTGGAGTCCTGGTCCGTTGCGGCAGGTCAGAGCCACTGCCGTTCGGGCCTCAGAGTCAGAGGCCAAGCACTCACAGCTTTGGAGGGTAGGCCTCCAAAGGGGGGACAGACATCCTGGGGCAGGAGCAGGGAGATCCACTCGGTATTGGATAGCCACTTTTTAACATTACCCTTTCTTTAAAATTTGCGGTTACTTTTTATCAAAGTTCTATATACATGTAGTTAGAAGAGACAAATAGTTCTACAGGGCTTGTCACAAAAAAAGAGCAGTTATCCTGAATCCTCCCTATGCCCCATTTCCCACTTCCCAGAGGCAACTGCTTTGAACTGTATTAGACGGTTCTTTCATTATTTACCTCTGTATCTCTAAATAAACAGGTTTATGCTGCTACCTCATTTTTCACCTCTGGCATCATTTATTGACTTTCCACTTTGGGAGATAAGGATTTAGCTCTAGTTCTCTCTGCCCTACGTTCATTTAAGTGCACACACACACACACACACACACACACACACACACACACCCCTATGCACACATAGCACACACATACACCAACATACGCACACACACACACAAACATACACACACCTTCACACAGGCATGCATGCATACACCTGTGCACCAACACACATGCACATGCCACCCCCAGTCCTCCCAATGGTTAGCTGTGTTACACTGTGGTTAGCCCAACATGCAGTGTTGACACAGCTGTGATTATGCAAATTTCACTCTCAGCTAAGTTACACAAATGCCTTAGTCCCTTTCCTCCCTTCTCTACAATGTTTTGTGTTCTCAAAATTTAAAAACTATCTTGATTTCTGTCTTTCTTGTTTTCTGTGTATTTTCTATGCAGAAAAGATGTAAGTAACTAAACAGAATCTGAACTTGCAAACCTTAAGTTTATACCGTCATTCTAACTCTCTCTGCCCTGTGCACTCATCTATCAGAGAGTTTTTAGGCAGAAAGGAGCTATTATCCCCAGAGCAATATTTCAAAAACAAACTTATAACTATCCCATGAAAAGAGTTACAGAACCAGGAAGGTTCAAAAAGGCCTAGTGTAGCTCCTGACAACAGCAGGTCCTTGTTTTGTTGAACTCAAGTGTTTTGAACTATTGAACAGATGAGCTCTAAGATCTTTGGCTATTCTCTGCTTCCTAGTTCTGCTAAGACAAAATGTCCCCTTTGGTCCTCCCTCAACATCACACAAGCCTTTTCTCTGGTGTCTGAACTCAACAAAGCGTCCCCAGAAGCTGACGCCACTGTCAGGGTGGGGGGCAACCTTCCTCAGAACCAGCCCCCTCTCACTGCCAAAATGAGAAATACCTAAATGCCCTCCCATGTTACCACGTGTCACAGAAATAGGCCAGCAAGAGAAATATTAAGAACATGCTGAGCAGAAAGTATGGGTAAATAACCTCAATTCCAAAGCTATATTTTTCTCAGCAGGTGTAGAATAAAAAATAATGTGACTGACCTCTGCCCTGGCCAGTCCACAGAACCAAGGGCAGGTCTGTTCCATGCCAGGCAGCAGCTCTTCTGCAGTGTCCAGACCGCATGGTCTGGGCATTGCTCCTACCCTGCAGACCAAACAGACCTGGTAAAATGTCAGGCCAAGGAAAGAGGGTCCCTCCAATTTTGCAAAGAGTGTGAATCAGAATGATCCCAGCAGAAACCCAGCAATCCTGATATCAGAATACTTAATCCATCAGGCCCTTCAGAGACTTGGGTGAGGGAAAAAGGTATTAAAATTCACACTAGTTGACACTGTTCATGGTCAATGATGTCATTTACTCAAGACCAGGCTGGGACTGTGGAAGGAACAAGAGAAGAGAGAGGCAGGCTAGTGAGACTCAGGAGGTCTTGGGAGGCAGGCCCATGGGTACTTGGCAAGACCATCCCTGCTCGTGGAGGTCTCCCCACCATGAGCTGGTATTCTCAGTGGCCCTTCCTGGTCAATCTGTCTCTTGCCCTGTCCAAACCTTCAGCTGGCTTGCTCATGGGGCTCTGAGGCACTACCCAAGCCTTTGGTGAACAGATGTGGTGGGTATGAGAGATCAGATAAGGAACCAGGAAGATTTGAGAAAATAGCACAATAATACTAATTTCCATGCCCACCTACAAATCAAATGTTATTGCTGCCTGCTGGGTGGGCCCAGAAAAGTTTGAGGTTTTCTCTTTTCCTGCCCACTGATTCTTATTTGCAAGTGGCTGCTGGTCCATCCTAGGGCTGGGGCCCAGGTGGCAACCAGTTGGAGCAGGAAGAGGAGGCAGATGGAGGGGGCGGGCACTTCATTACTGGAGGTCTCTCCAAAGGAGCAGATTGCATATCTTCCTTCTAGGAAATATGATTGCCAAGGAGGACTGGAGGTCTATGATTTGCCAGTGCATATGTGTGTGTGCACGCGTGCACACACGTGTATATACACTCACATCAATACACACACAGCAGTACCTGAACACCCACAGAGGCATCCACCCTTACCTTATTTAGCATCCTTCTTTTACAGGTGGGGAAAAAGCAGCTTGAAGAGGTAAGATGACTTATCCAAGACAGGCTACATGCTGAGTCAGGGCCCAGGACCATTGTTCTGTCTACTGACCAGCCCTCTGCCTGTTGGGTGAATCCACCACATAACTGTGCTTGGCACACAGAGGTGGGGGTGGGTGGAAAAGGCAGGACTTGGGGCTCAGGCAGACTCCATTTGAAATTTGAAACCTGGCTCTATCATTACTGGCTGAGAGGCCTTGGACAAGTTATTTGAGCCCTCTGAGCCTCAGTTTCCTTCATCTACACACCGAGGAGAGCAGTACATACTTCCTGACTTGTTTTAAGGATTCTGTGAGATTCCACAAGTGCAACACCTGGCACAGGGCCTTAGGCACAGCAGCTGCTCCATTAAGTGGCAGATGCTAGTAATTTCCGCCTTAATATTCAGACTCGTGGCAAAAGTAGATGGCTCTGCCCATCTTGGCTGATACCCCTGGGTGGCCCAGACATGGGGACCAGGGTCCAGGAGCCAAGGGCACAGTCACATGAGAGATTCCTGACCCAGGGGAACAGAACAGGCTCTTCCCAAAGTGTCCAGGCTGGTCAGCTGGCTATGACTCTTCCGCAGAAGCATTTGGTGACAGTCTTGGGTAGCTTCTGAAGAGTCAATGACTTACACACAGGGGTCATAGCAATTTGGGGAGTTGTGATCTTCAGCCTTTTCACTGCAACTCCCACCACGGAAAAGTCAGCTCAGTGCCACCTCCAAACCTCAATCTCTGCCTCCTAGGATCCGCCTCCTGACCGTAACAGAAGCCTCGACAGGTGCCTGACATGCCGTAGGTGCTCCGTATGGCAGCTCCCATGCTGTAGCTGCTGTTGAAATGACTGTGCCCCTGATCCAGCCGGATCCCTAGAGACCGGGGGGGACAAGGGTCTGCACACATGATGTTGGGGCCATTCTGGTCTAGCTCAGGATGCATTCCACATAGAAAGGTGATGGAGAAATGGCCCGTTCATTCATCTGCGCACTAGACTCACACACACACTGAGCCCCACTGTGTGTCAGCCTGGCCTGGATGCTGAAGAGGACTCAGTTCCCATCTTCATGGAACTGTGTTTCCAGAAGCCTGGGCTTTTCCTACTCAGCACATGTGTCTAAGAGTCTCTTCTTAGAAGCAAGATCTTCTGAAGCTTATTTTATCAGGCCTCCAACAGTCCCTCAGTCCCAATTAAGTTGAATGGCCTCTACCCACGGTCCTAGTTCATATTTGCAGTTAATGCTAGGGACAACAGTATTATTCATTAACACTTAACAAGCACCCACTCCATGCTCTCGGGTGCCAGTGGGCCCGTGACAGACAGTGTCTGCCCTGAAGGAGGGCACAGTCAAGCACAAACCCAGCAGCCTTCTTGCAGCCCCGTCCCAGCGCCTAAGGGACCTCACGAGGCTTACTCTAGTCTCGCCTTTGCCCGAGGTGCTGCCTAGCAGAAACTCCCTGAGCCTTCTGCCTGCTCCCGCAGCTCCGGCTCTAGCCCTTGAGGCTGTGCCTGCTCCCCCATGCTCAGTTAGGAATCCAGGAAGCTACGGCTCGCACAGCTAGACCCAGAGGTGAGGACACCACTCCGAGCTCTAACCCACCAAGAGGCATTTCAGGAGACACTTCTTCACTCAGCTCCAGCTTACAACTCTGCAGAGTGACAGTGTCCCAAGGATTACATGAGATCAAGGAGGAGCCATGCCCTGCCAATGCTCAAGGCAAAGGAGCACCCCAGCTTCTTTTCAGAGCCCCACTATTGGGCCATACCATTACCACCCAGCTGAGCCCATGCAACCAGTCCACGGCCTCCTCAGCTCATCTCTCTAAGACAAATAAATATCCGAGAGCTCTGTATGGGCCGGAGGGTTGCCAGCATGCCACCACCACTCAGGCCTGGTTTCCTGGAATACACTACAGCACAAGACATTAGGCTCATTAGCAGGGAACTAGCAATTGATTTTATACGTAATTTGGAAAGAGAAGAGTATTATTGTACTTTGTTTTCCTATGGCTATTATCCCCATAAGAGCTCATTTCTACCTCTTAACAGGGGTTTACTTGGACTGATAAATTGGTTAAAAACCTTCCCGTCCAATTTCAATTTACTCAATGTAACATACGCTGGAACACATTTAGCGCAAATGTAAATTCAGCCAATGCAGTTCCCAAAGGGACATTGTTGTTCTTCCATGGACACCCCATCTTCCCTTCTCAGGACTCTGGGGAGATCACTGTGACCTCTGAGGAAGCAGGAGAAGCAGGGTACTTTGGCCCGGGGTATCACCTTCCCCAGAGCAGGGCCCGATCTAGACATGGGCAGAACTGCGGGGGGAGAGTCTCATAGCTGAAGGTGTCATGGTTGAGTCCAGAGGACCAGGGATTTTAGTCCTTGCCCCATGGCTCCCATTCCCAAATTGGTTCTCACAGGACAGGGGGTATCATCCGGAGGCCCCACACCAGCAGCTTCACCCTGTCACAGCGAGGTTTCTCCAGAATGTTTACATCAAGTTGCTTTCTCTCTAGTTTACAGCACCCTGGGTGTGGAAAGAGCTACAAAGCCAGTGACTTGGGACGGGAACGACAAAGCCAGGGTCGTCACGAATAATTCAGCAGCTTGCATCCCAATCTCAGCATCAGACTTCATGAATTCCATGCTAAAGTCTTCTTCGTGACATGACCACAGTCCCCATCCTTTCCCAGAAACCTGTGTGAGTGGGCCACGTCAGCTTCCTGAAAATACTGCTTTTGCAAATGCCAGGCATATTCAGACCCCAAATTCCCAGCCTCCTTCTGCCCCACAGCCCAACCTCAAGTGTTCAGACCAGTTGACAGCCCCTTGCTTCCTGAGGATAATTCCTTCCCCCTCCCATCCCATTTTTCCCAATGTCATGCCTTTAGGTCAGACAAACGCCCCTGCCCCGACTCTCCACCTCTTGAAGCCATCATCTGAGATGAGTCCTCCAGTCCTCTGCTGAGTTTCTAAGTCCAGGTCACTAATCTGAGCTGACTACTAATAAAGCTGTGCTCAGCCACAGGCTTCGCTCCAAGCCAGTCACCGAGATGCAGCCTCTCGATGATGAAGGAAACTCAGCAGAGGTGAGAGGCACACCGCACCGCCGGAGCGTACCTCTGGGTTGCAGCCCTCTGGATCCTGGGTCCCTGGTGTCAAGGCCTTGCCCCAGGTGTACATCAGGAAAGCGCCCAGTGCCCAGCTCACAGTGAGCACCACACAAGAGCAGGTTCCCTCTCCCAGAGGCCTCACTGAGAACCCAACTCCCAACATCTCACTCATTATGTAAACTCCACAGGAATCTTTTCTCCTTTCAAGGTAGACTAAAGGAGCAATTAATTTCTAACAATAAAGACAGATGCACAGACAAAATTCCTAACTAAAAATACCAGAGTGGCAGGTTTTTTTTCTTCATTCATTCATCCATCCACCCATCCAGTCATTCATTCGACAAGCACTGCTGATGGCTACCTATGGGCCAAGGCAGGAGAAATCCATGGCTCTCCGATCTCACACTCTCCGTCCTGGACTGAGGCAGGGCAATGTGCCACCAGCACTGCCCCCTCCCTACACTCCTCATCACGCCTCCCCCTCCCTGTGAGAAGTGACCACGATTTCCGGAGTGCTGGCCACAAAGTATGGCTTCTCCTGAGGACTTTCAGAGAGGATGTCATGGACTCCTCACAAGCCTTTGAATAACCAGCATCACCCTCATTTTACTGAGCAGCAAGCAGGACCCTGAGAAGGAGCTGGGTGGTGCTGTCGGCAGGGACAGAGCTTACTGCACAACCTGCCATGGGGATCCACAGCCCATGCTTTCCCCCTCTCTAGATGTAGGACGTACAAAGAATTCAAATCCTCAGAGAGATGCTCATAATAACACCATTACTTCCTTCGGCAAGCTTGCAGCCTGGGGGAAGGGTGGAGGACTGAACTGCTCTTAGCTTCCCCCTCAAACTGTGGAACCTAGATGCCTCAGGGCCCCGTCAAGCCCCTTCCTCCAGGAAGCCTCTGAAGATGCAGCCTCCCTGACTCTATTTAGCACTACGGCCGGGGATTCAGAGACTATCAGAGGCTGCATGGGGCAGATGCTGGCACTGGAGCCCAGTGGGCCTCAGTGGCTGATGTCATACATAGGCGTGAGGCAGAGCCCGTTCGCGTCTGTGTCTCCTGTGCTCCTGATTCCACTGCCTGCTGCCCAGGAGAGCCTTGTTGTGCCCAAGCCTGCAGTCATCCATGGTGTGAGCCTGGTCTGCAATCTGAAACCATGTGTAGGCTGAGAATCCAGGGCACCTGCTCAGGAAGGCAGTGTTGCATCCTTGGATAAGCCCAGCTCCTGGGGACTTAGACCGCTTACCCTGATTCCCAGCCCTTCCCTCCTGGGTAATCAATCCCTCCACTTCCTTCAAGCCTGACCTAGCCGCATCTCTTCCAGGAGGTCTATACTGCTCTCCACTCTCCACTTCCCTCCAGCAGACACAGACCTCTCCGGGCACCGTGACTGTGGCTCATTGCTGTGTATCTCCAGCCCCTAGCCCAGGGCCTGGCACAGAGAAGTACTCAATAAATGACTGTTGAATAAATTTCGTTGGATATACCAGAAATGATACAACAGCCTCAGGCTCAAATAGATATTTCATTATCTGGAGAGGAATTAAAGATGCCAAGTCATCTTCAAAATAATTGACTACTCTTTTATGAGGCCTCTCTTCCCATTTCTCTCCAGCCCTGCAGAGCACTGAAGCTCTTCAATACCCTTCATAATCAGAGGTACTATTTATTCCATAAGCATTTCATTTAACAGCACAAAGACCCCAAATCTTCAGTGGTCATTTCTTTTCTCTGGCATCAGGAAGGATTACTATTAGCTATTTGGTCCTGAGAAAAACAAACGAATACCAAGAAGAGAGCCTGATAATTCTAAGCCATAATCGTCCCTTTGATTGATTTCCTCAAGGCAAAAATTCATCATTAAAGGCAGCGTTGCCTACCCAAGTTTTTACAAAGACCATCAACCGCCCCCCCCATAATGTTGTGTGGAATATCTGACACGGGCAAAGGGCAGGCAGACAATGGGTCTCATCATCATTTGTTTAACTTTTCCGGAAGCCAAATCCCATCATTATTGTCCCAGAGCTATTTCTAAAATGTGTGTCCTCTTGCAGCCACTGGCCCATCACGACTTGGCGAAGAAGGAGGCCGCAGTTCCCCTTGAAAACAACAGTATCAGCAACTAGTCAGCTCCCGCTGGTGTGGGGCTACATGAGGTGGCCTCAGGGGGGCGTGCTGTACAAGCCCTTGGGGGCGGAGGGTCGCCAAGGCCAACTGCAGCCGTGTGTAGGATGAACAACACAAAGGGCTTTACAGACCACTTGCAGCAACCGTTGTCATCAAAATGGTCACCACAGTTATTGATAGGTCACACTTCTGTCACAAAAGTACATACTTCTCTTATGTTTCATATTTGAGAACTAGGCTTTGGGCACCTACTGTTTGGGACCTCGTGTTAGGAATTGTGGAGGCTACAACACTGAATCATCCTTATAACAACCCCCAACTACGGGCAGCATATGGAGAGCACAGCCCACCAGATACTTTATGCATTCCATCTCATATGGTGCCAGAATTCTGGGAGAGTGTTTGATCTGGGAGTACGTTCTAGCCTACTTACTCAAGCAGGTTAAAACAGTGACTCTCAAACTGTGCTCTCATCAGAATCGACGAAGAAGCTTTTAAAAATTCTAATGCCCAGACCTTACCTCACCCCAAAGTACCTCAAGTTCTCTGAAAGGGGGATGCACATATCATATCTGTAAGTCCCAAAGGTGATTTCAGCCATGGCATAATGACTGGCTGGAGTTCCCACGACTGATGTAGGAGAATAGAGTGACCTGACCCTATAAGGGTCTGGCTCCAAAACTGGTGTCCCAACCTTTATGTCACTCTATCCATAGGTCCCTGCCTTCGAGGCATCCACAGACTCTAATAAGAGGAGCAAGGCCAGTCTACAGGGTCACACAGCAAGAGTCCATCAATGCCACGATGTGGGTCCAACGGGCTATAGCATTCAAGGGAGGAGAGATCCTTGAATTTGTGGCAAGGGGAGGTTAGCTTCTTTGGGAAAGTCTCATCTGAAAGGGGCCCAGAGCACAGATCTACGGCATGGTGGTGGGGGCAGTTACAGATGGAGCTTACAGCAACAAGTAAAGCAGCGAGGCAGGAGAGCACTGACCCAAGTGAAGACAGTCACTCAGGCCGGGGCTTTGAGGACGCCCAGAGAGTCAGTGGAGACAGGGTAGAAAGACAGGTGGGTGTGGGGAGGAAGTGATGATTTACATGGTCGGCAACGGGAAGCTCCTGAAGATCCTCCAAATGGCAATGACGTGATTACACATGTGCTCTAGTTAAGTCGTGTGGCTGTGCTCAGGGGAGGCGCTCGAGGACTACCACAGAACAAGAAAATAATTGAAATGAAGTGAATTGGCATGGGAGCTCACCTAGGAGGAGAATGGAACCACCCCAAGAATTAATAATTGACCCAGGGCAGGGCAGTTAAGACTGGAAGGAATAAGAGCCATCAGACAGCAGAATAGACTAGACTTGGCAGCGACTGGCCTTGCTTTTGTCCGCAGCTCTGTCCTTTACTAATTAAGTGACCTTGAACAAGTCACTTAACTCTCCATGCCTTAATATGCAGCTCAGATGAATGGGAATAACAAAACCTTCCGGGCCATCTCACAGGCAGAGCCTAAAATGAGAGAATGCATGTGAACACGTCCAGAGGGGTAAAAAACATTATAGACAAAGCCCTATACAATTTCATGATGTTATTAATACTCTGCATGTTCTCTTTACTTTTCCAAGCTCTTAAACGTGAAGGCTATGCTACCATATGAGAAAAAAAAAGTTAATAATGATGTCTTTTATAGCTCAAAGTTATGGACAAATTAAAAGAGTTTATGTCTTTTGCTGCTGCTAGAGAACAGACTTACCAACATGAATTTGAATTAAAATGTCAATAATTTTTCATTTGAGTTTCTTAAAATATATTTAATTTCTTTTTACATTTTCCCCTTATTTTATGCGGCAATATATTCTACATACTGAGTTTCTGAAATACTTCAAGATCCAAACTAACCGGCACACAAAGCTGTTAAAAAGTTACCTTCTGTCTTCCTCTTAAGAGAAAAGAAATTAGTTATTGGAGTTCTTGGAAGATGGTGGTCATGAGGGTCATAATGTTTATGACAGGAGTTTTCAATCTAGTCTAGTTCTTACAACTTAAAACACACAAAATGGACTACAAAAGAGAACAGATTTGAAGACTAATTCTGAATTATCCCTAGAATTCCATTAAATAGCATTCCATAGTTCCAAGGAGCCTGGTCCCTGTGGCTCCCACGTGCTAAATTCTCTAAGGGCTTCATATGTTCAAGAAGGAGTACCTGCCGTTCAACTAGAGAGACCCATTTGGGGTTGTCAACCTATTCTAAGCCAAATAACCAATTATTAGGGATTTATATTATACCAAATATTTGTTTGCTGCTACACAGATATATAAGTGTGCATGTGTTAATATGTGTATACATGTGTATTTTAGATATATACAAACATCCTTATTTTGTCTTCACAACAAACCAGAATTATGGACTGCTACTGCATGCATGTTATCATGAGTAATTCTCCATATGAATGGAGATGTGTAAAAACATGGGGCCGTGTCTTCATTTTTAAATAGCCATTTGCTATAACTTCAAAACATCCAAAACAATTGGAATAATTTATTCCTAAGAAACTGGGAGTACTCATTTTTCATGAAAAAAAATAAATTAGCAACCACTTTTGATAACAAAACAGCTGTTCCTAAAGCAAGAGGGAAGACAGAAAGTGCCCACAGTCTTGGAAACAAAATCATACAGAGAAAGGACAGTTTAGGCTCCCAGGAAACACATGGGATTTTTTTCGGGCAGCCACCGTGAGTCTCACACGCCAAATTCCCTTGGCTTGTTCCTGAAGGGCAAACATGGATGACTGTCATGTCCGTTATCTGATGGTCCTTCCTTAGAAGCCTGGTGTTGTTGACGTATGGGTGAAAGACAACAGTGCCTACTGCTGGCAACTTATCTCACCTCGATGCCCAGGTCAGGTGGATGCACAGACAATTGAATTAATCACATCCTAAAGAGCACAATTTAAAAGACAATGCCATCTTGCAGGTTTCTGTTGGGCCAATGGTGGAAGAAGGCAGAGAAATGGCAGGAGGTCTTCTACTCATAAGATCCCTCAAAAGTAGCCCTTATTCCACTGCTCCTGAAATCCACCCCATTCATCCATCATCCCTGTGGCTTCCAAGCCAGTCCTTGACTTCTTCCAGGATCAAGGGCAAGTGTTCAGGAGCGCTGGTGTGGGGGCTGACCCCAACAAGGTCTTTCACCAGTGATGGTGGCCATTTTTCAAGGTGGAGCCTTAATGAGCTGTAGGCTTCTTCCACCCTCAACATGTTGACATCCATCTATGCCCCTACACATTTTCCTCTCCTGATTTACATTTTGGTTTCCCAGTGGTGACATCCTAGCTGCAGGATGAGCTGCTGACCACTGCCTCACTCTTATTAGTAGTGACTTTTCTCCTCAATCCCCCAGCCTCTGGCTTAGGGCCTGCCACTTCACACAAACAGACCCAAAAAAATGACTCAGCCATAGGCATGTTTCTGAGCACTTTCCCTTCATTCATTCAGTCCATCAACAAACACATATGTACCTATGAGGATCACAATGGTTGACTTCAATTATCTTGTGCTCTAGTGAAAGAGACAAATTAATATATAAACCATGAGACTGCAGTGTGGTGCGTGCCCCGAGGGATAATGCAGTGCTCTCTGCAAGCTCAGAGAAGAGGCTCCAACCCCAGCTAGCAGCACCCTGGGAGGGCTTCCTGGAGAGGGAGAGGCCTGGTCTGATGAGTCTGAGAAGAGGAACAGGAATTAGTGGCAATTTGGGCAGGAGGCAAGGAGGAAAAACACGGCTATCCCAGGCAGAGGAAACAGCATTAGCAAGAGCGGGGGTAATAGCCATCATGGTGTATGTGTGGAAACGACTAACGACCACAGGGTCGAGTGTCAGTGGGGGCTGAATCATAAGGGATGATAGACACAGGTTAAGGAGCTTTGACTTTATCCTTAATACAACTAGAGTGACTGAAGGGATTTAAACAAAAGAGTGGCCCAGTGAGATCTGGGTTTGAGCTTGCTGTCTCTGGCTACAGGGTGGATGATGGGTTGTAGACTGTGGGAGATAACAGAAGCTATGGATGAGGTAACGGGCTGCTGTCTCAGCCCAGGTGGGGTTTTGAGAATGGTATTCAAGGTCATTCGCCACCCACAGCTAAGACTTACTTAGATGGTAACACTGGCCCTGTAGAGCCCAGGTCCTCCTCTGTCATTTGTCAATAAGTCTGAGCCCAGGGTACCCCTTTAACTAGCTGGTCCTTTCTCTGGGCCCTGGCCCCAGTTCTGCCAGCACCTTCCTGTCCTCCATGGGCTGGTGGTGATGAAGTGTCAGCACATTCCAGGGGTAAACAGACAGTGCTACTTCAATGGGTCAATCATCAAACCACCATCCAACAGGTTGTCAGGGCAGCTGATCTCAAAAGAGAATCATGTGAGAGAAGGGCATGGGACTTACAGGTCATGTGTAAATGAGCAGCCTCAAAATATGGCTGGGACATAATGGAGCTTCATGAGGATGCAGAAGGATGCAGGGGGCAGGGGGATGTTGAAGAACACAGGAGAATATGTGCGGGCTCTGGGCTCCTGCAAGAAGGAGGGACAGGTCCTAAATCGAAGAAAGTTAGGCTCTGGTGCCTTACCCAATTCTCAACAGGGCAGAGCCAAACGCGATATTGGCATCATGAGAAAGGACTGAGTCTGCCTCCCTGTCTCTTGATTTCATTTAACAGAGCTGTCCACTCTGCCTCACATGTGGGTGGAGCATCTGCCATCAACTGCCTACCTCCTCCCTCAGAGCAGAGGCTCCAACATCACCACCTAGAAGCCCAAGCTTCAGGCATGGAGGATCTTTCCACTTCACATCAGGGAGAGCATAAGAGTCGAGTCAGATCAGCCTGGCCTCTGCCCAGAGCAGCACAGAACTTGCTCAGAAGTCCAAATTCTCCCTTCCTATCCCTCTGCTTCTCTTCCAGGCCACTGAGAAATTTTTGAGAGGATAGTGTCTGATGTACCAAAGTAGAGAGGACAGTTCAGACAGCTCTGTTGTCAAAGGGTCAATCAATGCCAATCCCTCCCTGCAGATCCAGTGCCCACAGCCAGGCTTGGGGAAATGACAGAGATTTTCATTAATTCTTTAAACAGCCTTTGAACAGAATTGTAGAAAAGCATTGTCTTCACCAAAAGACATGCATGTCAACTTTCTGGGGACCAAGAGAAGGTGGCACTAAAATCATAAAGACATGAGAAGAAATCACTGAAGACAACTCCCAAAGTATAAAATACCAGCTGTGGTGGTAGCATCTCAAGCACGCCATCATATGAATGGGGTGCCTGGGAGGAGCAGCAGGCAGTATGTGTCAACTCGCTGTTCTGCAGCACAAGGCAGGCTGTGCCCCAATCAGAGAGAAAGAGACACCTGTGATGGGCCCAGGATATGAGGCTGGGAGATACAAATAAACCTGGAAAACACGGTTTATAGCACTGGCAAAATGTTTCACTTCCGTTGACAGAAAAACAAAGAAGAAAGAAGAAAAGTCATCACAGGAAAGATTTGGGGCTGCACTGCTGTAAGGTTCTTGGGGAGAAGACCCTGGATTCAGCCCTTCAGTGCAGGAGACTGAACTCCCTCCCTCTTCAGAAGGCAGGCCAGGTCCCAAAATGCAAGTTCCACCTAACTACAAGCCTCCCTGGCTCTTCCTGGGTGGCTTGGCCCCTGAGGCATGGCGGCACCTTCATCTCTGAACATGGTTAAAGAGAGGGGGAGAGAGCAGGGAGGGAGAAAGAGAAGCAGACTCCCCACTAAGCGGACAGCCTGATACAAGGCTCAATCCCAGGATCCCAAGATCACGGCCTGAGCTCAAGGCAGACACTCAACTGACTGAACCACCCAGGTGCCCCAAGAATCAATCTATTTAATAAGCATAACTGTGGGGTATTTTTTTTTTCTGGCCAAGGAGTACTGCAAAAAATTTACCAAGACCCAAAGAGTACAGTGAGCTGAGAAAGCTGGGGAATCTGTGCCCTTAGGTGAGTTAGTGTAGAGAGTGTGGGCAACAGCTCCCAGGCCTGTGCTGGTGGCAGTGTGCACAGCAGCCTTCAAGGCTCTTCACTCCTGTATCTGTCGAGTGCCTGCCAGCTATGCCCGGCACTGTGCTCAGCCCTGGACTGCACAGATGTGCTTCTCAAGGGCAAGGTCCAGCTCCACCACCCAGCCTAATACCATGTACCAATGCCTAGGAAGAGTTCCTTGTCAACCTGCACAGAGAGACACACAGACCACAGCCATTTTTCTGTCCGCATGACAGAATGTGAAGCCAGAAAGCACAGGTCTTCTGGATAGGACTACAGTTGCCATAAAAAGAAACACAGAACAATTCATATAACTCAAACAAAGACCTTATCAGATACATCAGAAACTTGTCTCTAGGATCCATGTGGTGAGTGACTCCGAGAAGACACAGAGAAGAATGAAGACTGGCACAGGAGGAATACCATTCTCCCCCTGTCTTCCTGGCTCCTAAATCACCCCCAAGGTGCTGGGGTCTGCAGCCCCAGTACAGGCCACGTGTGAGCTGGACATCCTTGGGCGGCTTCAGGGGGCAGAGGGAATGGTCCCAGCCCACATCTTGCCACAGAGTGTGCTCCCAGGAGGAAGAGCAGAAAAGGAGGTTCGGGCCCTTCCAGCCACAGCACCCGCTTCTGCAGAGCACAGGGGCTCCTGTTCCCAGGACCAATGGATAAAGAGCAGGTGCCTCACACCACTCAGAGGACAAAAGTGATCTCACCCTCTTTCTGGTCATGTCAAAGCCTAGCCCGGTCCTTCAAAGAGGCTGTGTGCACTCTGTCAGCTCACTTCCTATTTGCTGGGAGCCTGGGCAGACTTCCCAAACTCTCTGAGTCTCATTACCTCATCAGAAAAGTGGAGATGAAAATCCAGCCCACATGTTTACTGTAACTGTGCAATGTTATGGTGTGTAGAGTGCTTCTGGAACAAGAAATGCAGTGTAGACAAGACGAAGGGGGTGACGTGACTGGCAGAGGAGGATTAGGTCCCTTCACAAACGTCTGTAAAGAGAAAGGAAGCTGAACCCAAGCAGGGCATGCCCTCCAATCAGAGATTGGAAGAACCTGAGTTTGTTCTGAGGAAAATGGGAGAAAAGTCTAGAGGTAACAGGAGCAGAACTAGGGCTACAGACCCAGTGTGGGGAGCAGGAGTTGTAGAAAGTATGCGCAGACCACCCCCTTTGCTCACTCTCTGCTGAATACCTTAAAGTGGGGCAGGAAGGAGGTCTCTGTCCCCCTCCTCAGTTGTACTCCTCCCCCCACCTCATCTTTGCTCAGGGAACCAGTGCAATGTCCAATGAGCCAGTTAAAATCACTTAAAAATAATAATTATTATCATCATGATAATGCACTTGTTTTATCTTAAGAAATAATTGTTACTAACAAAAGATGCTAGTTAAACATGCAAGTACCATATGACACATCCATTCCATTCCTAGGTATTTGCCCAAGAGAAATTAAAGCATATGTTCACTAAAGACTTGTAAATGAATGTTCATAGCAGCTTTATTTGGAAACAACCCAGATGTCCATTAGCTGAATGGATAAACTTATTGTAGTTCATCTACACAATGGAATACTATTCAGTAATAAAAAGGGGAATGATTAATATATGCTACAACAGATGAATCTCAGAATAATCCTGCTGAGTAAAGAAGCCAGAATAAAAGAAGGGTACATATTGTACAATTCTATTTTTAAATATTCTAGAATATACCAAATAATCTACAGGAACAGAAAACAGAACAGTGGTTGCCTGTGAGGATGGAGTCCAAAGGGGCATGAGGAAATGTCGGGAGGTGACAGATGGACTCATTATCTTTGTGGTGATGACAGGGTTGTGGGTGTATGTTGCATACCCAAATTTATCAAATTGTACACTTCAAATATGTGCAGTTTATTATATATTAATTATACCTGCTAAAAATGAGAGTAAAGGTTAGAGAAGTAGAGGGATATAAATAGGAATATAAACCAATGAATCCCTCTTAGAAAGCAGTTTGGCAAAACATTTCAGGAACCTTAAATGTCCTTATCCTTTGAAACTTCTTCTAGAACTGTATCCCAAGACATAAAAAGACACAAAATTTTCACTGCAAGATTATTTATAATAAAAAATGGAAACCACTAATATATCTGACAAATGACTGCTCAAATAAATGAGAGTATACTCACATACTGAAATATTATGTACCCATTAAAGGCAATGCATACAAGGAGTTTTTAATAACCTGGAAAAATACTTATGTGATAATGTTAAGTGAAAAAAGTGATATAAATTGTATATATGGTATGAACTAAATTATGTAAAAATATGCATAGAAAAATCTCTGAAATATTTTTAGGATTATCTCTGAGTGATGGAGAATATGGGTAATTTTTAATCTTTTAATGCAAATTTTTAAACTTGTTACTTTTTTATGTATTTCCTTAAGTTTCTACAATGAGAAAGTATTTTTAATTATAAAATAAATAAAATAAACAATATTCAAGGAAACACTCTAGTCTTTCTTGTTCCTTGAAAAAGCAAACCCTGCAGTAAGGATAAGAACCAGATTGCATTTCTGTAATCCTTGAGTCTGTGAAAATGTAGAAATGTCTTCGCTGCAAGTTGCCTCTCTATAACTTGAATCCATGTTCCTTTCTCTACTTTTAGACCACCTAGAGAACCAACTGGTGCACACCATATGTTGTCACCTAATTTTATTCTACAATTGGTTGAAACTCCATTTGAATCCATATTTTGAGTGTGAGCCCCTTGAGAGGCAGAGGTGGGATCTTCCCCTTCATTTACACTTCCCCTGTCACCTCACTCCACCTTGCCACAATATCTAGGAAAGAGGTGAGGATGTGTGTGTATGCGTGCACACACACACAAACAGTGACAAGATGAATAATACTATATTATGTTCTTAGACACAGTTTTTCAGAGTCATCTATTTCAATCAAAACCCCCAACAAAACAAGAGCACTGGGAAGTGCATTGTAGGGTTGATGGCACTTTGGCTCCATGCACAAAGAGGAAGATGGGGTGAAAGCACTAACTGGCTGAGGCTCACTTCAGAAGTCTTTCCCCAACTTCCCTATATGAACAACAGACAGAAGCATTGGGACTCCACAGTCACTCACTAGCCTGTGAGCTTCAGCCATGTCTTGCTCATCTCTGTATCTCCAGGGCCCAACCAAAGAAGGCATTTGGTAAATTGTTATTTCTAGAAGAAAGGGATAGCAATTAGGCAGAGGAACAGCTTGCATTTGAGTCTGTTTTCTGTAGCATAACATATATCCAAGAGAATCTTTGGTTTTTCATGACCTATTTAATAATTTCCCCAAGATGTGGCCCTCTAAACTGTAATTTGTTTCATGAGAGTCTTTGCAGCACCCCAAAATGACTGACACACTGAGGAGGCCTGTGCCCTTATCTCAAGAGTCCTCCAGCCCCATTCTCAGCCCCCAGGTGCAAAGCTGAATCATCCTCTGGCTTCCTTCATGGTCATCAATGCACAGCCCACCAAGCAAATACATGGTTGCATACTTAAAACAGCTAAAGTGATGAAAGGCACAGAAGGAAAAGAAAAGAAAAGCATCAAGAGAAACAGCCCCTTAGTGACTCAAGTCCAGTGTGAGACCCAGGAGGAGAGTAGGCGTGGCCACATCCTCTAGAATCAAGGCCAAGAAGACTCTATCTCTGGTATTCTCCTAAGCAATAGGTAACTCTCAAAGCTTCTCAGTTAGGGGCTGATATGCTCAGGTCTTGGGAGGGATGCCTAGGAAGGAAAGAGACTGAAAAGGCAGCAAGGAGGCATCTCAACAGGGGCCTAGATGAGGCTGAGCCAGGGAAGATAGAATACAAGAATGGCCATAATGCAGGAGCAGGTGCATACCAGCTCACAAGAACTGACTGTACATACCCCAGACCCAGTCCGTGTACAGTGATACCACACTGGTAGCTTGAAATCACAACCATGATGAGAATATCCCTATACTTAAAAAAAAAAAATTGGCAAGTGCCATGAATCAGAGGGCTTTTCCCCCACTGCAGAGAGCTGATTGTTAAATATTTATACACACCACTGGGTATACAGTTTGGAAACCAGCTGGATTTGGGAGGCAGGGAGAAAAGTCCCAGATGACCTTCTGATGTTTCTAGTCTGGATCTCAGGATGGATGGGGCTCCATCTCTTGAGATAGTGAATACAGTGGAATGAGCTGGTATAGGGTGAGGGATGGAGAAGGGGAGTTCAGCCAAGGACATTTTGAATTTGGAAGATCTATAAGACAACCCAAGGATAGCAGAATTTTGTATCTAAAGTTTGGGATATAGTCCCATGCTGCAGAGAGGTTGTATTTAAAGCTATGGGTGTGAGCAGGTGGAGTGAAAAGAAGGGCAGAGTGACTGAAGAGGTGTCTGGGAAAAGAAGACTGAGGAAATTCAAGAAGCAAAGGGAAAGAAGGGGTGGATGCCCCAGGAAACAGGGGAATGGGAGAGTCAACAAAAGGGGACAGACAGGTACACTGTCAAGTGCCACAGACCTCAAAAGAATCTTCTGAGATTTGCATCAAAGGACTTAACTTGACTGGATTCAGTAGAATGTGAGGATCTGGGAAGAGAAGTAATGATTCCTCAGTGTTTGATCTTATGATGATGTATCACTGTGTTAATCAAGATCTAACAAGGAAAATAGTAACTACTCTAGGTATTTCAAGGAAAGGAAGTTTAATGCGAAGAGTTGGTTATCCAAGTGATGTAGTATAAGGAAGCTAAACAGTAAACGGCAAGACAGAAAGCCACTACCATCCAGGGATGGAAGGACAAATGGAAGAGGAAGGATCACAAGAGCCCAAGAGGTGGGGCCATGTGGCAGAACCGGAAACCTTGCCATGTCTTCCCTGCAGGAGGGGAATTAGCAAGGACAGATGTGTGGCAGCAATGAGACCACCCCAGGCAGAGAAAGAAAGGGAGAAATACTCTGGCTTCTCTATTTTCCACCCTCCCCACTATTCCACCAGCACCTTCCATTGGTTGTACCTGGCCAGACGCAACTGGCAAGAGAGGGGGGAATGCAGCTCCCTGTCATACATAGTGGAGGAAGAGTAGAGCACAAAGAGATCAGACAGCAGACAGGCCAATGAATGACACTACCATTTATCACACTTCATGACATTTAGGACATTGATTATAAGACTCATCCTGAGTTTAGAGATGTTAACATTTGAAAAAAATATCATCCTAGAATTAACAAATATGGTATACCTATGGAGACATGATGCACAATGCTTTACAGAGTACCTCTTCTCCTAGACATGCTGGGTTTCCTTTGCATGAGGTTGCTGTCCAATCTTGATTCTACAGAGACATACACCAACCCTTGGAAGGAGCACAGGCTGCCAGGTGTGTTTCTGTGTAGGTTCCTAATGCATCTCCCTTCCCCAGTGTTTATTCCCTCAGTCCACCAAGTACAACATGGCCAGCTGTGTCTTCCAGGTCCATCATGCCTCACTGGGCAAAAATCAAATTTAGTATTTTATTCATTGTGTCCCATCACATGCTATGATGGAGTTCAGTCTTTTGTATAGAAATACATGTTGTGCCAAAGGAGAAAAGTAATCATGGAGACAGAAGAATGAGAAATATGAACAGCAGAAAGATAGAGCTCAGACAAAGTAAGCATATGTCATTGACTCCCACACCTCGTGGACACATGCTGGGGGGGGGCACCTACACCATGTGACCATTAACCCCTTCCAAGAGTGGGACAGCTATACTCTTGGTCCTCATTGGCAGTACTGCACCCCCAAGACCGAGGACACATGACTATGGGGTGAGGGTTCTGGTGGCCATACTCTGTCCCAGGACAATAATGTATTCAATCAGGTTGAAACCGTATTTTCTCTGGCCAGCCTTCAGAGTGAGAGTTGGCCGCAAGCTCCCTTTGGGAAGGAGGGCATGCAGCCTTGGTGCCCTGGCTGAGCCCTGTCTCTGTATTGCCCCAGTTGCATCTGCAGTGTGGATCAACATCAAAAGTGGAGTCCTCCACTGATGGGTAGATAGCGACTTCTCACAGGGAGTAACTCAGCAGGAAAAAAGAATCAGAAAAACAAGTGAAGGTGCTTGCCTTTGATGAGCCTGATACATGGGCTCCCGTGGTATACCTGAGACCATGAGTGCCTGACAACATTTTCTGTGCTGGCCCACCCCCCTAGCTCAGGGCTGTGGGGCCCAACATCAGAAAGGGATTCCTGTTCTTCCCGTGCCTCAGATGGAAGACTCTGGCAATCAGGCTGGTCTCAGCATGGATCCAACATGGCATACGTTCTCTCCTGACCTCGGGACTTTTGCTGACATCATCTCCCTTCTCCAGAGTCTACCACGCATCTGACTGAATTAACATCCATTCATTCGTTTGTTCACTCACCCAATCAACAGTTAGTTATCAGGCTGGGAAACAGGGATGAATTCAGGCATGAGCTCTGCTTCTTTACAGACCTCACTATCTGGTAGGTAAACTCAGCTTTTCAAGTTAAAAATAAGAAGGATGGCATGAATTCTTTCTGAGGTATGCACGGGTGAGAATCACAGCACAACTGTGGGAGGAGAAAGGTAAAGCTTCATAGAAGAAGTCCCAGGTGAGGAGACTTGATCTCTCTCCACCAGTGGGGACCTGGAATGAGGCTGCACATAGGGAGGAGAGGAGGGCATCCAGTCCTACCTAGAGAGGAAACGGTGCTGTTGGAGGGTGAAACAGCTCTTAGGTGTCAGGTGTGGCTGGCAGGCAGCTCTCCCCCACTCCTGCTCAGAGCAAGCATCCCCTTCCCTCATCTCCACCAGCCCTGACCCTCCAGATTCACTCAAGGCTGGTGTTGCCCTCCTGTTCAGAATCACCCTTTAATATTTTAATCTGTCAGCTACTTAGTTTCCCCACTAAAACTTACATCGTCTTGAGGGCAGAGGATTGTCTTTCCGATCATTCGAGAAGCCTTCTATGCTCCGGGCAACCTGCCCAACTCAGGAAGAGGAGGTGTGGATACGTGGTCAGGACACGAAGCAGCCTCAGCCATGGCGAAGTTAAGTTCAGGGAGAGCAAGAGTACAGTGGCACTAGTTCCTCAGGCAAAAGGACACTTAACCAGCAAATGTAAATTATGTGGTCTTTCTTTTTAATTAACATTTTTAGCTTTTCAGGGCATGCTATTACTGGTGAATGACAATCAGCATTGTGCTCAGGTTTTTGTGATGTAAATCCCACATTTATCCAGCAGCTTTAACCTGTCAGAGCCATTCACAATATTCTTTGGAGGATTTTCTTTCTGTTTGCTTCATGGTTATTGCTTTTAACCTGAAAACAGGGAAAAAAAAAAGAGAGCCCATTCCAAATGGGACATCCCTTTAGTAGACCTTCTGTGTTTCAATTTCAAAACCCATACTTCACCAATAAACTAGAACAAAATTTCCTTTGAACACTAGGATATAAGCAACAACGCCTTCCCTGCTCTCAACCCATCGGAGTCCAGCTGGCGGGGCTAACAAGATGATCATTTAGCTGGCCCCTGAAAAGGGATGGCGGCCTCTTTGCCAAGCCTCGGTGTTGTTTTCTGAGAGTCTTCCATGTGCACAGGAGGGGAATATAAGAGAAAAAGATACACTGTTGCCCTCTGGGAGTATAGAATGGGTCAGGGGAAATGATTACTGCCCAATAAATAGAGAATAAAATATAAAAATGCATCACCCACTGGGAGACTGCATACCACAGTGATAGTAAGGGCATAGTCTTTAGTCTGAAGTCAGACAGATCTGGCTTCAAGTCCCAGTGCCAGTACTTATGGACTTCCTGAAGCTTACCGGGAGACTCGGCTTCTCCCTAGAAGATGGGGAAGTTATGGGACCCACCTCACATAGCTCCTGTGAAGATGACGTGAGTTGATGTGTGTAAAGTCGCTAGAATAGGGATAACCATCCTCAAAGTCTTACTACCGTCACCACACTTTCCTTTGGCCTCCGGGCCCAACCTCCTATAGGCACCTGTCTGTCCTCCAGAGTTCTCACCGTGCATGCTCCCCACCAGGCAGGGTGTGCCCCGGGCCTGCTGCGTAGGAAATAAACACCCTCCATCCTTTCTCTTGTAGGCCATGGGAGAGCTATGACCAGTCTGGCCAAGGCCAAGGTCAGAGCCCAACAGAACCAAGTTAGAATCATCTAGTGAGAGTCTCAGCTGAGGTGAGAAGGGCCTATTTTTAGATGACTCAGGAGAGGAGAGTAGAGCCTTGCAGCTTCTACTTTCTGCAGTGGAGCCCTGAGCTACCNTCAGAGCCCAACAGAACCAAGTTAGAATCATCTAGTGAGAGTCTCAGCTGAGATGAGAAGGGCCTATTTTTAGATGACTCAGGAGAGGTCCACTCAGGAGAGGAGAGTAGAGCCTTGCAGCTTCTACTTTCTGCAGTGGAGCCCTGAGCTACCATGGAAGAGGGAGGACTACCCCAAGGTCTTCACGCAGGGAGGAAGCTGAACCACAGCAGAGGCCATGTGCAGGCTCTGGTCAGCAGCCCCAGCTGAGCTCATGCTAAGTCGGCCCAGCCCAGACACCTGATGGGTGAATAAAGAAACCTCTCGGTGATCCCTACCGATTCCTAGTCATTTAAGGCCACAGACACCATGGGACAGAGGCAAGCCATCCTCCTTCCCTTCTTCCCCTTTATCTAAATTCATGAGCCATGGGATCTATGAGCATAATAAGGTGATTGCTTTCCCTCAGTAGGCTGTGGGGTAGTTTGCTGGGTAGTGATAACCAGAACACCAGACTCTTGGACACCAAGTGTTTTATGTCCTTGGGCTCACTTTATAACAGCGTCTTGAAATAGGACTTAATATACCCATCTTAGAGAGGGGGAATCTGACACCCAAGAGCAGTGAAGCAACCTTGATCCAGAACCAAGATCACAGAGCTTCTAAGTGGTATAATCAGGACCAATACACCAAGTCAGGTTCCCTATGCTATTTATAAACTGCACATCAGTCAACCACTCAGAATTAAGAGAACTTTTTTAAATAAATTAGATGTTGGATTCAGCACCTGAAATGACCTATTTACATACATTTTATATGCTGATAACACTCCCTCTGAAATAAAGTCATGTGGTTGTCAAAAACATAAAGAATACGAAATCCCATCCACCTGAGTTGGGCCATGGGACTGAGGCTAAGCTGAGGGACTGATTGACATCAGACTGCCTGGCTGACAGGGGCTCAGTACACTCAGTCTCTCACAGAAAGCTCAGAATCCGTAGCAGTCGGATTATGGAGCGCCTTCCCTGAAATCACAGAATGACCATGGTGATTCAGACCAGTGAGCAAGCGGCGGTGGGTGCAGGAGAGAGGTCTTCCATTCCCCACCCCCCGCTAGCCCATGTCAGCGAAGGAAGTACCGCAGACTGAGGTAAAACCTGCCTTGCAAACTCACTGATAGGTGCTCTGGGAGAATGCTGAAAATAGACACTGGAGAAATCTGGCTGCGATCAGAGGCCAGATGTTCCCCCAGACGCGTGAATGGTTGTGTGCGGCAGGCACTCAGCCTAATTCAACTCACATCACCTCCAGAGGACAGGTGGGTACCTCAGCCCTGATCTGGGGGAAGGAGCTGGGGCCATCCCACCCTCAAGGAGCCTTGGGAGCCCTGGGCCCTGTACAAGCAGCCAGCTCGGGCTGCAGAGCCCTGCACAGGGCCTTCGCTGCGGGGGGGTGCTGGGGAAGGAATGCAAAAGTGCTGCGCAGAGCTCACCCTGTGCAGTCAAGGGCAACACCAGCTGGGGCCAAGCAGAGTCCTCCAAATATCCCTCTGAGCCTGCAGAGCTGCCGAGCCAGCCTGACCGGATGTGCCAAGGAAACCCAGTGCCCAGATCCTAAAGTCTAAGACCTACCCTGAGGGACGGGATGAAGGAAGAGTCCACAGAAAGCACAGCACACACCCCCTATAAAATATCTTCTCTCCGTCACTCCCTCTGTCAGTTTGAGGTCCCTCAGAAGCAGGCCCTACCTGAGTCAAGGATGCGGGGGCAGGGAGTTTATCTGGGAGGTGATGTCAGGAAAGACCAGGAGGGGAGGGGAGCAGTGACTCAGGAACAAGGGGAGGAAGCAAGTCACCACTGGGGGTGTGTGGAGCCCAGCCCTCGGGGGGCTTCGGGGACTGTGTGTGAGGCTGCAGGTACTCTGTCACCAGAGAGATGAGGGTGCTGGGGTCCTGATCCACCAACTCCAGTCAGTCATTGGCTGAGGACCATTCCTGGAGTTGTTAATTCCCTGGTCTTCTGACCTGGCACACATACAGGCACAGAAAGCTCCCATGGCCACGAAGAGCCACAGGCAAAAGTCCACAGGTGCTACAAGTGGGGCCTGAATGCATGAAAATGGCAGGGGCAGGGCGCCTGGGTGGCTCAGTGGGTTAAAGCCTCTGCCTTCAACTCAGGTCATGATCCCAGGGTCCTGGGATCGAGGCCCGCATCGGGCTCTCTGCTCAGCAGGGAGCCTGCTTCCTCCTCTCTCTGCCTGCCTCTCTGCCTACTTGTGATCTCTCTCTGTGTATCAAATAGATAAATAAAATCTTTAAAAAAAAAAAGAAAAAAAAAGAAAATGGCAGGGGCAGAGGGAATGTGTGCAGTGCACTGCTGGTGTCTGTTACAATCACGTCCACAGCCGCATAAATCACCCCCCCCATGGCTACTGTCTCATCTCCATCCAACCTGCATCACATTGAGTCTGATAACAATGCATGCTGATGTCCACAATCGACAAACTGTGGAAAGAGCCGAGATGTCCTTCAACAGACGAACGGATAAAGAAGATGTGGTCCATATATACAATGGAATATTACACAGCCATCAGAAAGGATAAATACCCAACTTTTGTATCAATATGGACGGTTCTGGGGGATATTATGCTGAGTGAAATAAGCCAAGCAGAGGAAGTCAATTATCATATGGTTTCACTTACTTGTGGAGCATAAGGAATAACATGGAGGACATTAGGAGAAGGAAAGGAAAAGTGAATTGGGGTAAATCAGAGCGGAGAGATGAAGGATGAGAGACTGTGGACTCTGAGAAACACTGGGGGTTATGTAGGAGAGGGGAAGGGGGATGGGTGAGCCTGGTGGTCGGTATTAAGGAGGGCACGTATTGCACGGAGCACTGGGTGTGGTGCATAAACAATGAATCTTGGATCACTGAAAAAAAAATCAAAAATAAAGAAAATAAAAAATAAAATAAAATGCAAGTTGAAGAGTAGGTCAAAATGTCCCCTAAGCTCCAACCTGGACTGCACATCCTCTCTGGGAAGGAAGCTCCTGATTCCAAGCCACAGATAGCAGGTTCCACCTAACTCAGTAACTGTTCTATTCCGCTAGCCCTGCTGAATGGAACGGATGGGGAAAAGAGCTGGCACTTCCTCATCCCAGGCTGGCTATGGGTAGACCAAGGAGCGATCACAGACCTGGTTTTGTCACCACCCCCTGGCGTAGCAAGGTCTGCTTCTGAGCCTCCTGGCAAAAGCCAAACAAAATGAATCCAGTACTCCACAAAACCACTGTACCCTAGGACTGCCTAAGTGTAACCCCTGACCTTAACCGCAGCCAATGACTATCACACCTGGAACTGGACCCAATCCATGTAGGGCATTTTATTACTTGGAGAGTGAGAGGATGCTGAAACAGGAAACAAACAAGTAGAGAAGGTCTGGATTTATCTTGAAATGCCAGAGAGAAAACAGAACACCATGCCCTAGACACCTGTTCTACTCCCCAAGTTTTCTGTTAGAAATAGTTTTGTCTGGCTGTCAGAGGTATTTCATACAACCTCAGGCTTTTACTGCCATGATTTTACCTTTCCCAAGTTCAATCATTTCAGGCAAATCGGTATGTAAATTCCCCACGAAGTTAGAGTTAGAGAAGATTCCACTTTCAAAAAAAATCCCCAAGGAACCAATGTATGTGTGGTGGGGGTTGGGGGGGGGAGGAAGCATTTTAGTAAGTTAAGTTGGAAGTGTGGGCGTGAGAATTCTCCCTCCCACCCAGGCTCTTCTCTTTATTCCACACAAGCCGGGTCTGTGCGGGAGCTTGCTGGGAAGCTGCTTTTAAATTCACAGCTTATAGTCCATTATAATTGAAAATATGGTGATGCATAAGAGATGATGTTGATTTTAGAATCAGAATGTCAACCAGGTCTTCTCATTTCAGAAATACATACATCCCTTACTGCCCCGAAGTTACTGTTGGGCTGAAATTTTTATAAACTCCACTCCAAGTCAAATATTACCAAACTACCAAACGTCACTGAACTACTTATTAAGGGGATATACCATTTCCTATTAAATCAAAATATTAAAATGCATTTTCATCTCAAAGTTTCTGACGCTCTCTTTGGCAATTCAGCCTCTCTCTTTGTAATACCTCAAGCTTAGGTGAAGGGGGGAAGAAAAACAAGGTATCTAGGGATTAAAAGCAAAACACAATAAAAACCCTCATCCTCTACATTATCAATGAGAACACTAAGGAAGAATTTTCCATCCAAGAGACCAGTGTCTTAACTCTGAAATATTAATACTGACCATAATAAGTACTCTATCCTGTTTGTTGGAGGTTAATCCATTGGGGTATAAACATAAAGTGACCTTATTTTTGGCTCCTACCATGCTACGTCAACCTCCTCTTTCCCACTGGATGGACATGGACTCAAAGATCCTCCAGCTGAATTCCACAGCTTTTCATTTCCTTTCAATTACTAAGCCTCAATCCAGCTCATTTTTAACATCAATCTCCTATCCGATCCAAAGATCTATTCTTCCTGCCCCCCTGCAAAGGCAAGGCATTCCCTAGTCTCTGATGGAGGGGCCAAGTGTAGCCTACCCCCCTCCCCTCCAACCTGCTCTTCTGCTTATGGACTAGAGAAAAGACCAGGGGCTATCTCTACACTTAACGAGGCAAAGTAGTGGTCCCCTTTCCTCTGGTCTAAATAATGTTCCAGCACACGGTTTATGGGCTTTATGAGGCCTTCCAACACGCCTCACTGGGAAGTCTTATTCTTGAGAAGATCTTCTTGTGAAATGTGACAACTTCTTTTAGTTGTCCAGGGGACATTCTCTCTTTTTTCCCCAAAAGGCACCCAGAAAACTATAGTTCCAGAAATTATCTACCCCGTCAGGCAATTTCAGGCTGCAACCACCTTTGGTGTCTCCTATAACTGGGAATTTGGTTTTATTTTTAAGATTTTATTTATTTGAGGGCGCCTGGGTGGCTCAGTGGGTTAAAGCCGCTGCCTTCGGCTCAGGTCATGATCCCAGGGTCCTGGGATCGAGGCCCACGTCGGGCTCTCTGCTCAGCAGGGAGCCTGCTTCCTTCTCTCTCCTCTCTCTCTGCCTGCCTCTCTGCCGACTTGTAATCTCTCTCTCTGTGTCAAATGAATAAATTAAAAAAAAAATCTTTAAAAAAAAAAAAAGATTTTATTTATTTGAGAGAGAGAGAGAGAGAATGAGCAGGGAGGAGGGGCAGCGGACGAGGGAGAAGCTGACTCCCTGAAAAGCAGGGAGCCCAATGCGGGGCTCAATCCCAGGATCCTGGGATCATGACCTGAGCCAAAGGCAGGCACTTAACTGACTGAGCCACCCAGGCATCCAGAACTGGGAATTTGTAAGTGAATGAGTAAGTGTGTTACAGGTGTCGAGGCTTCTCTTGGGTTGAATGTCCCCCAACACATCATGTGCAACTCCGCAGTCTCTTCCTTATGCCAGTGGCACTGGAGTGAGTCAGCTAAATATTCTTTGTGTAGCTTTAATAAACGCCAAGTTTTCCAGGAATACAGCCATCCTATAAATTGAGGCCAGAGTGTACTTTGTCTTGTTCAGGACTTCACCAGAAATACCTCACCATTTCTAAACATTCCATCACCTCAATACTACCCAAGACCATGACATTTGAATTTCCAATACAACACACCTGGATCCTTGTGCATTTACCACTGTGGGATTCACAGCAAGCATCTAATTCACTACTTCCTGCAGCAGAGCTGGGCCCAGGCCATCACACATTATTTTATTACATGTTTTCCTTTGAGTTCCTTTATATTTCAGTTAAGGCATTACACTGATTTGTTAAATTATGTATACAAGCAGTTAATAGTATGAGTAAATTCCATTTCAGGATAATAATGGGGGCACTACAAAAATATTTTTTGTAAAAAGGAGCCACTGGTTCTGACAGGGATGAAAACAGGTGGTCTAGATTCATAACCCTTTCAGTGTATGTCCCTATTATGGATCCTCAGACTTTAGTAAAACCCTGTTGGGTCCAAGCTCTAGCCTTGATGTGGGAATAAAAGGAAACATTCGCACTTGAGTCAGAGTTCCAGGAAGAGGGTATTTCTCTCCACTCTGAGTCCCTACCTCAGCCCATGCAGGGAATGGCAGCATTAATCATGGAAAAAGCCTCTGTCCCTAGAAGGGAGATGCCAGGGTCAGAATCAGAGCTGTTAGCCACCTGCCCCACCCCTGCTTCATAACTCACATCCCTGGCCCCGCTCCCCACCCAGAAGCTTTTCTTCCCAAACCCAGCCTCAGAAGTTCTAGGTTTTGGTCTGGATGGGGAAGGTGGGTGGGGTTTCCCTGTGCATTGTGCCAAAGCTTTAATGCTCAGTACAACCCAGTGCATCCTTAGATCCAAAAGTAAATGTTCTGACTTTGGAGAGATTCCCATTTGCTCATTTTTTTTGTGGCCTACATGCACAGCCTAGAAATCTCAGCACATCTAGAAGTCTACCCCTCATCCTGCTCGCCTGTGCGCCTAGCTGTGGTGAGAGAACTCCATGGGCCTCACCCCATGGGGCTGTCCCATTTTAACTGATGACAAAGCTTTTTCTACTTAAAACTTCATCCTTGCCTCTACATACCCATGTATCTGATATCATATCAAAGTGTTTTTAATGACCCGATTGGAAAAGAAAGCATGACTTACATACATAGGGCTTCTACTATCTAGGGTTTAAGAGAATTCTGACAGGATCGCACAGGATCCACAGGGCGACACAGAAGAGTGTGGTGGGGAGAGTGTTAGACCCGCAGCCCATGGTCACAACAACATTCTCATCAGTGCAGGGTCAGAAGATGTCCTCCCAAATGTGCTGGGATCAGTGCTACAGATGAAAGACGGAGCTTATGACTAAGCTATTTCACCGATGGGAAAGGTCATTTAGGTTACTTATCCCAGAAGAAGATACACTCTGGCGATGGCCCCCAGCATCATCAGCCCCAGGGTGCTGATGAGCAGCCCCCGAACCTGTCTCACGCCCAGCACGTCCCCCACCTCCAGCCCGGCTCCATCTCCCCATCCTAAAATGCACCAGCACAGGCCAGGGAGAGTCCGCGCCCAGCCTGCCATGCTGACTTTTCCCACCCAAATGGTCCTGCTCCACCAGCCCTACTCTGGTATGTCTGCCCCAAGAAGATGGACGCTGGGCATCCAGGGGGGTGAAGGAGAAAGCCGAATCAAGGAAAACTCCATCCAAGTCCTGCAAAGAGCCTCGCTCCTGGAAGTTCCAGCCACCACTCATCCACCCACCCTACACCCTAAACTTCTGGGGGCGTAGGAAGGAGGACACCACAGATACTGACCTTGAGGAATGCACGGTTTAGTGAGGAGCAGGCAGCAGGTGACATACAATGTGGTAAGTGCCACTGTGGAGGTCTGTATAGCAGCTGTGTACAGGGGAGGGTTGGCCAAGGGGTACACAGGGGCGGATTCCCAGAAGATGTGCCCACAGGGAGGGCTGCTGCCAGGCTGCCAGGCAGGCAAAAGTGGGGCAGCAGATGGGGCACAGGGTGCCACCCCAGAGGCACAAGAAGGCCCCACAAGGCAGGAAACAGGGGTTCACAGCTGCAGATGCTGCCTAGGCACCAGGTGGTCTCATGCCAGGACCCATGGCTGACAAGACACTCAAAAGCCACCAGCGCTGGCAGCTGGCACAGGCAGGAGCCCCGGTTCCTAAGGGTCTGTGACCAGCCACTGCCGGCTTTGAGATGACAGAAGGTATGTCTCAGACTCATCCACACAATTTGGGCACAGGAACTGATAGCACTCTACTACGGTTTGAGAACCATGACAGAGACCCATCTGCTTCACAGGGTGCTCCACATCCTGCAGACATCCAATGTGTGACTGCTCAACCCCACAGGCGGAGCAGTGCTCTTTCTAGATGCAAGCGTCACCAAATGAGACCACGCGTCATTGTCTCATTACCTTAGTGTCCTGGAAAGTCACATGTGCTTCCTCTCTGATAAGATGATGTAAGAAGAGCTTTAGGCACCAGTGTCTTGTAGACATGGGTAGGAGTCACCGTGGCCCCAAATCTCCTACATAGGAACCCATCTGGTCAGAGGTGTGAACAAGGTGATTTGTTTCGAAGCTGTGGACACATAGCAAGTCCTCCATCTTTAGTAAGACTGGGTAGTTCTGATCAATACAAGTGGCAAAGTTTTCTAACAACACCTTCTCCCATTTTCCATTGGATTGAGAAAACAAACTGTAAGATGAGGGTGAGGATGATTCTCATGATTATTCATAGTATTTTAAAGAGTGGCTCCAGAAAGTAGCCAAATCCTACCTCCAAAGGCAGAACTTCATGTCCCCAAGGTCTTGATAAGAGAGACCCCAGCAGGCTGGGGGTGAGCAGGAAAAGTTATCGAAGGGTGAGGAAAAGGTGGAATGACAAAGGTGCCGAAGGGTGACTCAACCATTCTGTCAGCCCCTCCTTTTTCCCCCATGGGCTCTGCAACAAAGCAGTGGTGGGACATGCCTGGAAGCAAAACTCCAGGAAAAGCTACAGTTTCAAGCAAAGATCCTTGACTGGCCTCTGACTTGAATTCCTCTAGGTAGGAAGGCTGAGATTTACCTACTGAAAAATTAGGGTGGAAAGGAGGCAGGAGTTTGTTCAAAGAGAAAAAAAAGTTGAGAGCAATAAAAAAAATGCTATATTCATGGTTTCTAACTAAAAGAACAAATCACTAAAAAGTCTTAAATTTTAAAATTAATAAGCAAGATACAACCATCTTGATATTTCTGATGATGGTATAATAAAACAGAACTCATTGGCTTTCCTCTAAAAAATGGCCAACATAAAAGTCAGAAAGGTGAAATCTAGCTCTTGAATGTGAAATTCTTTTTATTCTATTATGAATAAGTTCAGCCTTCTCTCCTACTTCAAGTGATTATTCATCATCCCACAAAAACAAGCAAACAAAATAAAAACAACACTGAAAAAGGAAAGAAAGGAGGGAAGGAAGGAAAGAAAGAAGGGAGGGAGGGAGAGAAAGAAGCAGGGAGCGAGGGAAGGGAGAGAGAGAGGAAAAGAAGGAGGGAAGGGAAGGAAGGGGGAGGGAAGAAAGGATAGAGGAAGGAGGGAGGGAGGGAAGCAGGGAAGGACAGAAGGAGGGAGGGAGGAAAGGAAGGAGTGAAAGAGGGAAGGAAGGAGAGAGGAAAGGAGGGAGGGGGTGGGAAGGAAGGAAAGAAAGAGGGAAGAAAGGAAAGAAGGGAGGAAGGAAAGAAGGAAGGGAGGGAGGGAGGGAGGAGGAAGAGAAAGAAGCAGGGAGGGAAGGAA
>LNAC01001279.1:205626-216874 GCA_002007465.1 Ailurus styani
GAGGGAGGGAGGAGGAAGAGAAAGAAGCAGGGAGGGAGGGAAGGAAAGAAAAGAGGGAGGGGGAGGGGAAGAAGGAAGGAAGGAAGGATGGATGGATAGAGGAAGGTGGGAGGGAAGGAAGGACAGAAGGAGGGAAGGAAGGAGGGAGAAAAGGAGGGAGGGGTGGAAGGAAGGAAAGAAAGAGGGAAGGAGGGAAGGAAGGAAAGAAGGGAGGAAGGAAAGAAGGAAGGAAGAGAGGGAGGGAGGGAGGAGGAAGAGAAAGAAGCAGGGATGGAGGGAAGGAAAGAAAAGAGGGAGGGGAGGGGAGGGAGGAGGGGAGGAAGGATAGAGGAAGGTGGGAGGGAAGGAAGGACAGAAGGAGGGAAGGAAGGAGTGAAGGAGGGAAGGAAGGAGGGAGAAAAGGAGGGAGGGGTGGAAGGAAGGAAGGAAAGAAAGAGGGAAGGAGGGAAGGAAGGAAGGAAGGAAGGAAGGGAGGGAGGGAAAGAAGGAAGGAAGGGCCTTAAAATCCCATGAACTGCAAACTCAATACTTCCTTTCATTCCCCAATGTTTCTGTGAATGTCTGAGTGATGGCTTGTCTTTTAACTCTTGGCTCTAAGTCCTGATCATTAATCCCTCCCAGACAGGGTCTGGAGGGAAGAAGCTGGGGCAGTTTACAGCAAAGAGATGTGTGCCAAGAAATGCTGGCAGAGCACAATGAGCTGAAATTCTAGGACTGTGTGGGCTTAAATTGCCCTTGCATGTGAGCTTAGAGGACCAGAGTAAGTGATTTTCTAACTCCGGAGGCAGGGAGAAGAGTCTCCCACACTCCAAACCTGCTCTACCCTCTATTTCCTGTCTAACCATTAGTGATTCATTCCTTTGGGTTAACATTGCCCGTGGTAGGTGTGGAACCACGAGTTACAGCTACAGAAGAGAGACCCCCCAATGAAAGTTTAAACCCCATTTCCATTTCCCTGTCCTTCCTGTTTCGTCTCCCACTCACATTCCAAAATCTTATTGACTGGCCCATCCTCAGGGTCTGGATGATCAAGAGGAGGGGGTTAATGGTGGAGCAGCAGCCGGCCCAAGGGAAGGTGACCTTCTGGATGCCTGAGCAGGTACTAAGGTCTCATCACCCACACCCATGTGATGATGCCTGGTTTGCAGCCAAACCCAGGGCCGCTGGGGTACCTTTATGCAATAAGGCAGAAGTTTCCTTAGAGCATTCGGCCTGAGCATCAGTTAGAAGCATCTCCAGCTTCAGGTATAGAGTGCATGCTAAGTGTTTCCTGGCAGCCCAGAGAGCGAGCCTGAATACCTACCCATGTTCTCAAGCTCCCTAAGTCCAGGATAAACTGTACTGCTGCAGAGGAAATCATAAATAATGCATCCGAAGACCAGGACTTCAATATCTTTGAAGGGTTTCATTTCTCCTCCCTTCCAACTTTGATATATGTACTTACTTAACAGGGGTCTGGGGAGGGTTAATTGAATTAATATATGTAAAGTGCTTTGAGTTTGAAGAGAATACGCAATATAAATGGAAGTGTCACTAAAAAGGTTAATCTAATTTACATCTAACACTTTCAGTTCATGGTGTTAATGAACTATATCCTTTTAGAGAGTGATTAATTTATAGAAATGTGATTATTTTTCCTAATGCTATATATGGGTCAGCTTCTCCTATTACTATATCTAACTTTATAGGAGAATTCAGCATTTTATAAATTAAAACAATAAATCAAACACCCCTGTAATGGCTATATTTCATTAATTACAAGGAGACATGCATTAGATTAACATTTATCTGTTTTAATTAATTTGCTGCAATGCAGTTATCCATGCAAATTGGAAAAACGACACATCAACTTGACATAATATTAACAGTTTTGACTGGTTCTTCCCTGAAAATTTATGGACCTGCAGCTGCTGCATTCTTGGGTAACCATGGTGACCACCAGCTGTGTGACACGTGCAGGCTATACATCAAAGAGCCTTGAAGGGACTTGACACTAAATTCAAACATCTCCTGAAAATATCCTTAACTAAAGAGGTAAGGCCACAGAAAAGGGAAAGGGTGCAGGATTTTGTCTGGGGGAGTTGAGTCCGAAAGTCTCAAAACAAATTTCTTAAATCTGATCACCTTCTTTTCGTAGGCACTTTATCCTTTCAAAAGGCATTTAGAGGCACTTCCTGCTGGATACTCAGAATGTTTGTGGGTAGAAGAGGGAGGTGGCACAAAACTAACCCCAGGGGGTGAATGCTTTGCCCCCCAGAACCACACTGATCAGTGTGTCCAGGTCACAAGACTTCCTTCTCCATAGTGACTGTCTTCACACTGGTTTGAAGACTACAGATTGGTTGAACTATTTACTACAACAGACATCATGGACATGCAAAGTGGTAGATGTCACAAAAAGGATTTTTTTTTTAATCAGCAAAATTTAAGTCAAATTTCAGCCAATGAAGCATTTTTAGAAGCAACGAGAGCGCCATTTATAGCTTTTCTCAGTGAGAACTCCAGTGGCATCGGCTGGACTTGACGCCCTCACACATTTTGGTGTGGCTGATGTTCTCCTGACTCATCTGTAGAGCAGAGTGTTTTCAACTTTTACAAAGTAATGCCATTCATTGGTTTGGAAAGACAGATAACTAAAGGGGAGAGGCCTAATGACAATTCCTAGCAGCGACCAAAGGCACAAAGGGGTGCTCACCAGGGGAAATTCGCAAGGGCACAGCCTGGAAGTACTCGCGGCCAGCATGGGTGGCATCACCCGGGCGCACATTCACTCCCTCCACACTCTCCATTCGCTATGAACCTCGGACAGTGCCAGACACTGGTCACACAGAGGTAACCAGGATTCTTCCCCTGGAGGGGTTCATAGTCTGCTTGGGGAGGCAGGAAGGCAATGGCAATTGGATGGGGGAAACTAGAAGTGGTAAAATATAGAGGAAGAAGGCCCCCACCCGGAAGCAGCCTTGCAACCCACGTAAAGAAACAAAGCGCTCCTTGGGGAACTGTTAGTAGCCAATGTGAGTGCTTCTTAGATTTGGCTGGGCATCAGAAATACCTGAGAGCTTTGGAGCACCTGGGTGGCTCAGTTGGTTAAGCGTCTGCCTTTAGCTCAGGTCATGATCTCAGAGTCCTGGGGTCCAGCCCTGATGGGTTCCCTGCTCAGTGGGGAGGCTGCTTCTCCGTCTCTCTCTGCCCTCCGCCCTGCTTGTGCATGCTCTCTCTCCCTCTCTGTCAAATAAATAAATAAAATTGAATGAATGAATGAGAGAAAGAAAGAAAAAGAGGAAGGAAGGAAAGAAGGAAGGAAGGAAGGAAGGAAGGAAGGAAGGAAGGAAGGAAGGAAGGAAGGAAGGGAGAACAGACAGACATGAGAGCTTTAAAGGAAACCCCAGGTCCTAGCCTAGAACAACTGCAGCAGAATCTCCGGGGCTGGGTTCCAGGCATCAGCCCTATTTCACAACTGTCACAAGTGGTTCTGCTGTGCACTCAGGGTTGAGAATTACTGACACAGTAGAGGAAAGGGCAGACTCTGAAACGAGACTTGGCAGATTGAAATCCCAGCTCCAGCTCTACTGTTCTACCAGCTGGGTGAACTGGGTAAGTAGCATAACCCTCCTGGCCTTGGTTTTCTCACCTTTAAAATGGGGATGATAAGAGCACACCTCTGGTTGAGTGGCTGGAAGGCTATGAGTATTAATATCTATAAAGCACTCAGAGCAGTGCCTCAAACATAGTCAGCTCTTGGTAGATGGTTATGTTTGCTGTCTGGAAATTGCTATAAAGTTCTTTGAGAAGAGAGGACACCTGATGAGAAGTGAGGGGAAAACCATCAACTTTTATGGAAGGCTGCAGAGTTAGGAACTATCTTGAGAGAAACTATCATCAGGGGTGAGGCTTTCTGCTCTCAGAAGGCAACTGGGCCCTCAAGCATTCCCACTTCAGAGGAGGCTTGGGTTGTAGGAGTGCAGGCAGAAGTCCTCTGCAGACGCTTCCAGTCCTAGCCATTGTTGTAGGACTACTTGAGCTGCTAGAAGGGGTCATGGAAGGGATGGGGGAGGCAGAAGGTGGGAGAAGGGCTGGTTTCCTCTAGGACAAGAACTGGTTATCCACTCCCTCTCTTTTCCCCACCCCACCCCTTCCCACACCAGGGCAGTGGCTACAAAATGTGATATAGGAATTGGATTTCCAGTACTAGAGTCCCAGTGATAGCAAAGACTCTGCTGCTGTGTAAGTAGAAAGCTGGGGACATAAGGGGCCATGCTGTTCAGACAATGGGCATCACAGGGGGCAGCCTGTGACAGACAGTAACCTGAAGCCATTCTAAGAGCGCAAAGCTATTCTCAAAACCCTGGGACCCTGCCAGCCCCTAGCATGGTTGGTGAAGGATGGATTCATGGGGACTGGGGTGGAATTTCTTGGAGGCCTGGTGGGATTTGAATTGGTGCTACCCCTCCTGACAGCAATGTGAGGGAGGGGTGAGGAGAAGGTCTAAATTAAAATTCAGTACTTTTGTTGCAAGCCCTGCCGAATAAGGCAGTAGCAAGAGGCATGGAGAGACATAGGAAGGTTCTAGATATTTATGGGTAGCATCAACTGGACATGATGAAAGACGGGGTGTGATGGGGGAGAGTGAAGCATGTTGGAGGAGTCCTGGGGCTCTGACTTAGGTGAGTGGTCGGGGGATGAAGGCCACAGACAGAATAACAGCAGATTCCTGGAGGGAAAGAAGAGGTTGGGCATACATGGGGCCGGTGGTACCCCAGAGCATTCTAGAGGAGGCAGACATTAAGTAAGCCTCAAGATGAGCTAGAAAAATTGGTCGGGGCCAGAGATGACCCTGGGAGAACTCATCTAAGTAGAGGACACTGAGCTGGGGACAAGCAAGGTCCTGAGGATCTATAAGGACAAGTGCCTGTTCCAAGGATTAGAAAACCACTAAGAAGAGGCAGAAGTGGGCTTTGGGTGACATGGTCCAAGACATCACCAGGCTCTCTGGCACTGGATCACAACCACCTCCAAGCAGTAAGAACCCTTGGTCTGACTTCTGGCTCTCTTGCTGCAGACCCTATGGGGTTTCTTTACCAACCTATCAAATGGGTATTTGTGAAAAGAGCAATTGACATATATAATTATGCTGTGACATGAGAAAAAAAGGCAGCCTTATGAGCAGTCAGGTATCTGCTACTCCATCTATGCCATCTCCTCCCACCCATCCCACACTCACTTTTGGCATCCCCTCCTCATTCTCCCCAGTGTCCATCCTTTGAGTGTATCTAATACACTTGAAAAATAATAATAATATACTTGAAAGTGTTCCTGGTAACCTTTATTCACCCTGCCTGCTTAACAAAGGAGTCAGAAGAGAGCCACGCTTAACCCAAATGAAAGACCAGCTAGGGAGCTCTTTCTGGTGCAGGAGACCCCTGCAAGCACATCTCGGACCATGCAATGCAGACAGCTGCCTTCTCTCCTTGAGGCCAAGGATGATGGGAGGTGAGGAAGGCTTCAAGCTGCCTGGACCAGAAGACAACAGTCATGCTTACTCCTCACGGTGAAGTGAATCAGAGAACGAGCCTGCAGAGAAATTGACTCTTTCAGCAATTTTGTCGTGAAACCCAAACGTTCTTGGATAGCAAGGCTCAGACAGAGCAAGAGCCTTTTTGACCTTACTCAGACCCTTCCCAGAGAAGACATCACATCCCTCTGGTAGGTAAGCCCAGGTGACGTGGGAAATCCATGTCTACCACACTGTTCTGGGTTCAAATCTCAGTTCTACAATCTCCAAACTGTGAGACCTTGGGCAAGTTACGTCGCTTCTCTGGGCCTCAGTTCTCTCCTCTGAACAGATGGGATAGCAATTCTACCTGCATCACAGGATTGGGGTTAAGACCATATCAACTGACACATGGGAAACGCTGAAAAAAGTGCCTGGTACATAGTGTGCATTCAGTAAACATTCGCTCCTTTATTAGCTCTGTAACCTGTATACAGAAATGTATTCTTCCTCTCTCTAAAAAAACAATGGGGCACTTGGGGGGCTCAGTCGGTTAAGCATCTGACTCTTGATTTTGCCTCAGATCTTGATCTCAGGGACCTGAGATTAACCCCTGAGTCAGGCTCTGTGGTGGGCATGGATCCTGCTTGGGATTCTCTCTCTGTCTCTCTCTGCCCCCTCTCCCTCTCCTTCTGCCCCTCCCCCCTTAACAAAAAAAGGAAAAAAAAAAAGAAACGTATTTGGCCTTTCCCCCTTCACTCCTTTGTGCCAATCATGTGCATTCTCACCATCCTGCACTCACTGTCCTGACCCCCTCCTATCTGCTTACCCAGTGCCCACTTACCCATCCATACCCCTTTCATTTCCTCTGTAAATCTTTCCTGACTTCTCCCACCCTTGCCAATTTCTTCTTTCCTCCAAGACTTTGCTGAGGTCTGTAGTGCACAGTCTACCCTTTCCCAGTCAGCTGTGAAGATCTCCAATAGTTCGTTTCATGTGTGATGTTTGCCCTAGACAGAGTGTGAGCTCTTTGATATCTGGAACTTGCGTTATCTTTCTGTTCCCTTTACAGAGAATAACAGAAGACAGAGAAGCAGCTACTGGCTGATAAGGCTAAGGAACAGGGCCCAGTATATGTTTGAGTTGGCCTCTCCCCCAAGGCATCCTTTCCTGACCAGTGCCCCCCACCTGCTACCTGGTGCTCCCCCAAAGCCCATAGAACAACTGTTACAGATGAATGTTTGTGTTCCCCCAAGATTCACAGGTTGAAACCCTAACCCCGAAGTAATGGCATCAGAAGGTGCGGTCTTTGGTAAGTGATTGGGGATATAGGGGGACATAGAGGTGGAGCACTCATCAATGGGATTAGTACTCTTATTAAAGACAGGAGAAATCCTGCTTCTTCTCTCTGCTCTCTACCCTGTGCATGTAAAATCAGAAGTCAGCAGTCTGCAACCCAGGAAATGCTCTTACCAGAACCAGACCCTCCTGGCATCTCGGTCTCAGACTTCGAGCCTCCAGACTGTTTGAAATAAATTGCGGTTGCTTATAAGCCATCCAGTCCCCGGGATTTTCATTACAGCAGCCCCACCTGGTTAAGGTAATGGCCATCTGTCCTAATCAGCACAAGTCTTGAGCTCAGGAGCCTTCCCCCAATTCAGTCCTCTCCTGGTCCATCTCAAAGTTACCATGACAATGGAGACATTTCCATAGGGTCTAGTTAGTGGTGGGCCAGACAATAATAAATAATAAGCATATTATTTATTATTATAATAAAAATAACAAATAATAAAAATCATCTGTTTCAAGCTGCCATTTGGTTATCATACCTTGGGTTACCCCTTCCATGCAAACACGCATCATCAGAGGGGTGGTCTTAAGCAAAACAAAAATGCTTCTCTGCTTCCTGGAAGAGCAGGACTGTGAGGAAAGTGCTAACTGGGCAGGGACCTTTCCTAACAGCCCAAATCAACCGAGGAGCTCTTCCTCCAGAGACCAGAAGCCCCATACCTCCAGAGCCGGCCCACGGAGACACATGGCTGAGTCCTTACTCTGAGCCAGCCCTGCACTAAGTGCCAGGGCCTTTGAGATGAATGAGAAGGGGGCCGTGGCCTCAAGGGCGTCCACAGACTAGTGAAAGTGGTAAATGTTTTCACAGTTCAAGCCAAATGAGTGTGAATGTTCTCTTCCATTTATATACGGTGTTTATACACACACACACACACACACACACACACACACAAAGAGACAAAGAACAGAGCTTGGGCTGTAAGAAGGTATGAACAAAGCTACTGAATTGCCCAGAGGTCAGAAAAGGCGATTTCACCAAATCTCAGACTCTAGAACCCAGTATGTACGTGACCAATAATTATAGCCACTATGTATTTAGTGCCATTTGCATGCCAAGAACGGGGCTAAATGATTTCTAAGCCCCCTTCTGACAACCGTTTTGCAGGGTAGACTTTTGTATCCCTATTTTATAGATAAGAAAACTGAGGCTCAAAAAGCTTAGCTAATTTACCCAAGATTATCTAGTTAGGAAGGAGTAGGACCAGGATTAGAACCTGAGTTTCTCTAAGTCCAAATTTTATTTTATATAAGAGAGGAGAAAACATCTCAAACATATACATCCAGAAACAAGAGCACCTTGATTGCAAACAGGTGGAGTCACTAAGCGCATCACTACTGACTGCTATGCTTACCCCTGGAGACCAGGCAGCCCACGTGGCCCTAAGGAGTCAGGGAGGGGCAGGAGGAGATTCTAGCCCTCAAGGCTCACAGAGCAGTGCTGGGGCCAGACTAGGAGCCCAGGCACACCAGAGGGACAGCCCCAGTGTCCTGGGGGAGACTAACCTGGGAGACCAGTGGGGAAAGTCTCCTAGCGAAGGCCAGGTCTAAGCCTGACCATGTGATGAGCAACGGAAGGGATTAGGTGGAGGAAGGTGACCTTCTAGTCGGAAGACATAGTCCACAGGATCCGTGAGCAGATCCCGGCCTGGTAACCAGAGGTGATTCAGGATGAAGGGTATCTGGTCTTTTTAAGGAATCCAAGAAGTGTTCATCTTTTTTGAATAGCCAAGATGGAGAAGAGTAAAGGGAAGTGGTTATAATAGCTCCCTGGCCAATGGATTATTTCAGAAATTAGGAATATGTTTGTACTAAGAGCTCAGTGATTCCGTGAAAACCCCCAAATAGTTGTATGGAATTAGCTGCTCAATTCCCTGCAGCAAGAAGCAAGGACTCCAAAGGCAAGACGAGCCATGCACCATAGACACAACGTCTCACAGGAGCCCAAAGCTGTGAAGGTGTGTTTCCAGACAGTCGTCCAAAAGGCGCGTTCAACTCTGCCAGGCAGCTTGAAGCCACACTCCCAATTTTCTTCTACACGTGAGTACAGAACTGTATGAAGGAAGAAAGCTATTTTTTGTTAAATCTTCTTCACATGTCTCCCTGACTTTTCTCTTTTTCAATGACAGGAGTTATCATGATATGAACCTTAGAAACGGCAAAGTCAGTGGCAGTGGGAAACCTATCTTTACTATTGCACATGTTCTTCAGAGATTATGTGAGATTTGGGAATGTAAAATGCAAGTGCATCGTAATAAGGAAAGTCAGTCCTGTAAATACCGACTAAACTGTCATTATAAATGTCTCTGTTTTGATCAACTATTATACATTTGTCTTAAAAAAAAAAAATGCAGCCAACAGCGCTCTTTGCAGCCCCCCAGTGGTTGGAAGGGGAAAGAAGGGAGAAGGGGGATTCAGAAGGCAACCCTCACCTCTCTAGGGCTAGTCAACTTTTTACAGCGGAAAGACAAAATGGCTTGTTTTCACCGCGAAATGAATATATTCTAAGTGAGGAAAATGAAAATGTTGATGAAAATGCACATAATTGTACACATACACGTGAATCACTGGGAGCCTGGTTTTTTTTTTCTCTCTTTTTCTCTTACCTCTGCAAAGCTTTCTATTCTGACCTGAGAAGTCCGCAATGCATAAGCACACCAGGTCCTCTACCCAAACAAGCTTTTCCCTTTTCCTCACTTCCTGTGAGCTCCCGTTTGCAGACATCTGTTTATAAATATACCATTTGTTCTGCTACAAAGTGATGAAAAATCTTCAAAAACAGGTCATTTGCCTGTTTAACAAAGTGTCTACATGGGGAAAGGAGGGCAAAAGGTTTGGAAGCCCATTGTTTTTAATTCTTGTTTTTACCAAAACAACAGTCTCTCAGAATGATCCCTCCTATCAGCGACTCCTTTACCACACTTTGAGATATTTTCATAATGGGTTTTTCCTTGTCTTCTCAAAAAAGAAACTGCTTCTCAAGAAGGGGGTGGGGGCTGAAATGCTGAAAAGAAACAGGATGTCTGCTTATGAAATACTTTCAAAACCATGTCACCAAAAATATAAGGTTAGAGAATAAGCAGAAACTCTCCTATTCTTCTCAAATTTATATTTCCCAAGTTGTGGGAGAAGCATCCCTGAAGTCCAGAGGAGGCAAACTGTCTATCTCTCACTCTCCTCACCCTCCAAGAGTAATTACACCTGGTATAAATTCCTTCCCCGAGCCACTGGTAAGCTATCAAAGCCAGCTTGCAAAATCACGTTGCCTCTAATAGGGAACCTGTTTATCTACAGGTGCAAACCCTTCCGTTTCCTGACGATGGTCAGACAAGACTCCAGCCATCGTTCCCCGCTTCTCCTTACCTGGCAGACTGGCCACAGCCCCCAAACCCAGCGCACACCCTGCTAGTCAACCGCGTAAAGAATCAACAAGTTACCACTAAGCTGGGCGCTCCAGCCCACATCTGCCACTGCCTCCCCAACGCCCACCGCCACCCAGCTCCCTCTCCGCTCCTCCCTGTCCCCTCCCCGCAAGGTCCTGCCAGCACGTGACCTCCTCTTTCAGATCCGCCCTCCGGTCGCCCCTGCCCCAGCGCCCTCCCCTTGCACCCAGACAGCTGTCAAAGTCCGCGGCTCGCCAGCCTCCCGTCTCCTCCGAGCGCCGGGCGTTCACCAGGACCTTGCTGCCTCCTGGGAGGGAGCAGGGGGAGGTCGGGGTCTCCCGCCGCACCGGGCGGGCAGGGGAGGGGCGCCAGGCGGGCGGCTCGGCCGGCCGGAGCCCCGGCGGAGTCGGAGAGGCCGCGGGAGGCGTCACGTCCCGCACTTCTCCGGACTCCGCGACCCACCTGGAGGGCGCGTTCCCAGGGGAGCCACAGCTGCCCTTGGGGAGCCTGAGGCGAACCGGAGTGGAGGCGGGGGGGGGGGGCTTCCCTGCAGCCTCCAAGTTTCCACCCACCTCCGAGCTGGAAACGCGCTCCGCTCCGTCCTTTGAAGGCGCCGCCGCCGTTTCCCTCCCTCAGGGCAGGAGCCGACAACTGCCTCTGCTCCCCGGCGCCCGAGCCCTGGGGCCCGCGACGCCCCCACTACGCCCGCACCCCGCCACAGACAGCCCCCAAAGTTGTCCGGACTCCGCAGACCTCCCCTTCTCCTCCGTCCCTGGACTCCGCCCAGGGTAGGGCTAGAGTCTGCAGGTGGCGCCTCTTGGGTCCGGGGCGCAGGGCGCTCACTTCGGGGATCCCGAGCGCACAGAGGCCGGGGGAGCTGCGGCAAGGGAGGGCGTGCAAATCTAGCGTGAGCCGGGGTCCGCGCGCCGGCACCGGCAAGCCCGCCCTGCCTCCCTCCTCAGAGAGGAGGAAACTTCCCCAGCACCCACCTTTAGCCGCGAGGAGGCGGCGTCGCCGGCTGCCCCCG
>LNAC01001279.1:217108-233582 GCA_002007465.1 Ailurus styani
GCTCACTGGCGCGGACCCGGAGCGGCTCCGGCGCTCACCCCGGGACGGCCCGTGACGTCACGGAGGGAGGGAGGCGGCTCCTGCATATTCATGAGACGCGGACACCGGCCCTGCCTCCGCGCTCCCGGCTCCGCGGCCCCGACCCCAACTTTCCTCCCGCGTCCTCACGCTCCCGGGCGCTCGTGCTCCGGGCGGGACGCGGCTCCCGCAGGACCGCGGCGGGCGGCTGCGGGGCGCCCTCTCGTCCGCGCCCCGGCTTCGGCTCCCCAGATAACTGCCTCAGGAGGTGGCGGGGCCCCTCAAAGTGGCCACCTGGGGCCTGCGCGTCGTCTGCTGGGGCGCAGGGGAGCTGGCCGTGCCACGCCCTTGGAGCCGACATCCGTGCGGAGGGGCGGGCGGGCAGGCGTGCTGCGGCTCCTGCCCTTGACCGGGCGTCTGGACACTCTGTGCGGTCTGGTCTGGGGAGGGCGCCAGGCACACGCGAGAGCTGGAGAACGCGAGTGCTGCTCTGGACTTGCGGGGCAGGGTAAATCTCCGTGGACCTGGAGGGCAATGGCCAGACTCCACACCATCTTGGAGAGGCGGGTGCAGCTGCAGCCGCGGCTCTTAGAGGCTGATGGACCAGATCTGAAAAGCAAACTTGGGGTTCTGGGCCAGCAGTGGGGACATAAACTTCCCTGCAGTATATAACCTAGGCAAGAAGTTACCCCCTTTCTGTTATCACTCCACACATCTAAGACCAGGCCACCTGACGTCATGCTTTGCAGCATTTCATGCCATTGAGTAATTGTCACCTCCCTGAGAGCACCTCTCCTGGACCCCTCACCACCCCAAAGCCGCCACGCAAGGTTCATAAAAGTACTCAATTAACATTACCTAATGGCTCAGAATAAGTCCTTGACCATATTTGCATCTATACAGTGCCAATATCACACACAATTCAGGGTTCATGAGGAATAGATGTAGAAGCAGAAGTTATTTATTCATTGGCTCAACACATTTACTGAGCACCTAGACAGGTTGTATTACCCTGCCCCTGGGCACTGGACTAGGTCCTATGGTGGAAAAGAGTTGTCAGTCCTCTCCTCAAAGCCTTTGTTTCCCATCTGAGAAGCGAAAGAGGGCAGTAAAAGGCAATTACAAGGCTTTGTAAATGTTATGGTCCTGCACATTCTTTATGTTGCTAGATATGAGCCTATACAAATCAATTAACAAAATGTATATATTGCAACAGTGTCTAAACAGCATCCTATAATTAATAACTGTTGTCTGGGGTGCTCAACAAAGCCATAAAATCCATTAACAGCCCTCGTGCTGCTCAGCCTTTGTGCACAGCCCTGGCAGCTCATCCCGAGCTGCAGCAGTTGTGAAGGCCAACTCTTCTGCGTTTCCAGGCACCAAGAGGTGCTTGGCTTGAGCGGGGGTAGGTAGCAGTGAATCACAGTGGCTGCCGACAGGCTCAGACCAGGCAGGGCGCTTCACCTCCAGGTCCCCTTTAGCCTATACAACCAATATCAGTGCTGTTATTCTCATTTCACACATGAGGAAATAGAGACTCCAGGTAAGTTAGGTAACTTCCTTGCCCAAGATCAAAGAGCTAATAAACGTCCTAGGCTAATACTAGAATCTTGCCTTTTTCAGACTTGGTATCCAGATTTAGAAAGAATGGCAAGGAGAAGGGAAGTCTGACCCAGGCAAAATCAAGGAAACCAGCAAATACAAGAGAGATATAAATTTGTCTCATTTTCTTCCACTTATACTCCATCTAATTACATATTTGCCTCTTCTTCATTTTCTCTAACCGTTAAACTTACTTTAATGACAACCTGTATTGTCCTTTGATACCATTCTACGGGGTTTCATTAGGACCCATTGGTTAGTCCCAAAAATTTTACACGAGATTTCAAATGCAGACTAAATAATGAGAAAGAAGAGAAAATACAGCTGATTGGAAAATATCCCCACCCCATGTAGTAGATCACCAAGAAAGAATACAACAGAGAGACACAGCGAGCAGACCAGTGACCAAGAGGCACAGAACTACTAGACTCCAAATCCTCCTCTACAAACTGGGCTAATAAAAATGCCTTTTGAGGGAGATGAAGTTCACTAGTGGCCCCTATTTGTTCATGTCTCCCTAAATCCATCCCCTTTGGGTATGCTGTCCTACCCCAACTTAGAGGTTGGCCATATGACTTGCTTTGGCCAGTAGGACAGTCGTATGTATGTCTCCATTTCCTTTCCTGGACCCCTGACACCATTATAAGGACAAGCCCATGGTAAGCTGCAGGAGGGTGAGAGACCATATGGAGCAGAGCCGAGCTGTCCAGCCAGCCAAAGCCACAATTAGCCCACCACCTGACCACAGTTACATGAGCAAGCCAGCAAGATCAGCCATGCCTGGCCCACATCAGAGCTCCCCAGCTGACTCATAAAAATAAATGGTTGTTGCATTAAGCCGCTATGTTTGGGTCAGGGGGTGGGGATTGATGAAGAAGCATTACACCTACTTCATAAGGTCATTACAAGAAGAAAATGAGAAAATGTATGTGAAATACTTAGCATTTTGCCTGGCACAAAGTCAATGCCCAATAAATATAAAATGTCCCCCTCTTATCCCAATTTTCCAAGTCTCTGAAATGCCACTCATAACTGCTTTGTTTAAGAGAAAAGCACCAACCTGGCTGAGAGGATGAAAGTGAGTAAGTTCAGCCTTTGAAATACTCAGGCCACAAGAAGTTCAAGGCCATGTGGTCTGTGTGGAGCACTGTTGGGCCACTACAGATGCAGAGAGCCAGGAATGTGACCCAAGCCACCCAACGGGTTAATGCATCACATGGTTCCAGGCTTTGCAGTGGGGGGTTGACATTCTGTAAGTCATTTAATCCTTGCAACAGCAGGTATTCTTTTCCCCTATTTTCTTATAACCAGATTACTGGCTTAGAAAGTTTGAGTAACTTATCTACATTCACATAATTATGCAGAGTATGAATTCGTGTCTGCCTAATTCCAAATTCCATCTTTCTCCCACACATCATTGTTTTGAGAAAGGCATGTAGAAAAAGTAAGCAGTGAAAACTAGTTACATATGAGAAAAGGTAGCTTTGGAGATTTGATTTTTTTTTTCGTCTTCATCCACCATCACCTCTGAGTAATAAGTAGTATAAATAAAAGTCTCCAAATTTGTTGAGGCCCTACCTTTTATTTTTGACTTGCTGTTGGAGCATGTTCCTTTAAAGATCAGACTCAAAAATGGTGAGCAGGATGATGTAAGTCCTTGGTCACTTTAAGCCCCAAGCCCAGGGTCCCACCTGGTGGTGCAGTAATGAATCTCAGACAATTTATTTGGGTCAATAGTTTTTAATAGAATAGAATCGAATTGAACAGGAACAGACCTGACATAAGTACAGCCAAACCCTCTCATTTTCACCAGGGTCATTAATGCTTTGCCCAATTAAGCACCACAACACAGCCCCTGAATCATTTAAAATGGGTAAATGAAGAAAATAAATAAATTATAACAGCTGGTGGAAACTTATTTCTAAAAAGAAAATTAAACAGAGGCTTTCTGTTTTGAATTTAATGCAATCAAAAGTATTTCACTTTAAAAGAAAGGTTGAAAAATCTGATTGATCCTTAAAGAACTGGAGTCATTTTCTGATCCCCTCCCCCATCTTGGCAGGCAAAGCCAGGTCTTCATGACCCACAAGCTGTTGGACAGGTTACAGAATTTCCAACATCTCTCAGATGTTTTGATGCTAGTGCAGACACGGCTGTTGCCAAAGAAGCTTTTTAAAGTTTAGGCATATCTCTTCAGGAAAAAGCAAGACAAGCTTGTTCGTGACCAAATCCAGTTCATGTTCAACACTATTTAGACATGAGTGTTTTATGCTTGGCAAGGCAGAGTGTCCTGACTAAAAACAAATATGTCATTGATTATAGCAAGGAATTATTCCAGTATACTCTCCTATACTTCCCTTGGGCTTATATTCCCTGTGATGGTTTTAAAAAAAAAAAACACAGCCATAAAATCCAATGACACTTCTCCCATTGAAGGATAGAATCTATCTCTCTTGCCCTTGAATCTGAGCAGACATGTGACTGCTTCTTCCCACAGAATTCAGCAGAAGTGATGCTATGTGACTTCCCAGACTAGATCATAAAGACAATGCAGCATCTGTCTTTCTCACTAGGATGCTCACTTTTGGAACCTGGAGCCACCAGGTATAAAGTCCAACTATCTTGAGGCTGCTGTGCTGTGTGGATCTCAGGCCACCATACAGGTGTGCTGACAGCCCCAGCTGAGTCCAACATTTGAGTCATCCTGGAACCTTCAGATAATTCCGTTTCCTAGCTGCTGACTCCCCTCCAGCTGTCTGGATCTTCTGAGCAGAAGCCTCAGACATCATGGAATAGAATGAAGCCATTTCTACTCTGCCTTGCCCAAATCCCTGACCTACAAAATCCATGAGTGCAATAAAACGGTTGTTAACACCACTAAGTTTTGGAGCAGAATGCATCAGGAGTAACTGGAAAGTATTTATTTTCATTTGTTCCCTACAGCAAAGACAGGGGACAGGAAAGCATGCTGAGGTAAGTCATGTGTGATCAGTCCCATTTTGTAGCTCAAATGTGGAGACTTGTGGAGGCCAAGAAGAAGAACCAGTAGAGCTTAGCGCGAAGAGAGTGGCTTCCAGAATCAAACAAAGCTAGATTCCGAACCCAGTTCTACCAGTTTCTAACCATGTATGACTCAAGAAAGCTACTTACTCTGTTTGGAGCTCAGTTTCCTCAGCTACAAACTGGGACTAATGTACCAAGATTACTTTTAAGGTTAGACGAATTGCAAAGAGCTGAATCTCTTCCCTGCCAGATGGTAAAGGTACAGTAAATGGAGTCATCCATACTAAGAGTGGACACTCACCCAGGGCCACATGGGTTATTGGTGGCCTTTTTCTTGATCCTTACTACAGTATTTGGTGTTTTCCATGCAGGCAACATGTGGACATCTGTGGACACATGTGGAACCGCACCAGCTCAAGCACATTTGCCAGCACTGCCACAGAGAGCATCAGCCTGCATGCACTGCCAGAGCAGTTCAGATGGGCTGGGAGTACCTACATCTGCCTGTTCTGCCATTTCTGGGCTTTGTTCCACTAAAGGGGACAGGAAGGAAACTACCATTTATTGAGCACCTACTATGAGCCAGACATTGTATACATCCCCTCATTTAGTCATCTCACAGCTCCAGAAGGTGATTTATTCCTCCCATCAGACACTCAGGGAAACCGAGGCTCAAAGAGATTAAGTTATACTGTGTATTAGTCAGGGCTCACCAGAGAAATGGAACCAATGGAATATATATATATATATATATATATATATATATATATATATATATAGAGAGAGAGAGAGAGAGAGAGAGATACAAGTATCTATATATCTCTATCTGATAGAAAAATGATAGATGATAGATAGATAGATAGATAGATAGATAGATAGATAATAAATGTGGAGAGAAAGAGATTGACTTATTATAAGGAAATGGCTCATGTATTTATGGAGGCTGATAAGTCCCCAGATCTAGGTCCCAGACACCCAGGAGCGTCAATGGTATAGTTCTAGTCCTAGTCTGAGAGCCTGGGGACCAGAAGAACCAATGGTGTAGTTTCAGTCCAAAAGCTGACAGCCTTAACACCCAGGAAAAGCCCATATTTTAGTTCAGGTCCAAAAGCAGGAAAAAACCAGTGTCCCAGTTGAAAGGCAGTCAGGCAAGAGGAACCCTCTCTTACTCTGGGAGGGTCAGGCTTTTTGTTTTATTCAGCCCTTACACTGATTGGAAGAGGGCCACCCACATTAGGAAGGCCATCTGCCTTATTCAGTCTACTGATTCAAATGTTAATCTCATCCAGAAACACCCTCTCAGGAACACCCAGGATACCCCGCGGTCCAGTCAAGTTGACACATAAAATTAACCACCACGTACTGCTACAAATGAAGGAGCTGAGGTTTGAACTGAGGTCTGTCTGCCTCTAAAAAGTTATATTTTGTCCAGCCAAATGAGCCAATCTGTCCAGTTGCCATCATGGCTCTAGGTGCTGGGTTTGGATAGAGACGAGGTGGGCTGTCCTGAGTCACCCTGACCGTAAATCAGGGCAAGTTTTACCAAGCAGCCTTTGCCTTTCAGTAAACTTTCACACTTTCCTGGGATGGAATCCTGCCACCCTGCTGCCCAAAGCATCCCTGGCAGGTCTCCCCCAGGACATTCCTTCCTAGTTTCTTTCCTTTCTGTATCTAAGGGCCTGATTTGAGTCCACTGCCCCAAGCTTTCTGCTGTCCCCACCCTCTCCTAGCTGGTGTTCACACAACCAGCTGTTAACTATCCATACTCAATCCTCCCCCACTACTCAGCTACCCTCCAAGACCTATAGCAGAAGGTCAAGACTCTTACCAGCCTGGCTTTCAGCTGCATTGATAACCTGACTTCCATTACATGTAAGCTATGCTTCTGGCTGCTGTTTTCACTGTCTGTCAGAAAGTTCTATGCCAATCATGCCTCTACACATTTGCTCACACTATATCCTCTACTGCTGTGGGTTGAATTGAAACCTGCCCCCAAATTCATATGTTAAAGTCCTAACTCTCAGCACCTCAGAATATAACCATATCTATAGAGAGGGTCTTTAAAGAGGTAATTAGGGCGCCTGGGTGGCTCAGTGGGTTAAAGCCTCTGCTTTCGGCTCAGGTCATGATCTCAGGGTCCTGGGATGGAGCCCAGCATCGGGCTCCCTGCTCAGCGGGGAGCCTGCTTCCCCCTCTCTCTCTCTGCCTGGCTCTCTGCCTCCTTGTGATCTCTCTCCCTCTGTGAAATAAATAAATAAAAAATCTTTAAAAAAATAAAATAAAATAAATAAAAAGGTAATTAAAGTAAAACGAGGTCACTAAGATGGGCCCTAATCCAATATGACTGGTGTACTTGTTAGAAGAGGAAATCTGACCACACATGTAACAGAAGGAAGAGCCTGTGAGGACGCAGGGGGAAGACAGACATCTACAAGCCAAGAGGAGAGGCCTCAGAAGAAACGGACCTTGCCAACATCTTGATCTCAGACTCTAGCCTGAGAAAATTGTGAGAAAATAGGTTGTTTAAGCCATCCAGTCTGTGGCACTATGTTGTGGTAGCCCGAGGAAAGGAACCCAACTACTTCCAGCCTCGGTCTCCCTCCCCACCTAGCCCACTCAGTCCTATCTCCAAGTTATGTCTCTCCTAACTCCCCAGCACGTGTTTATTTTAAAGTCCTCCAGAGGTTCTCCATCATATTTGAAATAAAATAAAAGCCGTTTTAGGCTAACTCACCAAGCCCTATTTGATCTTCTCCTGGTTGCTTCTCAGATCACTCTCTCCTTGTGCATTGGTCTTTGCTCTTTTGAACATGGCAAGCTCTTCTCTGCCTTAAGGTCGAACCCTTTCCTGGGATTGTACTTCCCTCTGACCATCACATGACATTCAGTTCTCATCTTAAATGTCACCTATCCAGATATTTTCTTATGAATTTACTTGCTCACTCTTTCCCTGTGTCTTCCCAATAGAATATAGATTTAAGGAGAGGAGAGAGCCTCATGTGCCTGGCACATGGGTGCTTGATAGTTACTGAATGAATAAGTGGTTTACCTTCCCTGAACAGAGTGATTTTTTTCTGCATCACTCTTTTCTGACTATTTCGCCAAACAATGTATTACAAAACAACTGAAATGTACACTTTTCTTATAAAAAATATAGAACTGATATTTTCATGTAGCTTGAGCATTTTGCTGGAAAACCCAAAATATTCTTAATGGTGGGGTGGTGGTAAAAAATAAGAGAGTATCTCAAGGGGTTGGCAGATACTGTTTTCATTTTCTACAAGAAGAAATGGAAGTGAAGAGAGGCCACACCCCAGGCCTAAGGTCACACAGCCTGGGCTGGGTTCTAGCTGTCTTGAGTCCTGATCCGGGGCCATGTTTCTTTACATAATAGGGGCTAATAAGTATACAAATGCCAGGTGCTTACTTACTTAGCTGGAGCAGACTGCACTAGGAGTCAGGAAATGCCTTCCACACAAAACATCCCAGTGAAGAGGTCCCTGTGATGGAGAAGTGACGGGACAGCATTTCGTTGCTTTCCCAATCCAGAGAAAGACTCTACCCATGCCTGCAACCCTTTCAGAGGCTTCCGGTCTCAGGCTGACAGCTGACTCCCTAGATAACACCAAGGAAATCATTCTGCCTAAGTAATTTTAAATTTTTATGTCTTTCAATTTCTCAATATTTAAGAAATTTTTTCCAAGTTAGCATGGTTATGTATAGTGAATCACGTGCCCAAAGGGAACAGGCTATATTATCCTACCTTCACTCGATGTTCTGCAACACCTGGGAATGTCAAAAAACAGTGTTGCGTGGAGGGCCGTAATAAATGGTAGGTATTTCCTGGCGGAAGAATTGAAGGACATGAAAATCCAGAGCCTTGCTGAAATAGCAAAGTGGGGCTCCGTTCTGCTTTAGTCCATGGGTGACTGAATACTGGAAACTGGCTTCACTGTAAAAAAGTATTAAGCTATATTTTGGATTTAGAGTTTGAGGATGAGTACTCTTAAATCAGACTACTAAAATCCAAACTAAATACATTTCCCTAAAAGTGGTCTAAAGGTTGGTTTGATACTGCGACGACTTAGAAGAGAGGGAGAAGGGACCAAGGATTTTCAGAGAGCAGCTACACAAACAATGATTAAGGATTCTGAGGATTTATAGAACACAATTCATACACATGAATATGAAATTTTGTACTTTACAAACGGAGATTAGGGCATCTTTTAAACTCTTTCTAGAAACTGATCCAATGCCTGTATCTCCAAAGTGCTTAATACATGCCTATAATTAATAAATTCTTTAAAATACCTGAACTGTTACTCAGGAGTGAATATGAAATAAGGATACTTTCAGACACCCAGGACTAGCTTTCTATCAGGCCCTCATGGAAGGAAACTCTAAGATAAAAGAAGGAATAGAGAACAATAAAAAAACCTGTGGATAGATCTAAACAAGATTTAAACCAGAAAATGAAAACATTAGCTAAAATGAGTAATTTGCATGTCACATAAACAAAATCATAAGAAAACACTGGGCAAAAATAATACTGACTAGAATAGAGAGATCAGAATTAAAATATTCTAGGCTCCATGTATTGTTCTCAAGTAGAATGGAAACACAGATGACATTTAGACTGCTCACCAAGTGCTCTGGTTCAAATTTTAGGGGTAACCAGTTAAAGATTAGATATAGAACAAATAACTTTCAAATTGTAAGAAAAAAAGGTGCTCACTTCGGCAGCACATATATTAAAATTGTAAGAAAAAAGGATCAAGTCAATAAATAACAGTAAAGGAATAAAGAATATGCATAGGAAAAGCATATTTATTAGAATAAAATAAACTGATATAATAAAGCCAAATATATCATTACTAAGTATGAAAGGAATAAACCTACCTATTAATAATGATGATTCAAAATTAGATCTTTTTAGAATGCTGTCATAAGTTGTTTACAAGTGAAACACCTAAAACACAAGTAGAGAGAGAAGTTGAAAGTCACAGAGTGTGTATTTATATTTATGTGTGTATAAAAAAGTTTTGCTAAAAACAATGAGAGTCACTGCATAAAGATAAAATGTTAAATTTGCCAGGGAGAAATAATAGTTCTAATCTTCCTCATACTTAATAACATAACCTCAAAATATATAAAGCAAAAACTTACAGAATTACAAGATTCATGGATCCACAATCACAACAAAATATGCTTCGTTTTGTAATTTGTAGGTCAAGCCTGTAAAATTAAGTAAGAATAGAGACTATCTGAACAATACGACGACGAGCAATTCTGCTCTAATGGGCCAATTTAAACCTAGCAATGAACAATTAAGATAGATAATTTAATTTTCAAACACAAATTGTATATTTACAAATCAAGTGTCAACAAATAGTAAGGTGTCTACACCATGTAGACAACATTTTTTATCACCATTATGTTAAAACATGGTAACAAAAAATGTTTTAAAATGTTCACATATTTGGAAACTGAGCGGGAATCTTCTGATTGGTTAATAGCTCAAAGAGAAAATAAAAATTTAAATTAAAAAACATTTAGATCTAAACAATAGTGAAAATACCACATCATAACACAGAATGAAGCTAACATGATATTTATAAATAATCGTATTTCATACATATCTTGGAAAGGAAACAAGTCTGAAGACTTTTCAGTGGAGGATGCAACACAAAAAGTTACACAATGGACAGTGATAGTATCTGCGGTTGCCTGATGTTGAAGAAGAAACCAACAAACAAAGAAATGGGACAGAGGAGAGAGCCTGGGAATAAATGAATAGATGAACACACATATGAAAACTTAATATGTGTTTAGAAGTCAGTGAGGGAAAGGATGGACACTCCGTCAATGGTAATAAAAGACTCCAGATGGAACAAAGACTTCATCTGAAAAATGCAAAATCACAAATTTTAGAAGAAATTTTGGAATATTTGTTATGGCTCGCAAGTAAGGAAAAAAAATCTCTTAAACGCAAAACAAAAAGCACGAATCATGAAGAAAGTACTGATATATTCAGTACATTAAAATTAAGAACTTTTGTTCATTAGAAGACACCATAAATAAAGTGAAATGTGAAACCATGACGGGAAAATTGATATTTGCAACCCTATAACTAACAAAGGACTGGTACCAGAATATATGAAGAAGTCGTACAAATCAATAAGAATAAACTAAGCAATTAGAAACTAGGGGAAGTATATAAACTGGCAATTCATAGAAAACTAAATCTGAAAGGCAAATAAACACACAAAAAGATGCTCAATATCTCAAGTTAGCAGGGAAATAGAAATTTAAAACAATAGAAAGATACTGCTCTGGTCTGAACGCTTGTGTCCCTCCACCACTCATAGGTTGACACTTAATCCCTAAAGTGATGGTATTTGGAGGTCGGACCTTTGGGGAGGGGTGACTGAGTCAGGAGTGCTGGGATTAGCACCCTTATAAAAGAGACCCCACTCCCCACAGAGCTCCAGATCCCTTCTGCCCTGTAAAAATAGGAGGAGACAGCAGCCCAGAAGACCCTCACCTAAAGGCACTGTTGCCCTGCTCTCCGGACTGCCAGCCTGCGGAACAGTCAGAAATAAACTCCTGTTGTTTGTGAGATGCCCAGTTTGTGGTATTTTATTATAGCACCCTGAACAGACCAAAAGAGGTACCATTTCACACATACCAAAATTAAAAACATTGTGAAAGTCTAACAATACCATAACCCGGTGAAAATGAAGAACAATGGGAAGATTCGTATGGAGAGTGGGAATATAATTGGTACAACTACTTTAGAAAGCAGTAGGTAGAAGGTACCGAAAACTGAATACACTGAACATACGCATATTTTCTACAATCTCATTTAGTATCCTAGGGCTGCTATAAGAAAGTGCCCCCAACTGGAGGACTTCGAACAAGAGAATTTATTCTCTCAGAATTCTGGAGTCTTGAAGTCGGAACTGAAATGTCATTGGAGCCATGCTCTCTCTCTGAAGCTTCTAGGGAGGATCCTCTGTTGCCGCTCTGTGTTTCGGTAGCCTGGAGTGTTCCTTGCCTTGTGGCAGAAAACCCTGTCACCACTGTTTTTGCATGGACTTGTCCCTGTGTCTCTGCATCTTCACATGGCCATCTTCATGTCCTATTGGATTAGGAGCCTACTCTACTCAGTTTGGCCTCATCATAACTGACCTAATTACACCTGCAAGCACTCTGTTTCCAAATAAGCTCACGTTCTGAGAATTGGAAGTTAGGAGGACTTCTTGGGCAGGGACACGATTCTACCCATAATGTCTAACTATATCTCTTGGTCATATATTTTTAAAATGCATATATTTTAAATATATATTTATGTATATACACACATGAAAATGGGTATATAAATGTTCACTGAAGCATCTTTCTTAATTATGAAAATAGAAAAAGAAAAACATCTTCAACAGAAGATGAGTTCATCAATTATGATATATTCATGCAATGAGATATTACATAGCACTTAAATTAAGTAAAACTTATAGCAAATGGACAAACCAAAATACGTGATGATAAATATAAGATAAAAATTAAAAGTTTCCAGTGGCACCTGGGTGGCTCAGTCTGTTAAACATCTGCCTCTGGCTCAGGTCATGATCCCAGGGTCCCACATCAGGCTCTCTGCTCAGCAGGGAGCCTGCTTCTCCCTCTCCCCCTCCCTCTGCCTGCTGTTCCCCCTGCCTGTGCAAGCGCTCTCTCTCTCTCTCTCTCTCTCTCTCTCTCTCTCTCTGTCAAATAAATAAATAAAATGTTTTAAAAGAAATAGAAAGTTTCCATTTTCAACAGCACAATAGATCAGATATTAAAGTAATGGGAAAAACAGAGGTTTTAAATACATTGCTGGGCTGATGCAAAAATAAGGATTCTACAAAAATCTGAAATGAAGTAAAACCAGAACTCCTGGAAAATATGTGAGCAACAGAGCTGTCTTTGCCCTGAGTGATTTTGCCAGCCCTGTAGACCTTGAGTCTCACCTTTAATGTCTGTGTAGCATACAATGCTCCAAACCTAAAGTCTATGTTCCAGTCTAGGAGGTCACACTTTTACCATAAGAGAGAACAGGGATGGGGAGCCTGGGTGGCTCAGTCAGCTGAGCGTCTGCCTTCAGCTCAGGTCATGATCTCAGGGTCCTGGGATGGAGCCCTGCATCAGGCTTGCTGCTTAGCAGGGAGCTTGCTTCTCCTTCTGCCTACCACTCTCCCTGCTTGTGCTCTCTCTGTCAAATAATAAATAAAAATCCTTTTTAAAAAAAGAGAGAGAGAGGGAGAATGGGGAATAAAACTGACCACATGGAAAGGGATAGCAAGGACAATTGTTGTCTAAATCTAGCCCTGCATAGATGAAATATGTTATCTGAGCATTCAAAAAAAAAATCAAGTAGGAAATTGAAATTAAAGTCCTAAGGTGGTAGCACCTGTAGGTGGCAGAAACAAATGTACACACTCAGGTGTAAAACATAACATAAGCCTCAAAGAATCACCACAGGTAAAGTTGGGAGTAGGACCAAGAGCACTAACTCAACTACATGCACATTTATGATTACAAACCTCCAGAAACACACAACAGATAGCAGAAACAGAGAAACACAGACATCAGACATTGGCATTTAGAGACACAAAAATCTAAATAAGTATGTTTAATATACCTAAAGAAATAAAACAGAAGTTTGGAAATACCAACAGAATAGAAAGGATAGAATACATCTTTAGATATAAAAGACAAAAGGGGACAAATTAATGGGCAAATGAATCCACAAATCTATGTAGCTGTAGAGAGAAATTACAAACTGTAACATGGATCCCAATAATTACTCAAAATTCAGATCAAAGAAATGATGAGATTTAAAATATATATATATATATAAAAAAGTCAGAGTATAGGGAAGATAGAGGGAGAATCCAGTATAACTGAAATTCCAGAAGACAAAAGAGAAAAAAAGGAAGAGACATTGTAAACATAGATACTTTCTGAAAATATTCCAGAATTGTTGAGTCACCAAGTCTCCGGTACAGAAATCCTTATAAATTAAAAAATGGGTAAATATTTTTAGAAATCCACATGAAAATACATCAAAGTGGAATCTGAGAACACTGTAGAAAAAGAGATCTCAAAAGCAACCAGACGAGGAGCAGTTTGATGATGACTTTTCTGTAGCAACAGCAGCAGCCAGAGCACACATTGCTGAAAGAAAAGAAATGTCACGATATAGTTCTATGCCCAGCAAAAAGGTCTTTCAAGAAAGAAAATTAAACAAAGCCTTTTTCAGACCCAAAAAAGAAGAGAAAGAAAATCTTATCACCAAAATTATTCTCACTAACAGAAATTATAAAGGAATAGGGAAATAACCCCAGACGGAAACTCAGAGTTGTAAAAAGAAGTGGTGTAGTATGGTCAGCAGAATAATATCTCTAAAGAAGTCCACATCCTGACCCTTGGGATCTGGGAATATATTACCTAACATGACAAAGGAGGATTATGGGAGCAGGTGGAATTTAGGTTGCCATTCAGCTGACTTTCAAATAAGGAGAATGTCCCAGATTATTAGAGCAGACCCAGTGTAATCACAGTAGTCCTAAAATGTGGAATAGGGAGGCAGAAGAGGAGGTTGGAGAGAAGGCAGCAGGAGAGAGACTTGGACCAATGGGCTGACTATGAAGATGGAGGAAGAGAGTCTGGAGCCCAGGAACATGGGCATCTTCTAGAGAAGCTGGAATGGGTGATGAAATGGATCCTCCCTAGAGCTTCCAGAAAGGAACACAGCTCTGCCAGCACCTTGATCTGGGCCCTAGTGAGATGTACAGAAATGAACCATAGAATGGCAAGATAATAAATTTGTGTTGTTTAAGCTGCTAAGTTTGTAGCAAATTGTTATGGCAGCAATAGGAAACTCATACAAATGGGGAGCAAGGCTATCGATAAATACCTGTGTAAACATAACAAATGTTCACAGTGTAAAATAACAAGAGTAATGCCAGTTTTGAAGGAAAGAGGATGGAATTTAAATATTGGACCAGAAGAGCATATTTACTGTAGAGACTATATTAGAGTCCTGTCAAGAGATTAGAAACATCACAGTGAGTTGAACACAAAAAAATTAATATAAAGAATTATTAATAGCCACTGAAGTAATGTGGAATTAGCTAGTGAGAGTGAATGAGATTTCTGAATAATACAAGAATGGCAGCTGCAAGAAACAACCACTAAGTCTTGGGTGGGTTAGAGTCCTCCACACTTCCCCCAGAACTGAGGTCTAAACATCACTGCAAAAGGCAAAGCTTGGCTCACTGGACAGGAGAGAATTAACTGAGGAGCAGGGCTGGGAGGACCTGTGAGAATTGGCCCTCTGGGGTACCACTAGAGGCCGAAATCTGGTGGGCAGCTAGCCTCAGAATTTGGGAGATGCTAGAGGAAGTTGCTGACTTCTGCTGGAGACAGCAACCAGAAAGGTCCCTGTCTGTGGGAGCCTAGCGCCCTTCTCGAGACAGCTGGGGTTCGTGATTGCAGACCAGCAAGGGGGACAAAGGGCAGGTAGAAGGGTCCCCAGAAATTGTCATAATTTAGTAAGTGTGCATGCTGAAATAGCAGCATCAGCACTGAAAGAGTAAATACTGGAGATGTAACTACCGAGCATGTATCCTGAAAAAGATAAAATTAGAAGAAACACCAATACTAGCAAAAACAACTAGATCAATCTAAAGAAGACAAGAGTAAGGGGGAACAGAAACAGAAACAGAAACAGTGGGACGAATAGAAAATACTTAATTAGCACTTGGACATAAATACGATTTTTTAAAAACATAAACTCTTCAGTTAATAACTCTTCAGTTAAAAGACAAGGATTGCCTGATTAGAAAATAAATCCTACTCTATGTTGATTTCGAGAGATGTAAAGAAACATATTGTCTGAAACATAAGGCCTCAGTAAGATGAAATTCAAAGGATGTGTAAAAGATAGATGAAACAAATACTAGCCGAAAGAACAGGAGCTCTACTAACATCTGCCAAAGCAGGCTTTAAGGTAAAAAGGTGCACCACCTCAACATCAAATATGCAGTTCACAAAGAAGATAAAACTGTTCTAAACTTCTAGTTTCTTAATAACAGAGCTTCAAAGTACATAAGGTAAAATTCTGAAAGAACTAAGGGAAAAATAGAAGTATGTGCCATTCACAGTAGGGAACTTTACCAGACTTCTTTCAGTGGCTTCTTTTAAACATTAAGGAGGTAAAAATGAGTAAAGGTATAGAAGATATAGAGCAAAATTATTAAGGTGAGTAAAGAGGACGTGATAACACATCATACTCAATCAATGGAGAAAATATATTCTTTTCAAACACAGAAACCATTTGTCATAGTCAGTCCCGCCCATCTCAATTCAATGAGAAGACTGACCTGTGTGCTGTGTTCTCTATCTACAACACAAGTTAGAAAACAAAAACAAAAATATAAGAAGACAAATAGCTTTAAACTTTTCATGTTTGGAAGCTTGAAGACCCAGCAAAAACACTCCTAAATCAAACAAGAAAACGTACAAGAATTACAAAAACAAAGCAACAGTATTGAAGAGCAGACATTCTGGGCACAGCCAAAGCAGCATTTAGAGGGAAGTTATAGCCTTAATGGTTATATTCGATAATAAAATTATTCACATTTAATTAGCTAAGGCAAGGACATTAAAATAGCTTCCAAATCAAGCAAAATAAAAAGAACAATAAAGGTAAAAAGAAAAAACAATAAAATAGAAAACAAATGATGAAAAGAGGAACAATAGGGCGCCTGGGTGGCTCAGTGGGTTAAAGCCTCTGCCTTCGGCTCAGGTC
>LNAC01001279.1:243039-256810 GCA_002007465.1 Ailurus styani
GGGGTGGGGAGTCAGTAGAGGGATCTACATTCCAGAAGAGTCTCTCTGGTATTATTGACTAGCTCTCACCAGAGAAAGAGCCTAGGAAGACCGAATAACTAGGAATTCTTGGCAGTAATCCAAGCAAGGGATAATGGGGGGCTAGACAGAGGGCAATAGAATCTAGAAAGATTTAGGAAGCAAAATTGACAGAACTCAAAGGTTTTGTTGGATGTAAACTGTGGAGGGAAAAATCCAGGCCAGGCTTCTAACTTGGGAAATTGAAGGATGGTGGCACCAGTGTCCAAAGCAAAGCAAGCAGAAGGGCAGGTTGGACAGGAGGGTAAGGAGCTTGGGTCTGAGGCAAGTTGGACTTTGCTGGCTTAAAGGGTCAGAGGTGGGGCAGTAAGGAAGAAGGGCAGGGGACCATGGTGATGGGGCTGAAGCGGGTGGCTGGACAGACAGCACCCGAGCAGGAAGTAAGCTTGCTCCTGTCAGGACCCGCCCTCCACCAGGCTGCAAGCGTCCCAGGTGTGGCTGTTTGCAGCAATGAGGGAGCATCGTGACTCTTCATCATAATTGATCTTCTCTTGCAAATGATTCTGGTGCCATGAAAACAACTTCTTCCCTAGTGCTCTTGCCTCCAGCCTCTGCCCTCAAATGCTTCCTCCTCCCCTCTGCTCTCTCTAAAGGACTCCATAAACCACCACGTCTCTTCCTGGCTTAATCTTCCATGGCTCCCCACTGCCCTCGAGATTCAAGCAAATCTCTTCAGCATGGTGGTTTGATAACTTTCGGCTCATAAAGCATTGACATGGTTTTCAAACGACTAAACAGAAAAAGGAACAAGGGTAATCAGCTACTGGGATATTTTAGGACAGGTAGAGATGGTCTCAGAACCTTCAGGATCGGCAGCCCATCCATTCTATCATGCAATAACTTGGCCCCAAATATCGCCACGTACTAGCTTGTCCTGGAAATTCAGAAATGGCAGGGCTCCTAACACTGGAGAACTCCCTACCTCCTGCAAGGCCTTCATGTGTGGTCCCCACTTGCTCTTCTCGACCCTCCTCTCTTTCCACACCCACTGCCTTTCTTCAGAGAAACACATACTCACGCTAGTCTCTGGTGCGATCCTTTCTCATATCCGACTGTGACGCGTGCTGTGCCTCTTTTCTTCTGTCCCCCAAGCCTTTCATCCTGCCTCCCTTTTATTTTTGCCACTCATTACACAGAGACCCAGCATGGAGTAGGCACCCGGAATAGACAAGTTCATTTCTCTGAAAACCCATGACTAAGTTTGTTTCCCCAATACGAGCTTCATCTAGATGCCAGACAACTGCTCAACCCTTGCCTCCTCCAAAGGGTCAGAGAGGCCTGCAGTAGCCTCGGTTTCTAAGCATGAGGACTCATTAACGCACCAAGGGGGAAGCCACAGTAGGAAGGATCGTTTGCTATCGTGTGGCAGGAACATGATTATAAACTGGAGCAAGTGGCCTTTGGGGAGTGGCACCATTTAATTGTTGTGGCTTGCCTTCTTCATTATTCTAAGAAGCTGAGGTAGAAAATGAATATGAAACAGTTATGTCATTCCCCAAAGTAAATAGTTTAATAACTTCCTTTTAGACAGTGTCCATGTGGTTTCTAAACAACTGGATGGAAAAGTAGAAAAGTCCATCGCTCAGCTATTTTAGACTAGGCAGGGGTGGTCTCAGAATCCCCCAGTATCTTCATCCCTTCCATCCTGGTGGCTGATACCCTGACCCCATATAGCCCAACTCACCAGGGAGTCCTCACTGGCATTTTAGGACAAGAAAAGAATCTTGCAGACCATATAATCTCAGCCACATCACAAATATCAAAAGAATGAATTCCCAGGCACACTCATATGTCTATGTGTACTGCATCCAATCAACAGCACACCTAAAATATCAAGAATCTGGAAAATTTTCCAAGAAGGTCAAAGGACTAAAAATGCATTTCCCTAGGAGTTTTGAGCATGAGGTTTCTCCTTCTAGAAGCTGGTGAGGAAAGAGATAATTTAAATGGGATAAACAGATAATTAAATGGGAAATCATAAGGAAAGTACTGGATTCTGTGTAAGCCCTGGTGGGAGGGGGCAGTTAACCCAGAACAGGGAAAGCAGTGCCAGCCTCTTACAGATGGAAATATCTGGACTGAGACCTCAGCTATGAGTTAGCCAGGTAAAGGTGAGCGGCCCTACAGTGACGCAGACAAAAGAACCTGCACATACAAAAGCCTTGAGGTAAGACCTGGTGGCAGACTTTGGAGATAGCAAGTAGTTCAAGAAAACTGAACCTTGGATTTGGAGATCAGATGGGGAGCCATCAGAGGGGAAGTTAGACAAGGAAGCCAAAGCCAATTTCTGGCTCATATTGTAATAGTAATGCATGGTAACAGTGAGCAATTTATTTTTTTTAAGATTTTATTTGTTTATTTGACACAAAGAAATAGAGACACCAAGAGAGAGAATACAAGCAGGGGGACTGGGAGTGGGAGAAGCAGGTCTCTCGCTGAGCAGGGAGCTTGATGCAGAGCTCTGTCCCAGGACTCTGGGATCATGACTTGAGCCGAAGGCAGACCCTTAATGACTGAGCCACCCAGATGCCCCAGCAGTGAGCAATTTAGATCTTCTGAGTTCAACAGGAGGAGATTGAAGGGGAGTGACACAGGCAGAAATGCATTTTAAAGTGATCCCTTTACTCTGACTGCAGGGTAGGGTAAGGACTGGAGAACCAATGGGGAGCTACAATCAAACAAGGGAGGAAATGTAGAAGGGGCAGCAAGAATGAAAAACGGGGGAGAGGAAGAAATATTTAAAAGGCAGACTCGAGAGTTCTTGGTTATTGATTGAGGTGGGAGGTTAGGGGTAGGAAGGAATCAAGGGTGATAACAGGTTTTGGCTTGGTTGACTGGGTGATGGCATTCACTGAATGAAGAACCCCCAATGGGAGGCACCAGTGTTGGGCAGAGACAGAAGAAGAACTTACTTATTATTTATTGTTACTTATTTATTACTGCATGCCAGGCATGAGGATCAATGCTTTTCATGTTATTACTTCATTTAATCCTCACTACAACATTATAAATTAAGTAATATTATTATGCCTAATTTACAAATAAGATACTGAGGCACAGGGACATTAAGAACTTTTCCCCAGTATCTCAAAACTCATGAGGGGCTGAGCCAAGATTCAGACAGAAGATTGGGTGGAAATCAACAATACTGTTAAGCTTGGAATGCTAATTAGACATAAGAATGGAGCTATTAGAGAGGTAGCCCAAGTCTAGATTTCAGAAGACAAGTCTGCCTGGTATCCTGGAGGTCAAGCAAAGAAAGGATTTCAAGTAAGAGGGAGTGATTGACAATGCAGGTGTTACTGAAAGAGGAGGCCAAAGACTGAGACTAGATTATTGGATTTGGCAACATAGAGGTGATTGATCTCAACATGAGTGGAATCAGTAAAGTGGTGAGGACGAAAGCTATTTGGAGTGGGCTCAGAAAAGTGGGAGGTGAGGTGTGGAGACAGTGAATTCATACTGTCCCAAAGAGCTTTGTGTCACCATGGGGAGGAGAGGAATAGGGCAGTGGAGAGGAATACGGGGTCAGGAAAGATTTTGTTAAGACTGCAGCAGGCTTGTCTGCTGATGGGAATGAGTCGATAGAGAAGGGAACTTTCATACTATGAAAAGGAGAGCAGGGAAAACCCTGAGAGAAAACCCAGACTGCAGGTGGAATGGTTGGTTTCAGCTAGGATATGGAAGGAGTGCCCCCATTGTCACAGAGGGTTAGGCAGAGCACGTGGATGCAAAAGGTTGTTGGGCATTCTGGTGGGAGAGTGAAGCAGTTTCTTCTCTTTTCTCAAGGAAGGAATTGATGATTACAAGCTGACAGTAAGGATGCTGGAGGCTTGAGGAAAGAGGGGAAGTGTGGAACACCATCTAGAGACCCACTCAGGATCTGCGATGGTAAATTTAAAGTGAGACTTGATGTGTTCCTCCAGCCATGTTTATCTGCTTAGTTGCACATGTAGAATGGATGGAAAGCTGGCTTTAACCACATGAATTGGGTTGTTGTTGTTGTTTTTCCAGGAAAGTACAATGAAAGGAAAGAAAAGCAAGTGTGTGTTCAAGAGCAAATAGTAATGAAACATATGTTTGAAAATAAGGGAAGTAGGGCTGATGGGTAGTGAAAATGTGGCAGGGCTCAAGGTTAGAGCCCCAGAGAGTCCAAGAGTTGCTAGAGTGAATTGAGTGAAGGCAGCACGGGACACAGATCAGAAGCTGGCAGTGGTCAGTTTGCTATGCTCCGAGTTAAGGCTTTGAGGGTGAAGTAATTGCTAATGAGAAGGTCTTCTGTGTGCCTGTGGGAGGGGGGTACTAAGGTAGAACGAATGAAAATATCATTGGCGGTGGGCAGTTAAGGAACTAAGAGTTCAAAAATTTGGGTGCCTCATTCCAGGAATGCCCAAGCTACCAAAAATGATGGCAGCAATAGTGGAGGACAGAATACAGTGAGTCAGGAATAAAAATCTTTGATGACTGACACCTGAAGAAGACCAAGTAAGAGGACAACATATAATTCCAACAAACGAGGCTAGTTGGTATCTAATCCGAGGAGATTCAAATCAAAGAGGATGGAGCACTGTCTAGGAAGAAGAAAGAAATGATCATCAGGAAATAGAATGAGGATAAAGAAGACATTGAGCTCAAGTCTTGGCTCTGAAGGAAAAAAGACCACCTCCACTTGAGAAGGCTCCTGAGAAAGTCATGTTCTTGTGGGAAATCAGGTGTCATTGAGAGCAGGCAGGTGGAGGGATCCTTCAGAGAAGAGGGCTCTGCATTCCAGGGGCACAAGGGAAGGGTAGAGGGGGATGGCCAATGGGGAGCCTGAGCCACACAAGAGCTGACAGTGTACGTGGGTGAGGAAAGAGACCCAGTGACTGAGGTCCACAGGGACAGAAGGCCTGATGTGATGAGTTCTGATCACCACTTAGGACTGCTGTGTAACAGGTTCTCTTTGGGGCATTACTTCAGGTGCCCCCACAGAGCTCCCAGGATATTGATGTCCAGTCCATTGATGTCCAATGGGAGCTGCAGGTCTGAGACAGAGAGACCATGCTGGACATGCAGACCTGGGAGCTGGAAGCCTGCAGATGGGATATATGAGACCACCCAAGGATGGAGACATTGTGAATGGAGCACAGAATTCCCAGCAACGCCAACATGAAGAGGGGGCAGAGGTTAGAAAAGTCACTCAGGAGATAGGAAAATCCAGAGGAGATGGATAAAAACAAAAGCCTTGGGGCCATGGAGCCTGAGGGAAGATGCCCATGGCAAATGCTGCAGAGAGGTTGGCCAAAGTAAGGAAGGGATGCTCTCCATGGGATTTAGCCATGGTCACTGGTGACCATAGGGAGCACCAATGCAATGGCTCCATGGAGGAAGAAGCTGGGCTTCCCTGGGATGAAGCAAGAGCGGGAGTGGGAAGAGGTAGAGAAACTCCTCCCCACAGCGCAACCTCCCAGCCACCACGTCTTGGACAATACTCCCCATCTCTCTGAACCTCCATGTTTTCACACAGATGTTGGGGTATTAATACAGAACTTATGGGGTTGTTGTGATTAAGTGAAATCAGGTAAAACTATGTGTTTGAAAAACAGTAGGTGTGCAATAAAGGGTAATTATGGTGAACAGGACACGTATTATTGCTGCTGCTTGGCTGTAAAGGATTTGAAAACTAAGATTGGACCAAGAATGGGATGTGGGGTTAATGGAATTATTTTTTTTAACATGGAATAGATTCACTGGAGCATGTTTAGTGATGGAAAATAGAGCTGTAGAAAGTGAAGAAAACTGTCCCTTGTTGAAATGAACCTACGACCTTGGCTGTATCAGCTCTGGTTATAAGGAAACGGAGCTGACTTGAAAATCCTCAAATGTATTTGGAAAAGCCACTAGGGTTCCCAGAAAGCATAGCTGTTCAGAAACCTCAGGAAATGCCATCTGCGGCTTCAATAGGCCTTATCACTCCAGCTATAATATGCTTTCTGGAATGAAATGTTGTTGATTATACAGCCAGGCTATGATTTTCTGATTTGTGCAACAATATCTCTCTGGAAGGAAGATAGATTGTCATGCATTGAATTCCTAATCTAATGCCTAATTTTGTCCAAGGTACTGTAAATCTTGATGTGTTACCTGAAGGGAAACCTTTGATTTCCGAAAAATGAATATTATAGAGATTTCTATGACCCAAAGAGACTCGTGCAGCAGGCACAGGCCATGCAGCATGGATTTCTGCCAGCCACATTAAGATGCTGAATATAGAAAGCCCCAAGTGCTGATCCTAACCAACTGTCACCTGTGTCCGGCGGTCCCTCAACTTCTGCAAATTCAACTTCTCAAGGTCTAAATTAGCACCAGAAATAAAGGAGAACACAATGCTGTTTTTTAGCAAATAAAGTGCGGAAGGGTTAAAAGTGTGTATAAAATGTCACTGGGACATTTTTGGTCTATGTAAAGGGTCTGCAGGAGAAGCATCCAAATTTCAGCCACCTCTCCAGGAGAGAATGGGTGGGGTCAGAAGACCACAAAGGCAGGTTCAGTTGGGTTGCCAGGAAACAAATTTGACCATACTTTTCAAACTTAATTCAGTTGGCTTCTTCCAGAAAGTCCTCCCTGATATCCTTAGGTGTAGGGGGTTGTCTCAGTGCTCCCACGGTCCCCAGTGCTTAAACTCTTGAGGCTCTTATTTATTTATTTGTTTGTTTGTTTGTTTGTTTATTTATTTACATTTAAATTCAATTAATTAACACATATTATTGGTTTTAGAGGTAGAGGTCAGTGATTCATCAGTCTTATATAATACCTAGTGCTGATTAAAACACGTGCCCTCCCCAGAATATGGCCTTGAGTCTTTTCCATTCTCTCTCCTACCTCCTACTGCAGCCACAGCACATCTCACACCAGTCCTCTTCTCCCCATCTTGCCCAGACTTTGTTTACTATTTAAAATGACCTCTCCTTATCTTTATCTCACGTCTCTTCATAAGGCCCTTTTCAGTTGATACCAATTCAACCAGCTCTTTCTCCAGAACTTATCGAAGAAGTGGACAGAGGACCACAGTAGGGAGGGAAGTAAATACACAGGACCATGAGCTCGGAGCACTGAAGGGCAAGGAAGGATCCAGACCACAAATATGACTTTCCACCAATGAAGTAATTCCAATGACTTCTTCCTGAGTACTTAGCATATGCAGACACTGGATGATTGCTGAGGTTTTCCTTAATATTCCAGTGGCCCCTTCCCCAACAATTGGTGATATGGACAATGGGTGTTTCCTCAATTGTTTGTAAAAGGATGGAAAACTACAGCTTCAAGTGGTCCTTGTATACCAGACAGAAGCCCATTAACCCGTTCCTATAGAGACAGTCTGGAGTCTTCAATAAATAAGAGCCTCCTTAATGTCCAAGATGGACATATACCAGTAAAGGTAAAAACAGATAAGGGCTGTAAAAGAAACCATAGAGGTACCAGCTATAGAAGAAAGGGCAGGGTCTACTTTAGACGGTCTTGCACTAGTAAGTTTTCTCTCCATTCTCTGAGGAGATAACACGTAAGGTGAGAGCTAAGTGATAAGAAACTGCCCGTAGAAAGTACTATTCAGGCAGAGCCCAGCATGTGCAAAGGCCCTGAGGTCCATGTGAGTTTATGTCTTGAGGTGGAGCCCAGTGACTGAGGGAGGGCCACCTGAGGTGAGAATAAAGAGGGGCAGGAGCAGGTCATGTCGGCCTAGTAAGCCATGAAAGGAGCTGGATTTTGTGCAAAGTGAAATGGGAAGCTGTTAAAGGGTGGTAAGCAGGGTTATATTATCAGGCAATATAAATGTTAAGAGGCAGAGTACCTGGGGCTCAGTTGATTAAGTGTCTGCCTTCAGCTCAGGTCATGATCTTGGGGTCCTGGGATCAAGTCCCACATCAGACTCCCTGCTCAGTGGGGAGTTTGCTTCTCCCTTTGCCCCTCTCCTCCCTCCTCCCCACTTGTGCTCTCTGCTCTCTCTGGTGCTCTCTCTCAAATAAATAAATAAATTTTTAATAAATAAGTAAATAAATGTTAAGAGGAAATTTCTGCAGCTGTGTGAAGAATGGATGGGAGGAGGCAACAGTGAAAGCAGGAAGCCCAGTTTGGAGACTGCTATGGTAATCCAGGTGAGAGGATGGTGGCTAGACCCCACCTCCAGGAGATGGACAAATGTGGATGGATCAGAGACACAGCTAACCAGAAAAAGTGCCGGTTGGCAGTAGAGGTTGAGTGAAAGGGAAGAATCAAAGGTGGCTCCTACGTTTTTAGGAACACGGGAAGGGGTACAGTATTGTGTTCTGGAGGGAACAAGCAAGAGTTCCAATCTAGAAGAGTTAGGTTTGTCGTGTCTTTGAACTTCCTATGTACAGTCAAATTTGCACAAAACTGGAGTGTGGAGGGGAGCTGTGGGCTGAATTGTGCATTTAATGTCAGGGAGAAATCACCCTCAGGTGAGTTAAGTAAAGTGGGATTTGTTAGGAGGATTCAGAGGAATCTCACCAAACCTGAGGGCACAGGCAAGCCGGGTGAGCACTGTGGATGTCAGGAGCTGAGGCACCTCTCTGCCTCCGTATGTCTGATGATGTCCTACAGCCCCACGGAATCTGGACTCCAGTCTGTCTGTCTGTTTCTCTTTCTCTGTGTCTGTTATGTCGGTCTCTCCTTTTCTCTCCATGTCTGTCTGTATTTGTGTCTGTGCCTCTGTCTCTTTCTTATTCTGAATGTGTGGCTATGTGTGTGGGCCTGTGCCTCTCCCTATGTCTCGTGTCTCCATGATTATTTCTCTGCTTTTCTCTCTTCATGTGTTAGGAGTATCTGTGTGCTTTTATCTGCCTCTGTCCATCTGTCCATCTGTCTGTCTGTCTGCACTGTCTCTTACACTGCTTCCTTTGACATGCTTGTTTCCTCCTCCCCCTGATGTGTACACGTGATGAAACATGGCTGTTTCGATCCCACTTTTACAACACCTTCCAATTCACCTGCCTAGCAGAGACTGACTACCAACCCAGAATTCCAATTCCAAATTCCTGGGGGAGAGGAATCTGATTGGACCAGCTTGAGTCAGGTGTTAATTTCTAGTTCAATTCAGCCATGGCCAGGGAGGCATGAAGAAGGGGCAAGAAAGTGTCAAGCATCATAAAAATGATTGTATGCTACTGATCAACAGAGCACTAAGGTTCTGGCCAGTGGAAAGGAAAAGGAAGTAAAAGACTTTGAAAAACAGATAATATACTCACTATTAGGAAATATTATAAGTATCTAACTAGGAATGCCAGCAGAATCAAACAGAATAAGAGAACTTGGCAAAACTGCTGGACTTAAGGGCAACCTCAGAAAATCAGTATCACTTTTTATACCAATTAGCCAATATAATTGGTAATAACCAGTTAGCAAATATTATTTTTTAAAAGCTATAGTTCACAATAGCAACAAAACCCATGAAATATACAGGAATTTAAAAAAAACTATAGGAAGTAAAATTTAAAATTCTGATAAATACAGGGGTGTCTGGGTAGCTCAGTCAGTTAAGTGTCTGACTTTTGGTTTCAGCTCAGGTCATGATTCCTATGTCATGAGGTTGAGCCTCATGTCTGGGTCTGTGCTCAGCAAGGAGTCTGCTTGAGATTCTTTCTCTCCCTCTCCCTCTGCCCAACCCTCCCATCCATGCTCTCTCTCTCTTCCAGATAAATAAATCTTTAAAAAATTTTAATAAATACAAATGCATGTATCTATGACTTGAATAAATGAATGAATTCCAAGGTCACTTACGAGACCACTTAAGAGGAGTATCAATTCTCCCCACATTAGTCTAAATCCAAGACAGTCACAATCAATTTTCCAAACAGATTTTAAAGTCTTTAATGGAACTTTATATACTTCCTACGTGCCCTGGAAGTGAGAGACTTGAAGGAATTCCATCTGAGGAGCTAAGGGCCTCCCAGGCAGGGGCTGCTGTCTGCTGAGGACAGGGCAGAAGGACTAAACCCTGTGGAAGCATCTGAGCCTCACCAGGGACACCACAGCAGCCCTCTGGACACTGGAGCAGGACAAGAGGACAGACAGAGGTCTCCCAAGACATAAAGACTGAGGATGGAGACCAATGTGAACTCCCCACAGTGGAGAGCTCCCACAGAAAGTTGGCAGTTGGGCTGAAAAGAATAGAGATATTCAGGGTTCTGGGTCCCCAGATCCCCATTTCTCCTCAAGGGGAAGTTGGGTTTTTTTAAATTTAATTTAATTTAATTTTTTCAGTGATCCAAGAGTCATTGTTTACGCACTACACCCAGTGCTCCATGCAATACATGCCCTCCTTAATACCCACCACCAGGCTCACCCANCACACACACTTCATTTTTCCCTTCCTTCTAATGTCCTCCATGCTATTCCTTATGTTCCACAAATAAGTGAAACCACAGAATAATTGGCTTTCTCTACTTGACTTATTTCACTTAGCATAATCTCCTCCAGTCCCATCCTTGTTGATACAAAAGCTGGGTATTCATCCTTTCTGATGGCTGAGTAATATTCCATTGTATATATGGACCACATCTTCTTTATCCATTCATCTGTTGAAGGGCATCTCAGCTCTTTCCACAGTTTGGCGATTGTGCTATGAACATTGGGGTACATATGGCCCTTCTTTTCACTACATCTGTATCTTTGGGGTAAATACCCAGTAGTGCAATTGCAGGGTCATAGGATAGCACTATTTTTAATTTTTTGAGGAATCTCCACACTGTTTTCCAAAGTAGCCATACCAACTTGCATTCCCACCAACAGTGAAAGAGGGTTCCCCTTTCTCCACATCCTCTCCAACACTTGTTGTTTCCTGTCCTGTTGATTTTGACCATTCTAACTGGTGTAAGGTGGTATCTCCATGTGGTTTTGATTTGAGTTTCCCTGATGGCTAGTGGTGATGAACATTTTTTCATGTGTCTGTTGGCCATTTGTACATCTTCTTTGGAGAAGTGTTTGTTCATGTCTTCTGCCCATTTTTTGACAAGATTATCTGTTTTGGGGGCCTTAATCTTGAGGATTTCTTTATAGATCTTGGATATCAGCCCTTTGTCTGTAGTATCATTTGTGAATATCTTCTCCCATTTCATGGGTTGCGTCTTTGTTTCGTTGACTATTTCCTTTGCTGTGCAGAAGCTTTTTATCTTGATGAAGTCTGAAGGGGAGGTTTTGATTCCAACTTCATGATATTTGAAGCCAGTGGTAACTGAATCAAATTACAGGTGCTAGGAAGCCCCCAACTCAGCTTTACTAAGGGTTAGATTTCTTCAGTCCTCCCCACCCACAAGCAGCCTCAGAGAAGGACCATGCCTTTCCTGAGGGATAGAACACCTTACCCCAGACTTCATTACTCTTTTTCATACCAGATCTGCAGTATATTTATTTTTTAAAGAATCTAGATTTAAAAGAATATGGATTACCCCCACTTACATGAAGTTCTGAAACAACGATTAGTGGGGGTGGGATTGACAGAGGGCACCAGAAAAATTTCTAGGGTGCTATAATATTCTGTATCTTAAGGTTGTCTTAGCTTAATTCGGGACTTTAATTCTTCCATAAACATTTTTGAGATATAATTTTACACCTAACAAACATGGAAAGATCGTAAGTATTCAGTTAAATAAATTTTGATAATAAGTTAAATAAACTTACATATAACTTTTGATATATACAAGCTATACCTCAATAATTTCTATGGGAGAATAAAAATCTATAGTTAATCAGGACAACCTGAAAAAAGAAGAGTAATAAAGAGAAACTTGCTGTAGCAGATAATAAAATATACTATGAAGCCCTGGTAATAAAAACAATCTGGTATTGTTCTACAAAAACAATAGATAATGGACTAACAGAACAGAATAGAGAGCCCAGGGAGATCCATCATACCTCTCATATGATAAAATAACACCATAAGTCAAAGTAAATATTGTTTAGTAACAGTGTTGAAAAACTGGAACACAAAAAAAATGAAGCTGGTTTCCTACCTAATATTCTTTATCCCAAATGGTTAAAAGATCTAAGTGTGTAAGATAAACATCTAAAAATAATTAAAATAAGATGTAGAATATTGCTGTGACATAGAAGGAGGAATGCCATTCTTAAACAAAACCTCGAATGCACAAACCACGTGGCAAAAGTAGATGGATTTGAACATACCGAAATTATGTATTTTCCAATTGAATGAAAGAGATTTGGAAGATAATGGATGACTGAATGAAAAAACATATTTGTGGCATTCAATATCAACAAGGAATACATTATTTAAACTGATAAGAACAGATACTACACTTGATCTTAGCCAAAAGGCCGAGAAGCGATAAGGAATACATTATTTAGAGTATACAAAAAACTCCTGTGGATTGAAAGGAATATAGACAGCAACTCCAAATTAAAAGTGTTCAAAGGATATGATTTAGCAATTTATAGAAAGAGAAACTCAAAGGGCTAATAAGCATATGAAGAGATGCTCAATCTCATTAGTAATCAGGGAAGTTCTAATTAACAAAGTGCCATCTCTTTATACTTATTAGGCTGGTGAAATTGGAAAACTGGATAATGCCAAGTGCTGGAGGAGATGTGGGGCATGCAAATTTCCATGTGTGGCTGGTGGGAGTGGTGCACCATTCTGGAAAGTTTTGGTGAGTACTTAGTCAAATTAGATACGCAAAAACCCATGACCCAGCCACTCTGATCCTTGGGTCTACATCCTGGGAAATTCTCACACAGTCCAAGATACAAACGTGTGAGGCTGTTGAGTTGTTTCAGGTTGCAGGGGTCGGAAGAGTGGCTAAGTAAATTGTGGTAGACACACATCACAGTATAGATGCTAGTCGGCACTTAGTCACAATGAGTCAAATAGGTGCATGGCAGCAAGGATGGATCTGGAAAACACAGAGCTCAGTAAATAAGAAAGAAAGTGAGATGCATAACACAATACTATTTAGGTTCATTTAAAACACATACACACGAAACACCACTAGGCCTTGGCAAAAGGATGCTCATTGAACACTAGAATGATTGGTTGAGGTAAAAGGGAAAGAGGATATGAGCAGGGAATGAAGAAGTAAATAAAACAGTGGGGGAGGAGGGGGGACCCCACACTGATGAAGAGCACTAACTCAACCCTCTGCATCTGAGGCTTGAGGCTTAACATTGGTTGCAGGAATTCCTTTTCAAGGGGGAGAAGGAAAATGTTTAGAAGGGAGAAGGTGGGCTCTGAAGTTACTAGGTTACTGAGGGTCTGCAGTGAACTGAGCGATTGTAAAAAGGAAGTGTCCTCGAGGAGCGGCAAGATGGCAGAGGAGTAGGAGACCGATTATCATCAGGTCCCAGGAATTCACCCAGAGAGCTATCAAACTATTCTGAACACCTACAAATTCCACCGGAGATCAAAGAGAAGAAGAGCAGCAATTCTAGGAACAGAAAATCGACCACCTTCTGGAAGGTAGGACGTGCGGAGAAGTGAATCTGAGGCGACGGGAAGATAGACCCGGGGGGGAGGGGCCGGCTGCTGGCAAGGGAGCGAGCAGCGGAGCACAGACTCGGAACTGTGAGAAGTCGGCTCCACTGAGGGACATCGCCCCAGAGACCAAGCGGGGGGTGAAATCCCTGAAGGACAGTGTGGTCTCAGGACCCACGGGGACACAAAAAGACCAGGGGTGTCTGAGTGCGA
>LNAC01001280.1:6869-81649 GCA_002007465.1 Ailurus styani
TTCTTTCTTCCTTCTTCCTTCCTCCCTCCCTCTCTTCCTTCCTTCCTTTCTTCCTTCCTTCCGTCCTTCCTTCCTTCCGTTTTTTTTTCTTTTTCATTTTCATTTCTTTCCTTTTTCTTTTCTTTCCTTCTATTTAAAGATTTATTTGAGAAACAGAGAGGACAAGCAGGAGAGAGAATCTGAAGCAGACTCCGTGCTGAGCACCAAGTCAAACCTGGGGCTCAATCCCAACACTGAGATTACAACCTAAGCCAAAACCAATAGTCAGCTGCTGAACGCACTAAGCCACCCAGGCACCCTGAAGATTCTCATTTCTTAATCTGCAAGCCAAATTTAAAAGAATGCTCCTTCTGCTAATCACCTGAATCGAAGTTAATGGAAGTTTGTCACAATAATCAGTAACAAGCTGTATGTTTGCAAAAATACTCCAAAATACCCACCTTAGAAGACATGTGGCTAAAAACTGCTTAAAAGCTATCCACATCCACAAAGCACAGCCTTGACATCTACTGTAAATTGTTATTCAGTAGTTCTTTTTAATTGGTCAGGTAATAATAATAATAACCACAACAATAATCTTTAGCATGTGTGAAGGATTGGGTGCCAATCTCAATAGGATTTTTAAGAAACGCAGGATTTAACGGTTGCTGTGTGTGTGTGTGTGTGTGTGTGTAGGATATGAATAAATGCCATGTGTAATAATGCTTGCACACAAACATATGCACACTTACTATAACCAATGAAGGATATGATAATGATTTTAGAAACATCTGAAGGAGGGAAAGACAGTTCTATTTGAGAGAGGTCACAAGCCAAACACCGAAGATAAAAAGGCATTTATTCAACTTATAATGGCAGGCACATTGTGGGGACAGATGAAAAATGAATGTTTAGGAGCCTTGGTGGATCGGCTTGATAAGAACAATGGTTTATTTAGAATATGATGAGAGGTGCATCCTCAAGGTCCCCTGAGATCATCTTTGGGAGTTGGACTCTGAAGTTCAGATTTTGAAGACCATAGAAAATTACTCTACGATTCTAAAATTTCAGCATGATAAAAATAACTACTTCAGTAGTTTTACAATTATAATTTTTCAGTTAGAAAGTTCCAGTAGTTACCATTGCTAATTTTGCTCAGCCTATGTATTTTTATTAAAATTACATGCAAATATGATTAATGTGGGGTCTTCTTCCATCATACCTCAAACCAAACCTGCAAATGTGGCCTGCAAATGGGCACTGGAAAATCTCCAGATTCAGAGGAGGGGAAAATCCCCCAGGGGGAGGGGACTAACTAAATGGGGGCAAAAAGACAGCAGACAAAAGAAAGCGAATTATTAAAATCACATAACTTAGTAAAGTCCTATATTCAAGTTAGTACCTCAACTCTACATTATAAAAATAAAACCAAAAAAGTTGTCCATTTTATATCATCTCATCTAATGTACGTCCCTTTTATAAGGTGTTCATATTTGTGCCCTGTTCATTTGTCTTACTAATTGTCGTACCCCAGCATTTTCCAGTGGCTGACCTTTAACAGGCACCTAGTCAATTTACTGAAAGAACAGATCAAAGCAAACCACATTAGATATCAAGGCTATGCTTTGTGAATGTAGACAGCTCTTAAATGGTCATTAGGCCTCAAGTATCTTCAGTGAGTTGTGGTTTTTGTTTTTGTTTTTTTTTTAAGATTTTATTTGTTTGAAAGAGAGAGAATGAAAGAAGAGCATGAGAGGGGGTAGGTCAGAGGGAGAAACAGACTCCCCGCTGAGTAGGGAGCCCGATGTGGGACTTGATCCTAGAACTCCAGGATCATGACCTGAGCTGAAGTCAGTCGCTTAACTGACTGAGCCACCCAGGTTGCCTTTTCAGTGAGTATTTTAGAGGATTTCTCAAAATGTACTTGTATTTGGAGGGTAGTGCCTAAGCAAGAATTTTGAATCTAGGAGTCTCTAAGAGTCTGGGAAAGGTCAAATAGTTTATAACAGTACTTGGATTCAGGATTTGGGATATGTCTTCAATTTTCCAAACAGGACTTAAATTTAGAGGAGAACTCTTGGACACTCTAGAAACATTATCATGTTGTCAGAGACCAGCTTGTATCTCTTAGATCTTTCAGTGTACTTCAGCTAGTTCCCAGCTGCCAATATCTGTATCTCTGCGTGTAGAATTGTTTTTCCCTTCCAGAACTGTGAAGGCTGTTCTGCCTGTGGGAGCAGCAGACCGGAAGTGCCAGGGAATTAACATCCATTCTTGTTGTCAAGAATCCATGCAGTCATGAATCAGTGACTCAAAGTTAATACGTAAACGCCCTATGTCCTATGAAAGGGGAGAGGTTCCTTGTAGATGAAGGTGTAGTTACTACACTGATAGGTAGCTTCATAACACATACTTTCTTATTCACTGCCTTCTCTTTCTCACATCACAACCCTACTCTCCTATTGATGTGCCCCTGGACCTTAAGAGGAAATAATTTTCACGTCCATGTTTGTCTGAAGATCTGCTCCTTTGGAAACCGAGATGAATACAGCAACAAATTGGGGAGCCCTTGATCAAGTGTTCTCTCCTAGGCTGGTCCAGGAGATTCATATCTAAATTATGAATTGGTAATGCAACGACCACTGAGAACTCATGAAGCTCTGGTTTCCACTTCTACCTTCTCTGCTAGCTGGAGTCTTTGTTTGGGTCTCTTGATAATATAAATATATTAAGTCTCTTCTTTCATCAAATGAGGATACTGGTGAATTCCAGCTTACTGCTTCACAGAAAAAGCATTTAAATTAACATAGGAACAACAATCTTCATCTTAGATATCATGTGGAATTCAAATTTTGTGATATTTACTCTAACATTTATGAGGAATCTGCAGCTTTAATGACCTAATGTATTTTTTTTCCTTTCATATTGCCGTGGCTCCAAAAGGAAATGAGAATGGGGGGCGGGGGGAAGGATGATGAATGCTGATCTAAAATGGGATGTAAAACAGGAATCGTAAGAAAATAAATTGCTATGCTTAGGTATAAGCATGATATTTTTAGAAATTAATCTTTCCCACCCAGTAAGAATATAAAAATTAACTTCTGTATGTTATTTTTCCTGTTATTACAAACATTTTAGATTTGGTGTCGAGATTAAAGGCATGCAGAATGATAGCATTGGAGTACAACTTCCAATTCTTCATAATGAAACCTTAAAGCATTTAAGATGGTTTAAGATAGTTCAGAAAGCTTGTTAACATTTCCAAATCCTATTGAAATTACAGGCTGGAAGTGTTCAATATGGAACACATTCATAGCATTGAAAAACAAAAAATAAGGAGAGGGACTAGCAGTGAGTCCGATACCGATGGACTCTGTTTTGGTGAAATGCAGACAGGACCAGTAAATGCAAGCATTGTGGAAGAAGAAGAAAAAAATAGAGCACAGCCCATGGAGGAACCCTTTTTATTTTTCTAGCAGAACTGAGAGATGAGATGTGGCACTTGGAGGAGCAGAGAATGGAATACTTTTAAGGGACAGTGTTCCATGTATTGAATTCAAGAAAAAAAAACTGTATGTCACATTGGGTCAGGGTTTGCTAGAATGCGAGACTGCATTTTGTATATTTTTGAGTGACTGAAATATTCATTAAGTTAATAATTCAGGGCACAGCATCGCAAGCCAGACAACATGTGTTTGAATACCATCAGGTAGGATGTGCAGGTTAGGTAACTTCTCTGTACCTCTGTTCCTTCATCTGGAAAATGAGGATAATAATAGTATCAACGACATGAGGTTCTGGTGCAGAATAAATGAGTTTAGATATGTAAAGCACATAGAACAGTGCTTGGTAAATAAAATGCATGTTTATCTGGGCTCTAAATTTTTAAACACAACTGACCTCTGGGCATTTCTGCTTTTATGTCTGACAGGCATCTCAAACTGAACACATTCCCAGGGAAATTCATGATCGTCTCCTCAAACATAGGTCAAATTTCAATGTTCCCTCTCTGTGTGAATGAAATCCCCAGACTCCTTTTTCTACTAGTCAGCAATCTGGGACTTATCTTTGGCACCTCCATCAACCTTATCCCTATATCTAATATATCAGCAAGGTTACCTTCCAAATAGATCCCAAATCTTTCAATTTCTCTCCATTTCTACCACCAACACACCAGTTTAACCCATCTGCTCTCAGCCCTATCCAATTCAGAGGAATAGAAGAATTTACCTGAAATGCAAATCAAATTACACGACACTGTCTTCTGTAGGTTCTTTATTTGCTCCCCAGGGCTGTCAGGATTAAAACCAAAATCCTTATGCAAACTTCAGACAATTGGACCCCTACCTATCGCTCTGATATACAGATTAATGAAATGTTACAGGCACTCTTGTATAACCATCACGTGGATCAGGAAACCAGAACCACATGAGCCCACCTGGTTCTCCCTTCCAGTCACCACGCCCATTCTTCTACCCAAAGATAACAACTACCTTCACTGAACAACAGAGATGAGGGTTTTTTGGTGGTTTTTTGTTTTTTACTTTTATAAATGGAAGCAGAAGTACAAGTTCTTTTGTACTTAGTTGCTTTAACTCAACATTATGCTTTGAGATTTATTCATTCATTCTGTATATTTTATTTATATACATAAATAAATATATCAGTATATGTGTGTGTGTGTGCGTGTGTGTGTACACATACTCCTTTTTTCATATATGGCTGGAATTGAAATTGCCTGGTTGTAGGGTGTACATATTTTCATATTTAATTAAGCACTGAAGAATAGTTTTCCAAAGTGGCTGTGCAATTTATACCCGTGTGCAATGGATCAAAGTTCAGTCCCTCCATATCTACACTTTGATATTTTCTGTCTTTTTCACTTTACCATGCTGGTGGGTACATGGTAGACTTAATCACCATTTGTCTTAACACTAAAGATACTGAATATTTTTTCATGTGTTTATTGACCATTTAGAAAATTTATTTTATGAAGTATGTGTTCAGGGTTTTTTGCCCATTTTGTGAATATATTACCTGCTTTTTTCTTACTGACTTATAGGAGTATTTCGTATATTCTGGATCTAAACCTTTTATAAAATACATGCTTTGAAGTATCTTCTACCTATCTATAGTTTGTTTTTGGAGTTTTGATAAATAGAAGATCTTTCTTTTCAGTAGACTACAGTTCATTAATGATTTCTTTTATGGTAAGTGCTTTATTGTCCCATTGAAGAAAAATTTGTCTATGCCAAAATCATGAACTAGTTCTCCTGTTTTCTTCTAAGAAAGTTACTATTTTACCTTTTACATTTACATTTATAATTAATCCAGAATTGATTTGTGTGTAGGATATGAAGTAGAAGTCAAGATTTTTCCCCCATATGAGACGATTGATCTAGCACCCTTACTGAAAAGAGCTTCTTTGTCAACTGCACTATAATGCCATCTTTGACATAACTGAGTGACAATATATATGTGGGTCTGTTTCTGGATTCCATTTTTTCCATCACGATTCTATTAGCTTTTTATCTTTGTTGGAATTATCACACTGCCTTAATTACCACAGTACAATAAGTATAAATATCTGGTGGGTAAGTCCTTCAATTTTGCTGTTCTTTAATATTATCTTATATATTCCAGTTCATTTTGTGTTTCCACATGAATTTTACAATTAGCTTTTTAATTTCCACCAGAAAAAATCCAGATTTTTATCTGGATTATACTGAATTTCTAGATAATTTGGAGAGAACTTACATTTTTATGATACTGAGCCACACAATTTATCTGTACATTCCTTCACTTATTTAGAGGTTCTTCAATTTTTCTCAACATTTTATAGCTTTTAGTGCAGATTTCATGTTCACCTTTCATTAGATTTATTCTTAGAAATTTAGCATTTTTGGTGTTGTAAATGGTGTCCTTTAAAAATTCATTTTCGGGCGCCTGGGTGGCTCAGTGGGTTAAAGCCTCTGCCTTTGGCTCAGGTCATGACCTCAGGGTCCTGGGATAGACACCCGCATCGGGCTCCCTGCTCAGCGGGGAGTCTGCTTCCTCCACTCTCTCTGCCTGCCTCTCTGCCTACTTGTAATCTCTCTCTCTCTGTCAAATAAATACATAAAGTCTTTAAAAATTAATTTTCTATTTTCTGTTGCTGGTATATAAATGCAATTACCTTTTGCATATGGATCTTATATCNTCATTTTCTATTTTCTGTTGCTGGTATATAAATGCAATTACCTTTTGCATATGGATCTTATATCCAGTGACCTTGCTAAATTTGTTAATCTAATTATTCATAATAAATATTTTCATATTTTTATATACACAAATTTTAAAAAATAATTTGTGTATTTCCTTTTCTATCTATCTATCCAAGTACCTTATTTCACTGGATACTCCAAGCAGTACAGAGTTGAAAATCATGGTTGTCTTCTCTGTCCCCTAACTTAGAGAGAATGCTTTAAATATTTCACCCATGTTTACTGTGGGGTTTCTGTGAATATCTTTTATCGCATTAAGGTAATTCTCTAATCCTAGATTTTAAAAAGCTATTTATTTTTATGAATGAGTAGTTGAATTTTACAAATGCTTTTTGTTGTTTCCATAGGGATGATAAAATGATTTCTCCCTTTTTTTCTGTTAATATGGCAATAAAATAGTTTGAGTTTTGAATGTTAAACTACAGTTTGATAAGCAAATTTTAAATGCCATGCGATACCTCTCTATGACTGGATTTGATGTGCTAATATTTGTGTCTATGATAATCCGATCTAGCCATGTTTATGAAAGACTGATCTGCAACCTTTTTTTCTTGAAATGTCTGTGCCAGGTGGTAGTATCGAGATTATGCTGACCTCTTAAAACATGTTAGGAAGTATTTTCTCGTTTTCTTTCCTTTTCTCTGACAGCATTTGTAAAAGAGTTATATTATTTCTTCCCTAAACATTTGGAAAAGCTTGCCAGTCAATCCACATGGGCCTGAAGTTTCTTTTGTTTTGGATAAAAAATTCTACTTTTTTAATAGTTATAGGCACACCCAGGGTTGTTTTCTCTTTTTTACTGTGCAAGTTTTAATAATTTTTGTTCTTCAAGGAATTTGGCTACTTCATCTTGATCATCAAAATTATTTATATACTTATAATTAGGTTTTGTTGCCTGAAAGACCTGTAACGATGTCCCTCTTTAGTTCTGATATTAATAATTTCTGTTACTTCTCTTGCCTTATCTCTCACAATCAGTCTTTNGGTTTTGTTGCCTGAAAGACCTGTAACGATGTCCCTCTTTTTAGTTCTGATATTAATAATTTCTGTTACTTCTCTTGCCTTATCTCTCACAATCAGTCTTTTTAGAGGTTTATCAATTTTTTTCATCTTTCCAGACAAACAACTTTTGTATTTGTGAGTTTTGTTTAGCGAGTATTTGCTTTTATGTGTGTGTGTGTGTTCGTGTGTATGTGTATGTGTGTACAACTGATTTCTATTCTTACCTTGATTTTCACTTTTGTTTATCTTCTGTTGGGTTGTCTGCTTGCTGGTTTTGCCTTTGAGCCTCTTGAAACTGAATTTTTTCACTAATATATGCATTTCAAGCTTTGACATGTCAAACTAGAATTTTAATTCCATTGGATTCTGATACTCATGTAAAATACTCCCTCTTTGTTTTCATATTATTCACATTTCCTCTATATTTTTGAACATATTAATAATAATTTGTGACAAAAAAAAGAAAAAAAACAATGATAGAAACAAATTCAGAGAGGATTCAGAAATTACAATTAACTGGCAAGGATTTAAAAATAACTAAAATTAATAATTTCAAGAAAACATGAAATCAAAAACAGAAAAAGAACATAAAAGATTTGTGAGTTATAATGAATAATTCTTTCTCACTTTTCTCTTCTAGTTATGACAATATAATCAGAGCCCTAGAAGAAGAGGAAAGAGAAGACAAGACAGAAGAAATATCTGAAGAGAAAATGGCCAGGAAAAAAAAGAAAGAAAAAGAAAAGGAAAGAGAAGAAAAATTAAAACCAAAGAAAGATATCAATTTAGAGATTCTTTTCTTACCCTTTTTTTGGTAAGACTTTTATTTAAGACTGAGTTGATTCCTATCTATTCTCTCAAAGAAGCATACTTTTTTTTAAAATTTTATTTTTATTATTTGCCCAAGGGGTACAGGTCTGTGAATCTATTCTCTCAAAGAAGCATACTTTTTAAATTAAGGTCCCTGTGAAGTCATCTGACATCATTCACAAGTGGCACAAAACCTTTGACCTTTAAGCACTATATGACAGATCAGCTCCAAAATCAATGGGCAGGGGCACCTGGGTGGCTCAGTGGGTTAAAGCCTCTGCCTTCGGCTCATGTCATGATCTCAGGGTCCTGGGATCGAGCCCCGCATCGGGCTCCCTGATCAGCAGGGAGCCTGCTTCCTCCTCTCTCTCTGCCTGCCTCTCTGCCTACTTGTGATCTCTCTCTGTGTGTCAAATAAATAAATAAAATCTTAAAAAACAAAACAAAACAAAAACCAAAATCAATGCATAAAGGCAATTCAGAACATAGTGTGATATTACAAAATAATACAGTAGAGAGGTCTTCTTGGGTTGGAAAGAGGTAATAAGTTGGAGGGAGGAGTAATGGAATAAGAGGGTACAATCATCTTTTTTAGTTCTAAAACTTGGATGCATCTAGCATGAAAAGAAGTTAAATGTAACTTTCCCTGTAGAATGAAATGGTACCTAGTCCCAAAGCTGAAATGAGATAGCCATTAAATACTTCACTTTCTAAAAAGATTCACCAACAGTTGGTACTGGACATGTTCCTTAGATTTTAGTAAGAAGCAGATGGATCTGCTATCCCAGCTTTTACCCCAGTACACTTTCTCTTCATTCCTTTCTCTCCAATCTCCTTCTCCTTCCTCTGCAACCCACTTACTGAAGAAGGGAGATGAAGGTGTTAGAGTTGCAAGGAGGTCAATGTTTATGCAAGAATACAATTTTCTTGCCACATCCCACCAAACCAATTAAGAGAGGGCTTCAAAAGAATCACTCTAGAAATAGAGCACATATTCGTGAACTGGCCTTCCTCTCCTCAGGCTGATTTCCTATACTGGTATATTCTAATATTGCCACTAGAATGAGTTATATGAGGAAAAAATGAGGACAGTTGGCATGAATGCCCTGGCAGTTTTCAGGAGTACATGAACACAGAGATGTGTGCTTGTATCTCATTTTTAGATCTCTGAAAAGTTAAAGGCTTGTGTAGTTAGCCATAAGCAGAAGGATGAGGAATAATCATGTTGTGCCTGAGCAGAGGACCTCCACCACCAACCAACTCACACACCAGACTTCCTTGGTTCAGATGGCATAAAAGAGGATTTCTATAGTTCTTATGACTTTGTGTGGAATATAATAGGTGAGGGGAAAGGCATAAACCATAAGATTACCAAGGAAGCTACCAGCACAGCTAAGAGATACCCAATCTAATCTCTAGAGTGAGATAGTTGTGTTGTTCACCTGCAGAGGTAGAAAGTAAGGCCTGGCTACCATTCTCTAGGTATATGTTGTCTTCTATCTCCCTCAGCAGAGGGATTGTTCCAATATGGGAGAGGGAGAAGAAGAATGAAAAGAAGTTAGATTACCATCTCCTTTGCTTCACAGTGCTGGATTAGAGAGAGAAGTAGAAATATAGACCACAGTATCTATTTACTCCACAAGTTCTACCATCCTGGAAGGATAGAAAGATGTAAGTAAAACATGAGACCAAAGTTTTAAATTAAATTAGAATGGATTTTTTTCAATTGCTTATCTTGAACCAGAAAGATATGGGATGTGTTCAAGATGCTGATTGTTACCCTGTAGCGACTGGGAGAAAAAAATCATTTTAAATTTATGTTCTAATAAATTCAGACTTACCAACAAGCCAGTTACCCAAGACTTTATGTGATTTTGCTTTGCTTCCTTAGTTACTGATAAGTAAAGACTGTATAAAAGAGCTTGACCAAGAAAATTTGTGATTTCTTGTGTCCTGGGTTCCCTAGTTTACTTTCCTCCTTCAACCTGTTGAAGTATGTGTGTGTGTGTGTGTGTGTGTGTGTGTGTGTAATATGTCCAGGTTTTAAAACTGTACTTGAGGAATAGGAAAAAGTATATCTATTCCATTTTCTCAGAAGCCGAAGTCTGAATTACATTTTTAGAATTTGTAGAACCTGGGGAGCCTTAGTAGCTCAGTTGGTTAAGCGTCTGCCTTTGGCTGGGATCATGATCCTGGGGTCCTAGGATCAAGCCCTACATCAGGCTCCCTGCTCAAAGGGGAGCCTTCTTCTTTCTCTCCCCTTGCACTCCCTCTGCTTGTGCTTTCTTTCTCTCTCTGTCAAATAAATAAAATCTTAAAAAAAAAGAATTTGTAGAATCTAAAAGCCAGGTATGCTGTTTATTCTCCATTTGCCACTCCTAAAAAATTATCCCTGCCCGTCTTTGCCCCAGAAAGTTGTCCTCTGCAAATTGCAACACATGTGCTCCCATGTCCTCTGGCTTCCCACTGGATTTAGCGATGGAATGCATTGTAAAAGACTAGATGTTCATAAGAGAAAGGTGTTAGGGGAAATATCTTCCTTGCTCACTCCATGCCAAGATATAATTCTAGCAGTGACTCCCTTCCTCTACCCATGGTCACCACACCTTCTGTACCAGTATCCCCACTTACTCCTGCAAAGTGATAAGCCTAGGGCTCATTCAACCTTCTCACAGTTCCTGGTGCTTTCACATTCCTTGTTGGTCTCCTTAGCCCTACCCAGACTTCTGAGTTAATTCCATCATAAAATTCTCTACAAATATACATTTTCTGCTGGGAACTTAATTGATCTACCAAGAGACTGGTTTTTTTGTTTTGTTTTGTTTTGTTTTCCTTTTCCTTTGCTTTGCTTTGCTTTGGGGCAACTAAAGTTAATGTCCAGCAGCTCAAGTTGCTGTTGGTTAAGCAAACAGGAAGCAAGGAAAGTGTATTAGTTAATACTCCAATAAATCTTCACTATATAGTATAGTGAAGTATAGTATAGGCTTTTCCCCCCAAGGTTCAGCTGGTTCCCATGTGATCACTGAATAACTTAGTCATGTGAAGATCACATGGATCATAGAAGAAATATTAGTAAACCATTCTCAGTTAAAACTTGAGGAAACCATGTTCAGATTGTTGAAACAGCCCTAATTTTTATAGAGAGTCTATCTATCTAATCCACTGAAGAGCTGAATTTTTTACTTTTGTCAAAACACTCTCCAATGAATTCCTCTATCCGTACTACCATTTTCCTGATGAAGAATGTGCTATTGTTCTTTCCCTTTGATAAGACTCATTTTAAAAACCATTTTCCAGGCTTGTCACTTCCTCAGTTCCCTCTTCTGTAGAATTCATTTGGTCACCAACATATATTATTCTCCTGTAAAATCTATTCTCTTTTTTTTCCCAGAGATGAAGCCACTTTGCTGAATAAGGTAATGGACAACTTATAAAGAGATTTTAATGTGTAAGTTGGCTCATGTTCATATAAATGGTCTGCTGAAAATATGTACTGTGTCCAGCTGATTTTCATCTTAGGTAATGATGGGATTTTCATCTTAGGTAACTATAGGAACTGAATCATAGTGCCAGATTAAAAGAGCAAGACTAGTGCTAAGAACCTTGGCCAAACCAATGAAACTAGTGAAATCCCCATTCATTTGGAATCTGTGTGTACAGCTTCAGTTCAAATAGAGGACACTGGAGAGGTATCAACAGAACACATAGTGAGAATGAACCGTTGCCACATAAACACTGGGGTTCAAAAGGATACTCTGACCCTAATTCCATGAAAGAAGAACTTATAAAAGTAAGTTTCATTCCATATGATTTCACTTATATGTGGAATCTAAAAAACAAAACAAATGAATAAACAAAGAGCAGAAACAGACCTGTAAATCCAGACAACGAACTGATGGTTGCCAGAGGAGAAGGGGGTGGGGGATGGGCAAAATGGGTGAAGGGAAGTGGGAGATACAGGCTTCCAGTTACGCAATGAATAAGTCATGGAAATAGAAGGCACGGCACAGGGAATGTAGTCAGTGGTAATTTAATAGTGTCCCACAGTGACAGATGGCAGCTACACTTGTGGTGAGCACAGCATAACATACAGACTTGTCGAATCACTATGAGGTATCCCTGAAACTCATATAATATTGTGTGTCTACACTTCAATAAAAAAATGCAGACACAATAAAAAAAATAAGTTTGAAAGATCAGGGAGAACAAACAGAAAGACCCAAGAGCCTTGGATTTCTATTTCAGCTATGCTACCTGACATATTTGATCTTGGTTCGGTCTCTTAACCTTTTAATCTAGGATCCTTTCCCTTGAAAGCACTCCTTACTTATACCCATCTCAATTTTTTATTCAAAAATTCCAACAGCTAATATATAATCATCTTAATTTAGCCCAGAAGATAGAGTGATATTGTCTATATCACAACTTTGCATTTTACAGAATTTTGAGACCTCTTATGTATCTACAGCACAAGAGACCCACGACGTAATCCATCCATTTGTGTCATGTGGCAAACATAAGTGTATAGTAAATTTTCAAATAACATGGTGGAGTGCTAAGTGGATAAAGAGACACAGAAGAAAAAAGTTATCACTTCTGAAAGCTCAGAGTGTTATGTTTATCAGAAGCTTTTAAATATAGATACAAGTAGATAGGGAAATAAGACAAATGAGTATAACTAATATTGATTGTTTCTGAGACTGCTGTTGTTCAGGAAGAATTCCTAAAAAAATGTAGCCTAATCTTAAATAGAGAAAGAAAATGATATATCCCAGGCCTGCAGGGCATTTGAAGAGTTGCAAGAAGGGCAATTTAGAGGAACTTGTACCTTGAATGAAGCGGCAATTTGTGGGCTCTGCGGTGATGCTGTTCCACCAAGAGGATGGGAATGGACACCAGAGCCAGCTGTGGGCACAGATCCTTCAGAAGCTAACTGTGTGACCTGCAGTACTTCACTGAGTCTCTCTGGGCATTGGTTTCTCGTTTTTGTGGAAGGCAAGGGACACTGTATTAGGTATAATTTAAGATATCTTTTATGACTGAAAATCTATTCAATGCCATTCTCCAGTGACCATTAGGGAGGTAATTAAAAGTTTTGAACTGGGAAATAATAAGATGAAAACAGTATTTCAAGAAAGTAAATCTTGTCTTCTTCTGCTGGGTGTGTGAACAAGGAGAGCTTGGGACAAAGGAGCTATGACTCGGGGCCCAACAATTCTTACAACCATATTTATCATCTTAGCCATTGGTGAAGAGAAAATAAAAATGTTTTCTCTGAGGTCACTTCCCATAACACTTTGAAAGAGCAAACACAAAAGTAACCCTGCTTGTTTCACATTTTTTAAAATTTGCCATTTGGTTTTTAAATGAGGGCCTATATTCCTTGGAAGAATGAAACCCCACTAACCCACAAAAAGTATTTAAGATAATTAATTCCTGTAGATGTGAAATGAAATATGAATGTATTTCATCAGATTGCCTCATAAAATGTAGCTCCCCAAGCACTGCAAGTAAAAATATACTTTTATTTACTTTTAAAAGCTTATGACAAACATAACACTCTCAGCTTTCCCAAGGGATGACTTTTTTCTTCTGTATCTCTTTATCCACTAATCCCTTAGTGAAAATATGAAGCTGATGAAGAAACTTCAAGAAAGGTCCAATCTAAGTAAATGGACTATTAAGGTCTGATGCAAAGACACTAGTTTAGCCACTTCTTGTCTTGAAAGTCTTTCTCTTTCTGACTCTATCAACTTCTCTTTGTATTTCTAACATTTTTAACTTTTCCCAGAAAGCTACTGCCTTGGTTCATCTTGGTTCAGATACAGAGTGGGTTGGAAGAATACATCCTAGACATCAGACTCATCTTCAACATCTAAAGGAGTCACATCATGGGATTCCTTGATTCTTTGTTTCTTCGAATTATTTTTTTGCTGTAAGACTGACATAATAGCTCACCATGTGGGATGACCATGAGACCACAGAATTTGAAACTGTTCTTTCCATGGCATTTTTAATGAAATAAATAGCCACCAAATTCTATAGTAGTTTAATTCTTTTGTTCTGTTTTTATACTCTTGTTACATGATTTTGAAGTCCTTAACTCTAGGAAAACAGAAGTTATAAAGCTAACGTCAGACTACTTTATAAATAAAAGCTCTTACCTGATTTTTCTTTCTATAGAGACATGGGGTAAGAAGTTAATATGGCTGCAGGGATCAAAGTGTTTCTGGCCTTCTTTCTATCAGGGCTGAACCCCATTCTGTGTGCTTCTGCTATCCCGGCCCAGCAGGGCTGCCAGACCGGCCTCCCTTCATGTTTCAGGCTCAAACTCTTGTGATTCTGAGCCAATTTCAGGGAAGGCCCTATTCCAACATCAGATAGGGTTCAGGTGAATCCTACCATTCAAGATTTCATAGCCCATATTCCTGAAATGATCCCTGGACACCATTTTTCTATTCCATGTGGTTCCTGCCTCAGTTTCTCGATTCAATGCTTCAGGGCTACAACAGAAATACAGACATGATATGAATGATTTCACTGATATATGGCCTTTCTCTCCATCTTCCTTTCAGGTAAAGTGAGACTCCTCTCTCCATCCTCCCACCCAAAGCTATAATTTTCCTCCTAAATTGTTGATTAGTAGGGACTCAGTGTTTTATGTGCTTAGCTATCTGCTCACTTAGGCTGTCCTTCCCTACTGAACAGGTCAATTTTCCAGCCATCTAAGTCAGGTCCAATTTTATATACTTTTCTTATGAAATAAAGATTGGAGCCTATCGACACATGGGAGAGCTTTCTTCACTAGAACTTCTCCCCAGTCTCTTCTGCTCTACTGCAGAGGTCCCAGCCAGGGGCCCATAGAGATGACCATGTCCCTATGAAATCACTAATAGGTGATTTTCTTTCTTCCTTACAAATGTTTTTTTCATTTTCTAACTCCCAAATAAACAACCATTTGTGATTACAGAAACACTTTGTGGATGTTGTTCAATAACTACAAAGTTCTCCAGTAATCTTTTGAGAGAAAATAAGTAAAACCACATGTTTGAATACAGTAAGTACTGAATTAAATAATTTTGCATCAAGTGTGGCTCTGTCAATACAGCATAGTTGGTGAATAAAGAACACCTCAGAGACACAGAAATTTTAATCCTCGATACCATAAATTTGATCTCCAGAACCTGATCTGAGACCTGAATCAAAATGTACTATCAGTAGACACCTGGATATTCACTTGCAAAGAAAAAAAAAAAAGAAAAGAACTTGGACTCTTACCTTACACCATATAAAAATTAACCCAAAATTGATCAGCAACCTATAAATAAGGGCCACAGTCATAAAACTCTTAAAAGAAAACACAACTAAGTCTTGATGACCTTGAATTTGGCAATGAATTCTTACATATGATCCCAAAAAGAAAAATAAATAAATTGGACTTCATCAAAGTTTAAAATTCTGTATATCAAAGGCTATTGTCAAGAAAGTAAAAACAGGTTCTAAAGAATGAGAGAAAATATTTGCAAATTATATACTTGAAAAGGGTTTCATATTTATAATAAATGATTAACTCCTACAACTCAAAAAAAGACAACTCAATTAAAAAGTGAACAAATGGCTTGAATAGCCACTTCTCCAAAGAAGATATACAAATAGCCAACAAGCATATGAGAAGATGCTCATCATCACTACTCATTAGGAAAACACAAATAAAAATTATGAGATACCACTTCACACCTAGTAGGAAGGTTATAAAAATTGGGAGGAAATAACAAATGTTGGCAAAGATGTGGAGAAATTAAGAACCTTGTACACTGATGGTGGGAACATAAAATGGTGTAGCTGCTGTGGAAAACAGTTTGGTAGCTCTTCCAAAAGTTAAACATAGAATCACCACATAACCTAACAATTCCACTCCTAAGTATATCTATCTACAAGAATTGAAAATGGGAACTGAAACAGGTACCTTTGTGCCAATGTTTGTTGTAACATTACTCAAGATGGGCAAAAGATGGCTCATCAGCATCAATCAAAAGATTGGTTCATCAGCAGATGAATGAATAAAAAAAATGTGGTATATCTATAATGGAGTATCATTCAGACATAAGAGGAACTAAAACTCTGATACATGCTACAACTTGAATAAACTATGCTAAGTGAAACAAACCAGAAAAAAATTCATTTCCATGAAATATCTAGAATAGACAAAATAATAGAGGCAGAAAGTAGACTGAAGGTTACCAGAAGATGAAAATAGTGGGAAATGGGTGTTACCGCTTTAAAGGGTAGAGTTTCTCTTTGAGATGGTGGCAGAGTTTTAGGTAGTGGTGATGGGCTTGTACAACATTGTGGATGTACATAATTAATGTCACTGAAATGCATACTTCAAAATAATTAGAATGGCATAAAATTGGCCTTTTAATATTACACATATCATATCACAATAAAATCAAGAAATTAAAAAATTCACTTTCAACACAAACTCAGAGACATCCAGCAGCATTTCACCCTAAATACTTAGAATCCAAGCACTACTGTAGTACTGAGCTGGGTGTGTGAGGAACTGGCAGAAGAGAAGATGCTAAAAATGATCCTGAGTTATTATTCAGCTCTGGTCTTCTGGAATCCAGCTGGTACTTTCTTTTTTTTTTTAAAGATTTTATTTATTTATCTGGCATAGAGAGAGAGATTCCAAGTAGGTAGAGAGGCAGGCAGAGAGAGAGGGGGAAGCAGGCTCCCTGCTGAGCAGAAAGCCCGATGCGGGGCTCGATCCCAGGACCCTGAGATCATGACCTGAGCGGAAGGCAGAGGCTTTAACCCTCTGAGCCACCCAGGTGCCCCCAGCTGGTACTTTGAATTCTAGTCTTCATTCAACCCCAAGAAAATGGATTAAAGAAATAATACAGGAAAATTGGACTCAGTCTCTCTTGGTTCTAAACAATTTTATGTACTTTTTGTTTGCTCCAGTATTTGAGGGGCTGGAAGGGGAGAGCTGGAAAGTATAGATATTCTGTTGAGATCTTAGCAGTGATGGTGGAAATTTAGTTTCCTTTACACTGTATTATGGTCTCCTAACACTACGCCATCTTGGCACATTACTAGAGGTCAAGGCTGGGATGCAGTATAAATGCTGAGTTAATTAATTATAATCAGTGATACTGTGATGGATTCCATATGACACTGAGGTCTATGGCAGAAACTTGGTTGTGTGAAGTTCTTCTCAGCACTTACAGATTAGTCTTCAAACAATGTAGCCTGTGTTTATGCCACAGGGTCCCAGTCCTGTGGTTCCTGACATTTCCAAAGGCGAAACTGTGCAGCAAGAATGTAGCTAAAAGGCACTTGAACCACTAGAGGCTCAGATATGATGGGTTCTTTTTTTTCTTCACCCTCTCTTTATCCAGAAATCTCACCTCAAGGAAGATAAAACGTACATGTGAGGCCTTCCACCAGCTCATCTAAACCCCAGAGGTGAAAACTTTCCCGTCAGAACAGGAGGCATTCAGGAGTCACCCCTCAAGCTGCATCTTGGACATTCATCCTATTCCCCAGTCTGCAGTCCGCGTTGTCCAAGAGATCATATGTTCATGCCCAAAGATGCTAGGTAAATGACAAGCAGACATGTTTGCATAATGTTCATTACCTTTACCATAGTTCAATATAACTTCCCCAAATGTTTCATTTATTTTATTTCAGAGATTGTGACAGTTAGGATCTTGAAGTACAACCCTGCATCTGTAATCCATTTATGAACTCTCTCTCCAGTGCAATCGCAAAGAGAGAGGGAAAAAAAAGTTTGGGGGGGAGTGAGGAATTATTTAGAGGAAAAAAAAAAGAAAGAAAAAGAAAAGCATTGAAAAACAAGCAGAGGGGAGTAAGAGCACATCTGTTTTCGTAAGAAATCATGGAACCTGGCCCTTTTTCAGTGGGGTATTTTACTACCACATGGCTTTAATCCTACATCTGGGCCTGTTGTTTTATGAAATATTTCCCACAGATGATGTCAATTATAATTTTTGTCCCGGTCGTCAATTTACGGACTCTTGGAATAAGACAAAATGAAACAACCAGAAAAAGAACAACTTATGTGGTCTACTCTCTGACAAAATTATAGCTGTGTGATACACATCTAAAATCAATAACTCTGCTAATGATTAGCAGAACACATTGCTTGGTTTATGAGCAGAGATGAGGCCCACACTGTGCACATGTTTGGCACTGGACTGCATTTTTTGTTTGCTGTGTATTTACCAGCAGATGTTCAGCCGTTTATTTAATGCGTCTTCTATGAGTTAGTAGTAGGGCCCGTGTCTGTGCGACATTTACTAGTCATCTGCCAGCAACACAGGTGGAATGCTTTCATGGAACCTTTTTTAGTTCCTTCTGCAGCGATGATCTATCAGAGAAATCAAGGATAATTCTTTACGGAGTTATATGGCTATTAAGATGTGGAGCTCTGATCTTGTGTGTAAAGTTGAAGAAATTTGGATTCCAGCATATGGAATCAGAATCGCTTTTCAGAATGACTTTGAAAGAGTCATTTGTGGCGATCAACTTTAGCAGCTGGTCTGAGGGTGAAAGGTTTTGCGGAGAAACAAAGAAACTCCATTAGTCCTGGGAAGACCCACAGTTTTGACCGAAATTGTTTCTCCCTTTACTTGCAGGGACTCTTTCATTGCAAAAAGATAAACCAGGTTCTTTAAAAATGATCTCACGACTACAAGATTTTATAATTTAATAAGAAGCCAGATAAATTGAGTGCTTTAAAACTCCTAGAAGGATGAAACTGAGTCGAGGAGATTCTGTTTCTTTGGGGAGTAGCCAGTGCTCTAGCTATTGAAAGTTTTAAAATAAGAGGGGGGAAAAGGAAAGAAAGAATTCCAGAATATTCTAAATCCTCGTGATTCCTTTAGTTGTGTGTGTGTGCTGCATTTTGATATAATAATTTTAGAAATCCAATGTTTCTATTTTTAAGATTTTATTTATTTGACACAGAGAGAAAGCACAAGCAGGGGGAGTAGCAGGCAGGTGGGGAGAGGGAGAAGCAGGTTCCCTGATGATCAGGGAGCTGGATGCAGGGCTCCATCCCAGGACCCCAGGATCATGACCTGTGCTAAAGGCAGATGCTTAACTGACTGAGCCACCCAGGCGCCCCTAGAAATCCAATGTTTCATTTTAAAGTCCAAATATTGGTGGGAGGGTAGGGATAGGGTGGATGGGTTATGGACATTGGGGACGGTTTGTGCTTTGGTGAATGCTGTGAAAGATGTAAGCCTGATGATTCACAGACCTGTACCCCTGGGGCAAAGGATAAAAATAAAATAAAAAAAATGAAGTCCAAATATTGAGCATTTAATGGCATTTAACATTGGTAAATGTGTTTATTTCTTAACATGATACCTGCAGTTCCTCAGAAATTTTTCTATTGGCTAGGTTCTCCTATGATCCCTGCTCTTCCATTTTCTCTCAGAGGATTCCCCATTTTATCCACAACTCTCCTGGGTCTGAAGTTCTAGAAGTGTAGGAGGCTAAGATAGAGATTCAGGGGCATGTGATTCATTAGAGAAGGATCCTCAGGGGAAAGGGAGTGAAGGAGGCAGGACGGGTCAGGGAAGGGAATTGAGCAACAAGTCTAATGTGGAGTCTGGCTTTAGCCTGACCCCAGAGGAAGGTCTGGAGTGTCAACTGCACCTCAGCATTGGCCCCACTTGAGGCAAGGAGGCAGGGAAGTCATGCATATAATCTCCCCTGCCACGTGGCTCAGCTGGGGGCAATCCTCTGGAGAAGAGGGGAGCTATGAGACTTTAGCAACAGATTTCGACAACCACTAGAAGAACCGTACAGGCCCTCTGAAGGGGATCTGGATGGGCCCCCAATAGTGTCCAATGACTCACCGTATTTTATATGAGAGAAGAGATAGTCCAAAAACAGATCCATTGAAAAAAAAAAATAAAACGTTGCCGTAGATGTCTAGGCACAGAGGCATTTGATTTAAATTGTGCAGATACATTACCATTTGATAATATAGTGTTCAATTCCCAGCTTCTCTTTCTGTCTTCTTTCCAAGTATTTCTGCAGTACAGACAACTGTGGCATGGCCTCACCTGGTGGCAAACCCAGGAGACATGGAGGTGCCCGAGGGTTATGCAGATGAGTCTGATGGCCCACAAACAAATACATCTTCTCACTGCTCTTGAACATTAAATTGTTCTGGCTTGTTGCATGTGCTCCTTCAACTGCCAAGGCTCCCTCACCTAGAGCCAGGTTAGGGTTTGCTGGGTACCAGAGAAGGAGGGGATGAATGATAGCCTCACATAATCCTTCACAAAGGCAGCACCAAGCACAGCTCACTCAGAATTATCTGCTTGAGATGATTGAGGGAAGTCTGAGAATGGACCCTTCTTTGAAAATTGTCTTGTCCATAGTGCTAGAGTTTTCAACACTCCATATTTCTTTCTATGATTTAAGGCTCTGTTGCCTCAACAAAACTTTTTTAAAATAGAAGTGTCGTAGGCAGAATTACAGCTGTGCGCCAAAGAGGGCAGAGGGAAACAAACACCGTAGGATTCCAGAATTTGGGCACTGTTCTCAATTCCTGAAATGGGAGAAATTTCACTAGTTCTCTACATGTTTATTTCATTATTTAAGCTTGGAAACTTGGCTTATTATACTTTAAAAAGTTAACTTATTATAGCTAGTCTTATGTAGTGATTGTGAGAATAAAATCTCTCTCCCCCACTCATTTTATACTACCCATTTTTTTAAATGTACTTTTTCTTCCCTCTCTGACCATTCTCTCACTCATTCTTTCATTTAACGTTTTGTATTTATTATTTATTTTTTCAGTGCACATTTGACAAGCATTGAATTAAGTGCTCTGAGTCAATAGCTCAGTCAAGTGTGAGAAACAGCTTTCAAGCAGATAATCACAGCATAGTATAACAAAGCTACAACAGAGCTTGGTATAGAATCCTAGAGAATAATAATGCAGAGCACTGCTAAGACAGATAGCACTCACATTTGAACAGGGTGTAGAAATATGAGTATTATGCTGTGAGTAACTAGTTCATAGTCAAGCTGGAGATATTGCTTCCAAGTAGGTAATTATGACATAGTATAGCGAAGCTACCATCAAGTTTTGTATAGAATACTGTGAAATAATGGAAAGCAATGGCTCAGGCAAAAAGCACTCACATAAGGAAGAAAACGCAAGAGAAACAAAATGGCTGTCTTTCCTTATTCATCTTTCCAACAGTCAACTGGAGATCAGCCTTGGGGTCTTGATTTGGTCCTTCACTCCCAACATTGTCATCTGTTTTCTTCCTTTGTTCTGTTTTCTGCATTTCTGTTTGTTTTCTGCATTCACTGTCATTATCAACTATCCAAGCGATTGTACAAGTTAAAATCTGGAAGTCACACTTAGCATCCCGTCCTCACTCCTCAATCGACAGGGATTTTAAATTCCATCACAGAAGTATTTCCCAAATTGAGCACCTCCCCTAAGCAACCAAATCTCTCCTTCCTCTAATAGAGGGGTCCACAAGCTTTTTTCTGTAAAGGGCAAAATAGTAACTATGTTCAGCTTTGTGAGCCCTAGGTTCTTGCCATAAGTACTCAGCTCTGTAGTTGTATTCTGAAAGTGGGCACAACGACCTATGAACAAATGCGTGTGGTGATGTTCAGTCAAGCTGTTTTTCAAGTTTGCTGACCCCTGCTGACCCTAGAAAGAACATCAGAGTCATTGTCCTAAAAACAAATCAACTTCTACGACTTTGTTGTTCCCCATTTCCTGCGGAAGAAAATCTATATGCCTTTGCCTCTTGAAAAGAGCCTTATGATTTTTCCTAAACAATTCCCTGCCTCCTTCTCACTCTCTCCAGTTGTATCTGTCATTCGTATGTTTCTGAGCCTTCGTACATGCCGTTTCTGCCTTCTTCTTGTTTTCCTGGCAAATCCTACTCATATTTCTACACCCTGTTCAAATGTGAGTGCTATCTGTCTTAGCAGTGCTCCGCATTATTATGCTGTGAGTAACAAGTTCATAGTCAACACAGTGCTTGTGAAATGTCTACAGAAAGGATATTCTCCCATCTCCCATCTGAGATCTCACCATACAGCCTCATCCACGTTCTCAGCTTCAATTATAATGACATCAATGATTCACAAATACATATCTCCAGCCAGACTTTATCTGACATCTGTCATTTTTTTAAATGCCTTAAGCCTTTTGAATACTTCCTCTCCTTGCATTGTAATTATTTTTCCTTTTGTTAATCCTGCCTTCCTAAGGTAGGTAGAATTCCCAACCAACATTTCCTGTGTCCTTGTGGTTCTGGTTTATAGGATATATGGTTGGCTCCCACCAAGCACATCCTTCCTTGGGGTATTTGAAGGTGCACTGGGATGTTGTAAGTTTGTGTAGTTTTTCTGCTATACAAGGGGATGGACCAGCTATATACCAGAGGTTCTAATGTCTAGGTTCCGGCTGGAGGATATTAAGTAATCAGGGGTGAAAAACATGAGATTTTTCTATGAAATTTACCCTTGCAGGGTCTCTCTTGACTGTGTGGTATTCAGGTTTGGCTCCCTGCCTTCCAGAAATTCTGGCAATTGACTAAAGCCTATTTCACAAGTGCCCTCTTTTTAAGCTACTAAAGTGGTTTCTGTTACCTAGAACTGAATCTTCATTGAGATAAGCTTCAGATTTCTTCTCCAGAGTATTTTATAACACAGTTTATGTCACTCTTTGTGCTCCAGCTCTAGTCAACTTTTTATGGTTCCTCCAACTTCCCATTCCGATTACCACAGGGCCTTTGTGCCTGCTTTTCCGTCTGTCTGGTATGCTTCACTCTCACCTCCCACACTCCCAAACCTAATGTATTGTTTAGTTTCTGCCATTGTTACATTCCTTGCCTCAGTCATTACTTGTTCTAAGACTTGTCTTATCTCCCTGACTACATCAAATTCCCCTGTGAATATCTTTCACATATTGATGTTACATATCTCAATTGTAATTTGCATTTACTCACATGGTTGTTGGACTAATGTCTTTCAGTCTTCTACACTGTAAGCTCCATGGAAGCAATGCTCACTAACTTATACTCAGAATTTAAAATAATACCTGGCACATATCATAAGTATTGATTGTTTTGATAATTGGTAAAGATTTTTTAAGTTTGAAAATTGATTTTCAAACAATTGCCACTGCTCCAAGTTTCTATTACCTTATTCTTTGGAAAGCATTTAAGAACACCTTATTCTTATTTTATAAATATAAACTTAGTAAATCCACTATTCAGATTTCAGTAGTTTAGAAGCTTTAATATTTTTAGGTATCTGAGAAACACATCTATTTATCCCATCTCTGATCAAGATTATCAGGCTACAGGATTTGAAATCACAGGGAGCCAAGAAAGGTTTAAAAGTAGATGTCATCCACCTCCAAGATTGCTTCAGCAAGATATATCTATATCTTGAGGTGGTATGCAGGATGAATTAAGAAGAGGAAACCATAGCAACCTACTATGGCCTGGAGGAGGGTAAGGATGCAAATTAAAAAAAAAAAAGACAATGATTGAAGTCTAGGCCCCTGGAGAATGGGAATGTTATTACCAGAATTGGAGAATAAACATAAGCATGAGGGTAACATCTGTTTCACTTTTTAGGCAGTACTTGCTGCTTCTGTTTTTTATTTTTCAGAAGTAGAAAATGAGAATCAGAGAAATCATCATTTGTCTGAGGGTGCAGAACAAAAACGATCAGAGCCAGGACACAAACCCAGTGCTCTGATCCTATATTCTGTGTCCTTTCCACTGTCCCCTGAATCTTGGAGGGGGAAAATGGTTTAGATAGAAGAAGTGGTACTGATTTGGATGCAAATATAAGAGAGTTTATTTTAGATGTGATGAGTTAGAAGCAAGAAAAATTAATATAAAACCACCAGAAATTTCTTTGAAATATTTACAAAATGTATCATTTATAAAATATATTTGGACAAAATGCTCATGTGAGTTGATTCAATTTCTAAAGAAAAGCTATTTTAATACAATTAATCAACCTCCATTTATCTACTTGGGATCTCTACTGATTAACCCTGAAGACATCTGCTTTTGGATTATATTATAGTCCTACTCTTCAAATCCTTAAAATAAAAGTTAAGAGCAATCCTGTCTCATTTCACAGAGTCCCATCTCATACACTAAATTACTTTCCAAGAATATCCTGAACATACTATTCCTTGTGTACATTTTATATCTTGGGTTCTGATACTAATATATTGGTCTGGAGGATGGAAGAGATTTTGTTTACTCTCTGAGAGTCAACACTAGAAGATCGTTTACCTTTCACTTTTCTACAAAGTATAATGAAAAGTGTCCAAATAAGTGATCCACGATTGAAGCTGGCCAGATGTTCAAGTCAATGAGATTTAGATCTAAGTGGCAAAAAAAAAGAAAGACTTTTCAAGCAACTTTAGAACTGTCACAAGAGATCAGATGGTGTGCAGTTTCTATTTCACTGAAATTAATAAAATTTCAGCCCAGAGCATGTAATTATACTTAAGAAATATATTGATGGGCTTGGTGGTAAAAGAAGATGACCCTGAACACTATTCTATAAAAGGTAATAAGAATTATTATTATAAATTGTATTTAATTAAGCTTTCTTTTCATTAACAATATCTTTCAGAGCCAGACATAACATCTAGAGTTAGAGAAGTCTGGGATGCTTGAGTCTAGTACACAAGGAGATAAAGCAGAGCAAAATTTATAAAGGGGCTTGCACACATCCTCTGATTAAGGGAGGGCCAATTTGGGTTTTGTCATTTGTTCTGAACTATTTACCAAATGCCTTGGAGTTGGCAAACCTCAAACCTAGCTTTGTTGAGTATTTTTCTCTCAATTTTTAAACCCAAGTGATTCCTTGGGAAATTTAATCCATATGTTTCAGAATCGTTTACACTTAACTCATCAAATGTTTTTTAAGGGCTATTTGATGTCTAAAAGTCTTTCAAAGCCCCCCCCCTTTTTATTTAGAAACAGGAAATTGTTCTTTGTTTTGTTTTGTTTCTTTTGTAAGCGTAAACAACGTAGGAACATAGAAAGACTGAGGCCAACTTCACAATTTTTAACAGTTGGGTTAGAGTATATCCTGTTCACACAGAGTAATATATTCTTAAAGCCATAATTTTAGCATAGTTTATTGATTTAGGGTGCTAGACCCAGGATTCCTATTAGTTGATTAATATCAAACAAGTGTTCAATGATCATTGATTTTTCTAGGAAAATATAAAAAATAAGGCTGTCTTCAGAAGACATAGAAAATATTAATAACCATGCAAGAAATTAAAATACTGTCAATTATTTCCCAATAAAAGCATAATGCCTCATTGGTTTTATAGAAAAGTTCTATTAAACTCAAAGCAGTAACTGAGCAAAATATGTACAAGCAATTTACAGAAGAACTATAAATATCTAATATCCTTATGAAAAATTATTCAACTGCATAATATTCAGCAATAATTTTTGGTCATTGGGCAAATAGGAAGTATTATATAATGGTGGAATGATTAGAAATCAGTGAAGTCTTTATCAAAGGGAATTTGGCACTATTAAATTAAAAAATAGGGGCCCCTGGGTGGCTCACTTGGTTAAGTGCGTGCCTTCTGCTCAGGTCATAATCTCAGAGTCCTGGGATCAAGCCCCACTGCCTAGGTCTCCCTGCTCAGCACAGAGTCTGTTTGTTCCCTTCCCTCGCCTTCTGCCCCTCCCCTAGCCCTGTTCTGTTGCACCCTCTCTCTCAAACAAATAAAATCTTTTAACCTAGAGAACATTTCCACAAATACAAAAAAGGACTTTCAAAAACATGCAGTGCAACATTGTTTAACACAGTGAAATGATGGATTTTTGTAATATACTTGTCATAAAGACAGTGGAAGTGAAATTATTTAAAAGATCAAACCAGTAGGGGTCTAAAAAATGAGGAAGGCAGAGAATTCTGGAAGGAATTTGTCACGGAAATGCTGACTATCAATAGAGATTTTTATCATGTTTGTAGGGAAAATAAGTCTTTCCATATAAAAGCTTGAAATTGTACTAACATCAGAAGAAGGAATACCACTCCTTACAGAGGTCCTGGTGGGGTCATTTGGCACATTATAGTTCCAACCTCAGGTCCCCGGATTCCAAACAGGGGTTCTAAATGACTTGCTGATGGAGTGGTTCTTAACTCCCAGATAGTGGCTCACACACTAGCAAAATGTCTTTTTTTCTCCCCTATACCTCGTGCCGACACATCCCAGAAGAATGAGTAATGAAAATTATTGTAGTCTCTGTTGGATCTTGTAGGAGAGGCATGGCTTCTTAACAGTATCTGGGGATTCGGAAGCTTGCCCTTTCAGCATCGGCCACCTGCAAGTGTACTGGCAGTGCTTTGGACCAAGGATTACTGAAGCAACACTAATATCTTCCTACCACCGAGATTTAAATATGGTGGAAAATCAATCCATGTATTGGTGGTCCTCTTGTGGGAACAGGAACCCAGGTGATGGAACAGAATAAGCATCTTACCACCTAATGTACCACCTGGTGGTTTAAATCTTACCCTTTGCACTGGATAAACTGGCAGGCATCCTGGGATGCTAAGGAAAGGTCAATGTCTTTTAAATAAAATAGCTCTTTTGAGTTCTGTCAAGGAGGGCTGCCAGTCGGTCAGCATGGAATCCTGACAAGTCAAGAGCAGGAGAGTGAAGTACAAGTGGAGGTAAGTTGTTTCAGGTGATTTTTAGAAATTAAAGAATTAAAAGAACTTTCCTTCTTAGAGGGACTCCCTGTTGCTAATAGCAGTCCAACCACCCTAGCCTGGACCAAGACAGGTGGGATCTCACTCAGAGCTGCAGGCAGTAGAGAGTGATGGTTAAGAGCATTGAAGCAGAACCAGGATGCTGGATTTCAATGTCAACTCAGCCACACACGTGCTGTGCTCTTTCACCCATCCCCCCACACCCTCAACTACCCATCTGTTCTCTGTATCCATGAGCATGTTTTTGTTGTTGTTTTCTTAGATTTCACATCTACCCGGCTATGCTTCTATTCCCTCATTTGAAAAGAGGGAATCCCGATGCTAAGAGTAAGGGCAGAATCCCCTCCATGGGGACATGTGAGGATTAGAGGACCTAATGCACAGCACTTAGTATGTGGCATGTTGTGGGGCGCTCGGAAGGGTCCCTCCCAAGGTCAACAATGCTTGGCTCTGAGATTATTGCATCTCACTCTCCATTACATCACTTGTATCTTTTATTTATTTATTCATTTATTTATTTATTTATTTAAGCGAGCGAGCAGGGGGGAGTAGCGGAGGGAGAAGGACAAGCAGACTCCATGCTGAGCACGGAGCCTGAAGCAGGGTTCAATCCCACAACCCTGAGATCATGACCTGAGCTGAAACTAAGAGTTTGACCTGAGCCATCCAGGTGCCTCACGTCATTCATATCTTGCTCAAATGTCCTCATAGAGACCTTCTAAGCCCCTTTTCCAAATAACCCCACAAATCCTCTAAAACTCTTATTCTCTGACCCAGATTTTTTACTGTTATTATTGAAGTATCACCAACATACAACATTATATTAGTTTAAAGTGTACAACATGACCCAGTATTTGTAAATATTGCAAAATGATCACCGCAGTATGTCTATTAACATCTGTTACAATATATAGTTAAAATTTTTTTCTTAGATGAGAACTTTTAAGACCTACTCTCAGCAACTTTCAAATATCCGTAAATACGGTGTTATTAACTATAGTCGCCATGCTATACATTGTATCGCCAGGACATTTTTTAGCTGGGAGTTGTACATTTTGTCTTTTCTACCCATTTCACCCACCTCCCCCCACCCCCCATATCCAGCAATTACCCATCTGTTCTCTGTATCCATGAACATATTTTTGTAGTTGTTTTTGTAGATTCCACATATAAGTGAAATCATATGATATTTGTTTTTCTCTGACTTATTTCACTTAACATAATACCCTTGAGTTCATCATCCACATTGTTACAAATGGCAAGATTTCATTCTTTTTTATGGCTAGATTATATTTATATTTTTTATGGCTGAATAATATATATATGTGTGTGTGTATATATATATATATATATAATCTTGGCTATTGTAGATAATGCTGCAATGAACATGCGAGTACAGATATTTTTTCAATTAGTGTTTTCATTTTCTTCGATAAATACACAGAAGTGGAACTGCTGATTCATATTGTATTTCTATTTTTATTTTCTTGAGGAACTTCTGTACTCTTTTCCATAGTGGCTATACCAGTTTACATTCCGACCAACTGTGCATGAGGGTTCTCTTTTCTCCACATTGTTGCCGGTGCTTGTTATTCCTTCTTTTTTAGAGAAGAGCCATTCTAACAGCTGTGAGGTGATACTTCATTGTGGTTTTGACTTACTTTCACTGATGATTAGTAATGTTGAGCATCTTTCACATACCTGTTGGTCCCTGGCCCAGCTTGTACAGCTTCATAACAATTTTCATTTTGAGAAATTATACCAAGCATGGGTTTTTCATCTGTCTCCACTCTCCCCCCTCCCAAAATAAACTTTTAGAGATGGAATATTTGTTTTTGTATTCCTAGCATGTAGAACTGTACCTGGCACCTAACAGATGTTTAATGAAGTGCTCTTTAGTAATGAACGAATGAAAGAATGGTAGATTCTTACTACAAAATACTGGTCAACGGTTAAAGGGAATGAAGTAGATTTATATGCTCTTTTTCTTTTTTTAAAGATTTTATTTATTTATTTATTTATTTGACAGAGAGAGACACAGGGAGAGAGGGAACACCAGCAGGAGGAATGGGAGAGGGAGAAGCAGGTGTGATGCCAAGCAGGGAGCCCCATGTGGGGCTCTATCCTAGGACCCTGGGATCATGACCTGAGCCAAAGGCAGATGCTTAATGACTGAACCACCGGGGCGCCCCCAGATTTATATGTTCTGATATAAAAATGCCTGCAAGCCATATTTTAATTATAAAAAAGCAAGTTTCCTAAGAATATACATATATCAAAACATTTTAAGTATTAAGATTGTACCAAATGTGATGTCACTGGGTATAAAGTACCAGTGGAAGGATATAATTCAGTGTGCAAGCTAGACACCTTAACCTTAAGTGTACTGCTCAAACTGTAACTGTTTCATCTTATAAAAGAATTCTTTTATTTAAATCTGTTACTTAAATCTCAACAATGTAGTGTTTATTATAATTTGCATTCCACCCAACCCTCACTTTATAGGTCTTTCCATCAATGTTAATTCTCTCAAGAAGGTGATATTTACATGTGTTGCCATTCCTTCCACATTCTTCCACATTTCTCTACAACAAAATGATCTTCCAGGTGGCTTGGCTGCCCATTTTCTCTTTTTATTTCTATATGGCAAAACTGTAGCTATCTATATGCTAATAACAGCCTCCCTTAAAGTGGCTTATTGATCTGGAAAATTTGACTCATCACTTATTTATTTGCTGCTGAGAATGTGTTATATACCGAACAATAAATTTCTTGCACTCAGAGAGGTCCAGCCTTTTCATAACTGACTTTTTACCAAAGTTTTCTAGCTGATCAAAATTTACCATAACAATAAATATTTTAGATGATACTTTAGATGCTCAAAATAAGGTAAATAAGGAAGGTAACCTGTTTTGTGGAGGATGACAAAATAAAACATGAAGAGGTTGTGACCTGTCCATAACTGCACAGCTGTTTATTTTTATTTTTTTAAAGATTTTATTTATTTGACAGAGAGAAACAGAGCAAGAAAGGGAACACAAGCAGGGGGAGTGGGAGAGGGAGAAGCAGGCTTCCCGCTGAGCAGGGAGCCTGATGCAGGACTCCATCCCAGGACCATGGGATCACAACCTGAGCCAAAGGCAGACACTTAAGGACTGAGCCACCCAGGTGCCCCATGCACAGCTGTTTAGACAAAGAACTGAACGTGAATTCCAGTCTTCAAGGAAATTTTACTTAATTGACTAAGTCTGTGTAAAATAAGGCGGCTAGTCAGATTTATTTTAAATATCCTATATCAGTTATCTATTCCCTTAGTAAGGAGAGAAAAGTTACCACACGAAACCTCAGTGGTATGTGGTGTCTACACACAAAAAGACAGCTAGGCAGTACCTCTGATCTTGGCTGGGGGCACTCTTGTCTTAGGATCGCTGGTTGTCAGCTAGTCTAGGCTGGTTTAGGTTGAGGAGACTGACGTGACTCAGGTCTAACCCCTCATGTCTCTCATCCTTGTGCAGACTAGCCTGGGCATGCTCTCAGGGTGATGACAGAGGCAAAAGATAGAGAGAGAAAGCAATCCTACTTTTACAACCACTTTTCCAGACTCTGCTTTTGTCATCCTTGTTAACATCTCAGTGGTCACATCAAGTCACATGGCTGCCACCAGAGTTGAGCTGGAAGGGCCCTAGAAGGTTACACAACAAAGACATGATTCTAAGGAGGGGTGAAGCCTTGGCCATTTTTGCTGTCTACTGGGACGCTATGATTGGACTAATATTTAATTGAATAATTTTTCTTTCTACTTTTAATTTGCACTGTGCATTGAACACACACACACACACACACACACACACACACACAACCTACAAGGAATTGGGCCAAGATATAGTTGTGTAAATGGAAATGAAAAAAAAAAAGTCCTCCATTTTTTTCTGAGCACTATTCTCAACACTTGAGTCTTTGTAGTTTAATTGTAAAGCATTCTTATCAAATTATGAACGTGAACCTGTTTCTCTCCTAGGAAGTCCACTATTTTGTATGTTTTTGATGGTTGTGTTGTTCAATAACCAGTGTGCTTCTCAGAGATCTCTAATATGATGTGTATTATTTGGTAGCTAAATGTCCAACTGTTCCAAAGTGTTGAACTACCTTAATTACCTCATTACTCATTCTTATTAATATGTTGGAAAGAGAAGGAATGAGAAGGGGATAAAGCTCAGGAAACATAAAAACTAGACTTTACACAGGGTAAAAACCAATGGGGAGTTCTTTAAGTCCTACTGATTGTGCCAGTAAAGAATATGGAAGCATACATATGCATACACCCACAAAGGCACTTCAAAAAATACCACAGCAAGCTTCCCATTGTATCAACCTTACCAACCAGGTAACGTGCTACACAATTAGTAGCCTTGATCTCATTAGATATGGGGGGGTGGCTATGATACAGCTTCACTACTTGGAAAGTCCTTCCCCCTCATCTCTTTGGTCAACTTCTTTATGATTCATATCTACTGTCTCATCTGCCATTTCTCAAAGTGTATTCTGTTCGATAATAACTCTGCTGCAAACTATATCAACCACTTGGAATTTCACAGCATCATTACCAAAGTAAAGATTCTGAAAAGTCCTGCAATGGAAAATCCAATTTAGCTTTGTTTAATTTCGTTTCATAACTTTTTAAATCTATTTGACATGCATGGGTTTTTCGAGGAGCAACTATTGCAATGTTATCAGAAAGTAATTTTCCCATGTAATACAGTGTGGAAAATGATAAAAAACTAGTTTTTAGTTTTTTTCACAGAAATGTTCAGGGAGGAGCACCTGGGTGGCTCATTCAGTTAAGTGTCAGACTCCTGGTTTAGGCTTAGGTCACAATCTCTGATTGTGGGATCAAGCCCCATGTCAGGCTCCATGCTCACTACAGGGTCTGCTTGTCCCTCTCCCTCTGCTCTCCCCACCCCGAATAAAAGAATGAATAAAATCTTTTAAAAAAATGCTCAGGAAAATAGGATTTTTAAAGCACACTTTTCACTTAGAATTTCCATGTGCTATAGACCTCTTCCTGCTGTAAAGTTAGTGGAAAAAGCTAAAATTCTATATGTTAAGCAAGATCCTATCAGGGAGCAAAGTACCCTGTGGCCAAATTTATATTTGGATCCCAAGAACTAAGTAAGAGTGGAGTTGTCTGCCAGGATACTGGGTCTATATGCCATTAAATTCCTTTGATGGCTTTGGATTGTTAGAAAATGTTTAGATATAGCTTAAAATTATACAATAAGCATGCGTCATATAGGCACAACTATAGAGAACCATGAGTATCATTTAGTTTACTTTTGCTCTGGTGGTTAAAAAATAATAGCTTCATATAATTTGACATGTCTTCTTTTGAGAGGTGGAGTTTATGTCCCCTTCCATTTAATCTGAGTGAGTCTGTGGCTCACTAGTAACAGAATGAGCTACAGTGACTATATGACTTGAGAGACTTGATCACAAAGGTGATCCACCTTAAGCCTACTTAGCTGGGATACTCTTCTTTGGAGCCTTAGTTGCCATATAGGAAGTCTGACTGCCCTGAACTCACTATGCTCTGAGGGAGCCCAGACCACATGGAGAGGTTATGTGATTTGTTCCAACTGATATCCCATATAACAGGTGGTATTTACTGTCAGATAAGTGAGTGAAGTTGCCTCCAGGAGATTCCTACCCCAGTTCTTGAATCATTTTAAGCAATCCTGTGTTCCTAGTGGAAGTCTCTGATATTATGGAGCAGAGAAAAGCCATCCCCTCTGTGCCATCTGAATTCCTAACCCACAGAATCCATAAGCATAATAAAATGATTATTTCACATCACTAAGCAATGGTGTGGTTTATAATGTCAGATGGTAACTAGAGGAATGGCCACATAAATTAAGGTTTTTGACACTTTTACCAATATTAATAAATAATACCTTATTGAATACCTACCATAAACCAAATATTTTGCTATGTACTTTACTTACTCATCTAACTATAACATAATTCCTGGGAATTAAGTTCTATTATCTCCTTGCTACTGATGAACATATTAAGGTTAAGGAGAGGTTTAGTAGCTTATCTAATGCTCCTACTTGCAACTTAAACTGCATAACCAGGTGAGACCAACTGACAAGCTAGGAAGAGGGACTGGGGTGGAAACAGGAATAGTATCAGGGTGAATTAAGCCCTATGAACTTCATATGCTTTTCAGTTCTTCAAGAATTGAAGATCCAACTTAAGGACGAAAGTAGGAGAGACATCACCACTCACCAGAGTTTTTAATCCCCCATTTTTGGCTAAAATTCTACTTGCTTCCTCTGATAGATTTGTTCTTCTTCTAATATTTCGGATCCTTTGATTGTAATTTAACTCCAAGAAATGCCACAGAATGCCATGCTATAGGACATGGGAAATTCCCTGTAACATTAGCTTTCTTTCTGGGGTATTTGACTATGCCATGGCTAACTCATCCACAGTTTGTATGAATTCTAAAATGGATTTCTACTCCCTAGTATCCTGGTGAAATTACAGAGATACTATGGTTTTGTTACTACTATGGAAATGATAACCATGATTAAATAATGTAGTAGATAATTTGGTATCCCGTTCAAATTCTCTTGCATTTCTTTGACTAGTTCTATAAACCTATCTTTTCCTGCTTGATCTTCAGAAGACTGCCCGTGGGCAATGGAACTGCCTCACTGTACTGGAAAACAGAAGTACTTGAGATGTTGTTCACTCTCCAGAGTTCCCCAGGGTCTTAGGCATTGTCTGAAATATCAAGCAGTTGTTTGGCTTCTTCCCTTTCCCTGTCCTTTCCCCTCAGTCCCTTACTGGTTTCTCCTGGGAGCTCCTCATTAAATAAATCACTTGGTTCAGGGACTGTTTCTGGGAGAATGTGGACTGTGACAGCGGATCATCAGGAAAGCCCAAACCATTGAAGAAAAATGTTAAATGAGTCTGACAAGGGGATCTGTCCCTGACAACCAACATGTACATGTGTTCACACTGCATACTGGTTCATCTTCAATGTTTTGGCGCAATTATTGAGTGGATATTAGACATCACCATCCAGAAAATGGCTGATAAATGCCTAAGAAATTTAAAATCTATCTGGTATATAAAATATTTCCTAACTGAACATGAATCTCATAATTTAAAATGATCCACTTACCATGTATTCTAGTATAGTGATCTTGGAATTAGGATTTTGATCTTTAGTCTTTTTCCATCTTCATTTCTTTCAACCTGTGTGTATTGCCTCATGAGGCCTTAATATCAAAATTAATTATGAAATAGTGGGAAGGGGGAACCTGGTTTTTAAAATACCTTCAAATAAAGAACAGTGATGAGGAGAACTAAGCACTTAACTAATGGGAAGTCCCAGCCCATTCTCAGAAATTTCATAGAAAAATCAACCTAAAGAACCCTGCGCCCAGAATCAGGATGTGCTCCTGCATGCACTCTAGCTCAGAGGTTAGTTATATGGGCACTTGGAGAAGCTGCTCAGGACAACTGGCACCTCAAGCATTAGCACGGTCATCAAATACACCTAGCTTCCTAGGAAAGGGGTCTGTGTTAGAGAAAAAGGTCATATAAAATGGTAAGCTTGGGGTTTAAATGGTGGATCTTCCCTGGATCATCTGTTTTCAAGGAATGAAGCTGGTAAGCCTAGGTGGTGTGGATGAGCACACGCACAATGCTCCAGGGCCCAGAATTAGGCCCTGGAGAACTGCTATCCAAAGCCACTTGGAATTTAACCTCCATGAAAAGTCACTTTCCATAGAGCAATCTCAGCTGTGAACTTAAAAATTTAAGCACAGACACTTGCTTCATGCTCACCTATTTCCTTACGTCTATTCTACACTACTCCCTAATCTACTGTGTTTTACAAATTTGTTTCAGCAGAAGACTTAATAAAGCAAGCAATAAATGGCTAAAAACTCATTTTGGTGTATCTCAAGGGGGTTCTGTGTTCAACATCTAAGGTCAACTAAATGATTCATTACTAGAAGAAAAAGTAACAATATCAAAAAATTTTTAAAAAATAATAATTTTAAAAGCTCTCAAGTGCTCACACCTATGAGATCTACCTATCGAAAAGCAAATGTTGAGAAAATATGTTTTTTTTAAGACAAGAAGTGATAAATTGCAACTATACTCAATTTATGGGTAAATTTCACAAATGTGATGTTGAGCAAAAGAAGAAGTAAAAAGTCCTTTATGGTTCCATTTATATAAAGTTCAGAAGCAGGTCAAAGGAATCTATGGTATTAGAAGTCAGGGTACCCTTGGTGGGGGCTTGCTAGAAATGAGCATAAAGTGGGCTTCTGAGGTGCTCATAACATTCTCCTTTATGTGGTTGCTAGATAGCAGAAGTGTTTGTTTTGTGAGAATTCACTAAGCCGTACGCTTACAATTCATACATTTTTATTTAGGTTTGTTACGAAATGTTCAAAAATTATTGTATTCCAGCTAACCCTTTAGGTAGTGTTCCTTCTTTCACTCACACTATAAGCACTTTAATAAAAGTACCAATTCCTGGGTCCACAACAGATGTGTTGAATCAGTTTACCTGGGGACAGAGTGCACAAGTCTAAATTATTATCCATCTCCCTGGGCAAACGGACACATTAAAGTTTGAGAACTCAGTGGTGCTGATTTGGTCCAACAGCTCCACGGTGTAGTTTTGATCACCTTCAGCATATGTTTAAGGCATTGCCTGTATAGGGGAGGAAAAAGTTCTCCTTGACCTTCCAAGGGTCCTTGACTAGGTCTGATAATTAAACTGATAAAGGCAGATTAACAGGAGAAAAACATACTAATTTATTTAATATAACTTTTACATGACACGCAAGGCTTCATAAGGAAATGAAGACCCAAGTAAACGCTTAAACCTGTGTTTTTATGGTAGGTTTGAAGAAGAGTGGAAAGTTGTGGAAAGATAGTATACGGCAAAGAGTATGAGCTAAGTGTAGTAAATGGAGAAATTTAGCAAGACCTGCTCATTCAGATTCCTCTCTGTGTCTCTTACTCTTCAGAGATAAGGAAGCACCTTTCATCTGGGTGTAGGAGGGGAACAGCTCACTTGAGGGTTTTATGACCTGCTGGTTTCTGCATATATCATTTCTCAGATCCCTGCAACTTGAAATATTCAATATTCCAAGGTGTGATATTTTGGGGTAGCATGTCTTGAACCCTGTCACCTGTGAGATGACTTCCAAGGTTATATGGTTCTGCACATGGGCTGTGTCCCTCCCTGTATAACTTTCAGAACTGCCATCTGCTGTGTTGGCAGCTGTCAATCATGACGCGCTCCCTCCTCCACCAGACCCTTCAGTTTCTGTGATGTTTACAGAACAAAGACGGCATCTTTTATAAGGTAAATACCTCCCTTACTGAGGAAAGTGGTGAGTCTGAAGAGAATTAGAGCCCATTCTATCCTGCCTTGTACTTTTAAGTAGACTCTGAAAGGAGATCCAGGGTAAGCCACTGGCTTTAACAAGACAGTTGAGGGGGTAAGGAGTAGGAAATGGTACCAATGCTCTGGTATTTTCACTTTAGCAGCAAAGGGAAGTGTTGATAAGAAGTCCTTTCTTTGTTCTGCCCTGTTCCAAGCATTGCATCATCATCGCCAGAAGCGGCTGCCTTGACTGTGCCAGATGATAATTTGGGCACAGGCACAAATCAATACCAGGAATGGGTGCACGGGGAGCATGCACTGTAAGTACTGTGAGTATAAATAGAGCTGGAAGAATAACCTTTTTGTGAACTACTGTGCGGTAATCCTTCTAAAGCCAGAAAGCTAGTATGGCTTCAATGGGCCTTTTATAACATTAAATGCTACCCCCCAACTGCCCTACTCCAAGCACAGGGACTGCTTGCTTAAGTTACCATTTTTAATGCAAATCATCATAATGTCTTGATAATTATTTCAATTGGCATTTCTGAAGCCATTCAGTAAAAGAACAGCCAGGGCAAAACCTTCGCTAATCTTCCCATCTTTCATATCCTCTGGGTTTGAGGTGGAATAACACAAGAAAGCCCCAAAGCCAGAGGGTTTTTGAAGTTTATTCTTAATGGACCCAGCTCTCCCTCCCGGTTACTCTATGAAGTGAATTCAGCCCAAGTTAAACAAAATAGCAAGAGCATAATATTTGTGGTGGCTGGAAAGGAGAGAAGGCAATGACAAGCATCCCCTTCCTCCTCGGCTCAGCTTTCGGATCCGTTGCACAGCATTTTAACAAGTTGTTGTTATTATTGAAAAAAAAATAAACATTTACTGAATGCTGTGATAAGGGGAGTGACTGTTCTAAAAATGTTTTGTTTGAGAGGGTCTTATTCAAAAACAGTTCTTTAGGTTTCTTCTTTTCCATTAAGGGTGAGTTTCTAATTCTTTCATGGGCTCTTTGTACAGTCTATTTGTATGGGCATCTGCAAAATAAAAAGTACTGCTCTCCCACCAGGGTTCTGTCTGTCTCTCCACCTCACCCCCTGTCTGCCATGGTTCATCAAGCAGTAGCTCAGAAATGAGAAAGCTCAGACATGGTGGCTTTGTGAAGGGGAAGCAAGGCTACAAGGAATGACCAACTGTGGTTCCTATCTAAAATGACTTGTCTCCCAAATTCGGCAAAGAGCACTAATGCACTCAGTGTCACTGCGACGTGTCTTCCATACGTGAACACAGGCAGACTGCATGCTGGACGATGGAGCCTTGTTCAGTCTGTCACTAAGTCTACACTTATTCCTTCAGCCATCAGTGAGCCCTGTTTAGAAGAGCAGGCTTCTGGCTATTTCTTTGAGACCAAGACCCTAGCTAGCTCAGTGAAAGGATGATCGATCAACTAAGTGGGAAATGATAAGTTTAAGTAGTTCTTTGTCTTTGCCTAATAGAAAACAGGATGCTCCACAGTATAGTTTTATAAAGTTTAATATACTTAATATATGTTCAATACTCTAGATGGCTCAATAGATTGAGCTATTTTCCAAAATTAACCCACATCCGTCTTCTGTTACCACCAAAGTGAACTGGTACAGCAGAGATGTTTAATTTTTACAGCATTAGCCTAGACTGGACTATTCTTAACCTAGGGTCTGTGGACCTCCAAAGGGTCTGTGAAAGAAATTCAAAGGTTCTATGAACCTGAATAGGAAACAAAAAAAAAAATCACACCTGTATTTTCACCAGACTCTAACTGAAACTTAAGCATATTCTTCAATTATTAACATAGGCAGCAAAGTGCATATCAAGAGGACCCCTGATTCCGTCCTACTATAGGAAGGTTGTTGCAACTATCTCTGAATGTTATTTAATAAATACACCCACACCTTGAAATTATGATAATAATGATAATATAACATATTTAAATGTTTATATTTAATGAATTAATAAATAAGCATATATATATTACATTTTAGTATCTTGATGACTATATTTCGGTATAATTGTTTCCTTTGTAATTCTATGTACTTTATTTTATTCATTTAAAAAAATTATTCTGAGATAGTTATATAGGCTTTAACCAATGGCATGGGTCATGGCATCAAAAAAGGTTAAGAACTCTTGACAGCCTATAATGTGGGTACTGATAGAGAAACTAAGTTTATTTTGCAGGGCAGTCATACCATCCTAGCCAGTGATGAAGTACAAGCAAAGAGATCCCAGACCATGGAAAATCGTGACAAATAACCAGAATGGTTAAGGAGAAATCTGAATGGATTAATTTAAGTAGAGGTTCTTTTACTTCCTCAATTTGCATTGTGCAACTTTAGGGCTGGCCTTGATGTCAGGGTGACAGGAACACCCAGACACAATGAACAAACACAGTGCCAGATGATTCTGGAAAGCAAATGACAGTCAAATGGCTATTGTCAACTTAATGCCTCATTGGGTAGCAATTATTTGGGAACAGAAAACAATATTTGGTAATACTGCTTACACAGGGAAAAACTGGCCCACTTCACACATAAATTCATCTGTCTTTGGATTATCCATTGATTTCAAAGGGAACTCCATGTTCAGATGACTTCAGTAGTATATTGAACCAAACAAGTGTCAGTAAAAAATAAAAATTAAAAAACAACAATAATTTAGGCCACTGTGTCTGCCTTTTCCTGTGTAGGTCATTTAGATTGTTGGGCAACACTGCACTTTGTTTACTTAGGTCTTAGTGGAATCTTTAAGAACTCTTTGTGGGGATTCTCTATGCAGAGTCCTGTATGGAGTGTGTCCATATGTAAGTGTATGATTATGATACACCACACGCCATACATAATAACTAATTGCTGTGGACAAAAATCAATTGCCATCAGGTATCAGGCAGGAAATAGAATTCAACCTGAGCAGAATAAGACCATTAATATGGAAGGGTTAGGGCTATAATAATGGAGAGAACATGCAGCTCATCTAAAAAGTACAGCAATAACCTGAGTCTCTCCCAGGGTTTCTATATCAGAAATGCTGGCTTACTTTTGCCAAATCGGCCTTTCTCTCAAGAAAAACTGGAAATGAGGGTTTGGTATGAAGCTGCCCAATGTTTAGAGTAACTGACTAAGTTGCAATTCTTTTAAAACCCTCTTGTATTAAGCAAGTATGTCTAAAGACTGAACCTTACTTCTGGATCCTAAAGACTGTCTTTTTTTTTTTTAAGATTTTATTTATTTATTTGACACACAGAAAGAGATCACAAGGAGGCAGAGAGGCAGGCAGAGAGAAGGGGAAGCAGTCTCCCCACCAAGCAGGGAGCCCGATGTGGGCCTCGATCCCAGGACCCTGAGATCATGACCTGAGCTGAAGGCAGAGGCTTTAACCCACTAAGCCACCCAGGCGCCCCTAAAGACTGTCTTGCAAGAGGTTGCTAGGTCATTCAACAAACCACTAACCAAACTGGGGAATGGGATTTGTTTTCAGCACTTCCTCTGTAACTCTTCCATCCATGGCTCTTCAGAGTATACTGTGCTTCAAAACACATTCCTTCTTTCAGAGGTTGGCTGAAGACATTGACACTAGAAGGAAAGTTCTTTAGTTAAACTAACCTCTTGAAAGTTGTACCTTCCCAGAGTTTTACCTCAAAGAAAGAAAAAGAAAAGGAGGAGAAGGAGGAAGAAGAGGATCACAACTACAAGAAAGGCTCCAGGATCACATATTGGGAGAAGGTATAATGTGTTAGTTAATTTGGGGGATCTGCGATGGCTGAGAAAATTCTGATCATTTTGACATGATTTGGATAAACAGGAAAATGTTTGGACTAACATTTGAACTAACACAGAACTTTCAAGCATGTATGGTGAAGATTTTTTTATATATACATATAAGAAATACGTATAAGAAGGTGGTTAGTTTTTAAAGGCAAAGACCTAGGCATTCAGAACTAGCCCCAGCCTGAGCTAAAATATTGGCTTAGTTCAAATTCTGTTCTGAAGGTGCTAAAGTGTTTGATCAAGTAATTGTCAGATTCTCAGCTTGTAGTTTGGTGGTATGCAATTGAGTCAAAGCTTGTACTCATCTTTATAATCCTCAGATTTTTGCTAAAGGATCTTCTCTCTTTTAGTCTTTCTGTCTTTCTTTAACAAGACTTTTTTTTTTTTTTTTTTGCTAGGAGGAAAGGGAATGACTTTTTGCTCTCACTAGTTGTTTTTGTGGGGTTTTTTCCTAATTGAAATATAGTCGACACATAATGTCACACTGGTTTTCTGTGTACAACATAGTGATTTGACAACCTTGCACTTTATGTTATGCTCACCACAAGTGCAGCTACCATGTCACCCCACAAGGCTATTTTTTTTAAAAGATTTTATTTATCCATTTGACACAGAGAGAGAGATTACAAGTAGGCAGAGAGGCAGGAAGAGAGAGAGGAGAGAGGAGGAAGCAGGCTCCCCGCTGAGCAGAGAGCCTGATGTGGGCCTCGATCCCAGGACCCTGGGATCATGACCTGAGCCGAAGGCAGCGGCTTTAACCCACTGAACCACCCAGGCGCCCCCACAAGGCTATTTTAATACCATTGACTATACTCCCTTTGCTGTACCTTTCATCCCTGTGACTTAATCATTCTATAATTGGAAGCTTGTACCTCCCACTTCCTTTCACCCATTTTTCCCATCTTCCCATCCCCCTCCCCTCTGGCACCCATCAGTCTGTTCTCTGAATTATGGGTCTGTTTCTGCTTTTTAAAATAAGATCTTTGAACTCATTATATCCTCATGAAAATGGGATTGGGCTGGATTACAGAAAAAGAGAAAAGAGCTAATGTGAGTAATACAAGATTTTTGCCCACCTCTATCATTCAGATCATTCACTCAGAATTCATTATTATTTAAAAAGCCAGATTCTCCATTATGATTAGCAGGTACAGACTTATTTACCACAAAGCTGTCAATCACAATGAAAGAAAAACTTGCTTGTGCGTTGATTACTGACTAGGTCTTTTCTCCAACATCATTCTACCATGATGGCGGCAGCCACCCGCCTGTCTTTTCCACATCATGCACCCAAACTCTGCTTCAAGCCCCTACCTCTCCTTCTTTGTCATTTTTCTTTTATTCAGCTGTTTTTCTTGACTCATATCCCTATCCACCAGAATCACACACCTGGTCACACTCCGAAGTGTTCTTTTTGACACCCAGCTGTCTCTGACTAATATGGGAAAACCCTTTGCCTAGGAAATGGTTTATCACTGACTCAACTCCATTTTTAATTACACTTCAAGGCTGCCTTTCAATATTACAAATTTCTTTCCCTACAGATCTGTCCAAGTGCCTTCTGCATCTGTAGAAGTGATTGGCTGATGAGCTGGATACTCTCTTTTCCTTTCCAGGTCCAATTCTCCCTGTCCTTCCTCACCCTTTGTCTGTGACCTGAATAGACACCAAAAACTAGGTTTCTTTGTTTTCTGGCCTCAGTTGGGCTTGGTTAATGGAATCCGCAAGCAAGAACTCTTTAATGAGAAGAAAACACAGGGTGCCTGGGTGGCTCAGTGGGTTAAAACCTCTGCTTTCAGCTCAGATCATGATCTCAGGGTCCTGGGATCGAGGCCCGCATCGGGCTCTCTGCTCAGCAGGGAGCCTGCTTCCTCCTCTCCCTGTCTCTCTGCCTGCCTCTCTGCCTACTTGTAATCTCTCTCTCTGTGTCAAATAAGTAAATAAAATCTTTTAAAAAAAACACAGGTTGGTGGTGGACATTCTCTTATTGACTCAAGTGATGCAGGATGGTCTACTTTACAGCTAAAGCTCTCTTTTGCCAGGTCCCTATGTCTGTTTTCCTCCTTTATCCCTTCACGTCTAATGGTTGTCTTCCCTGCTCTTTCAAACTCCTGGGTAGTTCATCATCCCTGTGGTTTCCCTTAACCACACTCTATTCCTCAAATAGTCAATTCATTAAGCTCCATTTAAGCATGCCTCTATTTACCTATCTCTATTTGAACCCTTGATGACCTCCTATCAGGATCCAGATGACATGATAAGGAAACACTTCAGTGCTTGGTAGATGACTAGCATAAAAAAAAGGATGAGGATCTAAGTTTAAGTTCTAATTTCATCTTTTTTTGCTGTACAAGCTTTATTTTATCTGTTATAAAATGAGAATAAAGGTCCCTACCTCACGAAATTGTGAGAAGCAAAGAGGTAAAATGGTGGCGGTGAGTACTTTATTCTATAAAACTCTTTGTGCATGTTAATTAGTTTAAGCAGAATCTTAGTGCTTCACAATGGATATTGTTTATTCCAGAAAAACGAGGCTCAGGGAGCTTCAATAATTTTTCCACTTTGGCTAAAAAAAAAAAAAAATCCGTTCTTTTAATTCCATAGTAAGGTCTATACAAATGTTTGTTTTATAAAGTAATAGAATTGCTAACTAATGTTTGTATGTGTACATGTCCATACTGATTCTGTGCCTAAATGAGTTTATATAACATGTAAATAGAAAAAATGCTAAAAATGTATGAATAGCATCACTATTTCCTTAATACTAGGTAAATTTAGGAATCTATTTATATATGTGTGTCTTGTTTGTATTTTTATATGGACCCCCCCTTCTTATAGATATTCAAATATATCATGTCATTTTTTTAATTTTTAAAAATTAAAAAAAAATCCCGGTGGTGGTTGTAATCAGTATGTAGGGTTATGACTGATAAATGATTTCAAGCTTCTATCAATAGATAGATAAAAGAGCAACTCCTTGCCCTTAGCCAAAACACTGTGATTTTTTTTAAGGATGGCTATTTTGAGAACTGAAAGTACAGTAGAAATGTTTTATTTTAACTATTATCCCAAGCACTATCATAACTATTAGGGCAGATGGGTAATGCTTAACTCTTCAGATTCCATTTATTGTTCACGCCAAGAATAGTGCAGCTCTGACAATCAGGTGATGCAATAGGCATCCCTCTGCCAGAGGTATCTTCTTAGCACACAGGCCCTATATGAAGCACGGCCATATGGGAGAGACACATGAAGAAATTACACCTCATCTTCTATATTTTGACTTGGAAATGAGTCCTGTTGCTTCCTCATAGTTGTTTATTATTATTATTATTAATTATTTTATCTGCTAGATAAGAATTTTTACTTATTTTTAATACTATTTTTTTTCCTGCTTTAACCCAAGTTTTTATTTAAATACCAGCTAACTAACTTACAGTGCAATATTAGTTTTAGGTGTAAAATGTAATGATTCATCACTTACATACAACACCCAGTGCTCACCAGGAGTGCCCTCCTTAATTCCCCTTCACCTACTTAACCCATTCTCCCTGTCCACCTCCCCTCCAGCAACCATCAGTTATTCTCTATAGTTAAGAATCTTTTTCTTGGTTTGCTTCTTTTTTCCCCTATATTCATTTGTTTTGTTTCTTAAACTCCACATATGAGTGAAATCATGTGGTATTTGTCTATCTCTGACAGACTTACTTTGCTGAGCATAATATTATCTAGCTCCATTCATGTTGTTGCAAAGGGCAACATTTCATTCCTTTTTACAGCTGAATTATATTCCATTGTGTGCGTGTGTGTGTGTGTGTGTGTGTGTGTGTGTGTGTGTGCGCGCATTTTCTTTATCCATTAACAAGTTGATGAACATTTGGGCTTTTTCCATACTTTGGCTATCATTGATAATTCTGCTATAAACACCAGGGTGAATTAACAACACAGGAAACAACAGTTGTTGGTGAGGATGCAGAGAAAGGAGAACCGTCTTGCACTGTTGGTGGGAATGCAAACTGGTGCAGCCACTGTGGAAAACAATATTAAGCTTCCTCAAAAAGTTAAAAATAGAACTACCCTAAAACAAACTGAGGGTTACTGGGGGGTGGGAGGGTAGGGATAGGGTGGATGGGTTATGGACATTGGGGAGGGTTTGTGCTTTGGTGAATGCTGTGAAAGATGTAAGCCTGATGATTCACAGACCTGTACCCCTTGGGCAAATAATAAAAATAAAATTAAAAAAAAAAAATAGAACTACCCTACCATCCAGCAATTGTACTACTGGGTATTTACCCAAAGGGTACAAAATTCCTATAGTTTTTTTTTTTCCCCCATGGGAATCAGAATCAGCCACATGAGACCCCATGGAACCCCATGGAAGAGCAATGAAGCTATGAAATATGGAGAAGCTCATAGATTTGGGGGAACAACTGAACATTAACTATCCTTGCTATATCATATCTTCAATGTCATTTTAAAGTTTCTCAATAAGGCAGGCATATGGTAGGTATATCACATTTTAAAACTAAAAGTTATGCACCACTTCGGTGAATCAAAATGTGGGTCTGAGAAGTGATTTGGGGGTCACTGTAGCCCTTTTCTGGTGCAAAAGTTTTCAGCCATCATTAGCGGGGATATCCATTAAATATCGCGATTTCTCAATAGAGTACTTCTTTGAACATGATAATTTCTGTAAGCAAAGTTTCTTGATGATTGCGTTTATTCTTATTATAGGATAACACAGAGAATATCAGGATTCATTAACAGGAAAACACCTTGAAAAAATCTTCTTGTCTCTCTTCTTAACTCAAGACAGAGACATTGGGATGATGTTAGGAAGAGAATAATATTTCGGTCAAGGTTTTCAGAGAGGAGATGACACACTTTCCCATAGTAATTCACCTTGAAATTGAACAAGTTGAAGATCTGTATTTTTCTCAGAGCAGCTACAATGTTTTCTGTTGGTTTTGATCTTAGAGTAAATGAACCAAAATTGATCTCTATCCTTGTCCAGGATATTTTTTCATCTTAGTTTTATTTCACTTATTCTAATGTATCGTGTTACTCAGCTACCCTCAGTTTTTTTCCTTCTCTATGATGAATAGTCCTTGTTCTTTGAGTCATTCCTTCTAGATTTATATCCTTAGGCCTTAATCACTTTTGCAGTTCTTTCTTCGTACCCCTCTACTTCTCCCGTTTTGTTATTTCATGGTAGAATCTAGATTTTGGACAAGGAAACAAGAATGAGTAAGGCTTCGTTATTCTCCAGTACTAGCACATTAAAGCAATCACACCTGTAGCATCTCTTACAGATGTTAGCCGAGAACAATAGGCAAAGACCGGCAGTATTCGCACAGAAAGTTAATTCTCTGTAACTCGATTCCACATTGAATTTATTGCTATTTACTTTTACGTCTGTTTTTGTTTTCCAGTCCATTTGGGACCTGTCAGCTGTATGACCTTGAGAAAGTGTGTGGAGTATTTCTGGCTGAGGGTAGGAAGAGATCTCATGGGAAAGTAAATCCTCACACGAGTGTCAGCTGGATTTTGGATGATGAAGAAATTCAGATCATTTGGATAAAGTCTGGATGAACAGATAACATTTTGGAGGATCATTTGAACTAACTCTGAACTCCCAAGCATGCATGGTTCATCTATCACTGGGTATCCATGAGGCTAATGCAACCATCTACTCTAATTTCATAGAATATCTTGTTGCACCACATTCAAACAGTTGCAGTTTTGAATGTGGACTTCAAAGTCCCTTCAAACCATACAGTATGATAGGAACAAATACACTCTGGGAAGCTGTTCAGAGGGTTGTATCCTATTTCAAAGCCTTCTTTTCAATTGTTGTATTGCGTAGGTCAGAGTTTGCTATTTCCCTTTCTCCCTGGGTCCTTAGCTGAGAGGTAAGCTTGTTCTGTGGGATTATCCAAACCATTAATTGACTTTGAAGCCAGTGCAACTGAGGACGAACAGAAATTTGGAAGAGCCTGGTTCTCAAGGCATTTAGAATGTGTTCCTCAAGTTTTGGGATTATAGATCGGTAGAATTCAAAAGCAAAGTGGGACTTTAAAGATAGGTGAGTATGCAGAAATGGTACCAGTTTGGCACCTGGGGTCAAAGATGCTCAGGTGAATGTGTGAGAAAACACTAAAGAGATCTAAGGCCCTGCACTTATATATGTAGTCCAATTCATGTGACATTAAATGAGTTTTACTTTCCTTTTCTCTGTTTCGTTATTTATAAGTGTGTTGGAAGGATAACCTGTCGTATTTGTATCATATCACATTATGAGGCACACATACCAAGGGTTTGTCATTAGTTTTCTTGCAATGAATCTTTTGGGCAGTCTGGTGGAGCCTATAAAATGTTTTTTAGGAAAGGATTTTATTTATTTATTTTTAATTTTCAAAAATATTTTATTTATTTATTTGTCAGAGAGAGACCACAAGCAGGGGGAAGGGCAGAGGGAAAGGGAGAAGCAGGCTTCCTGCTGAACAAGGACCCTGATGTGGGACTCGATCCCAGGACCCTGGGATCATGACCTGAGCCGAAGGCAGATGCTTAACCAACTGAGATACCCAGGCATCCCAAGGGAAATGATTTTAAATGTATCATATGTAATGTATAAAATGTATGTATATAATATACACATACATACACATGCGTATATAACTATAAAAACAAGCTTTTGAAAGACAGTTATATAAATGTAAAAAAGATAAGTTTGTGATAAAGTAATATATTTTTGTATTACCAACATTGTATAATAAGGATCCAGTGGTACATCTAATTACTACCATAATTTTAAAGTAGTGATGAGTGTAAATGATATTAAGCGACATCTGCAATAACTGTAATGTAATAGAAAAATGTATGTGGTTTCTAATGATGACTAAGTAACGGTTTCTGCCATTACTATTATGGTTTATTACTTACATTCATAATTGAAGGAAATGTTATATTTCAATTATATTTCAATTTTAGAGTTTAATAAAAGATCAAGATCTTTTTTTTTTTTTCATCCATGTCTCCAGGCCTTTTTCCATGGATTCCATGTTAAGAAATAGTAGTTCTTTGACTATTGGAGATGTTAAAGGCCATGAATTTGGTTTCTTTTTTTCTCAGATGATGAAATAAAGACCCACCGCAAATCTGCAGGGTCACACAATTCAGTCGAGATAGTTGTCCTCAGTCCATTTCTCCTGCACCTCACCACCACTTCATTTCATGGACGACTTTCTTCACCTCCGCATCTACAGGGATTCTTTCTCTGTTTGATCTCTGTGTTCTCTATTGGTGAAATGGGCTCCCCATCTCTTGTCTCTTCTGACTGCCCTTGAGCCTTTTCAGAATTCCCTTTACACTGTTGCTTTTTTAATTCAATGGATCAGTTCCACTGAAAAACTCTCCCTAATGGAGTATAAACCTTATTGGCACATTAAAATTATTACTCAGTGGTATAGGACAGTGGCTCTCAAACTTTGCCATGCATCAGAGTTACCTGTAAGCCTTGTTAAAACACAGAACACTAAGCCCCATTACAATCATGTGTAATAATTTCCTACTCCTTCTATAACAAATTACCTTAAATTTAGGAGCTTACAGCAACACAAATGATTACCTTACTGTTTATGAAGGTGAGAAGCCCAAAATGGGACAGCAGGGTTGTATTTCCTCTGGTGGCTTTAGGGGAGTATCTGTTTCCTTGCCTGTTCCACTTCCTAGAGGCCACCTGCATCCCTTACATCACTCTGACCCCTACTTCTGTCATATCTCCTGTCACTCTGTCCTCTTGCCTCCCTCTTATTAGGGCCCCTGTGATTACACTGGACCAACCCAGATCACCCAGACTAATCTTCCCATCTCAAGAGCCTTAGCTTAATCACACCTGCAAAATCCCTTTTGTCATGTAATGTGACATATTCACATGTTCATGGGATTAGGATGTAAACATATTTGGGAGGCCATTAGCCTACCTACCAGAGAGTGGGATCTAGGAAGTTCAAAGGTGTTGCTGCTGCTACTTGTCTGGGGACCACACACTGGGAACCACCAGTTGAGAGGAATGAGCATTAAGATAGGTATAGAGAGTCATGTGTTCTAAATCAGACCCACTGCTAACTGATGGAGTGACCTTAACGATGTCAGGTAATTTCTCTGACTTTTAGCTACCCCATCCATAAAGAAAGAAGTCAGTTGTTATGCTTATTTCATACAAATTTGTAGTAAATATTAGAATAAAGAATATTTATTATGCTACCTAAAAGCATAAGCCTATTGCCAGTAATAACAAGGAAGAGTATCCCTTTACACTCTGTGAAGGATGATGAAGACATTGACAGAGGACAGAACTGATCTAGCCTGGCGTGGAAGGTAGATGCTTGCTTCTTCTTCTGTTATCACCATTCATGAATGAAGAAAAGAGCTGAACTGATGATCTCAGGTATGGTAAAAATCAACCTTTGACAGAATAATGAAGTTACAAAGAAATTCTGCATGGCTATATTTCTTCTAAGTCTTAGGAAATTTTACTCAGAGGCACTTGTCTGAGGCACCAGACATTATTAGGCCTTTCCTAGTTACTCTCAGGTCTAGAGTCACATGTGCTATAGGTCAGGGCAGCAAAGATACACAGCCATCTGTGGCTGGCTACTAGACAATTTTATTATCAGACATTAGTACAAGTTTCATTTAAAAGTTTATAGTTTTCCACATATGTCCATTATGCTGCCTTTCCCCTTCTGTCCTCTACCATATTTTTTGTTTCTTATTTAAACAAAAATCCCAAAATCTTTGTACTTTTAGGACGTACACTGTAAGAATTAATTAAAACATGTCATTCATTCCGTGGAATACAAAAATACTGACGAGTTGCAGGCCACTTTGTTTATTTTACCCTCGAGAAAAATCTTTCAGTAACATTTAAATAATTGCTTGCTTACTCTGTGGAGAGGATGGAAAGTTATAAACTGTATCCTATGTGCTAAATCATTTTAGATTGAAAATAATGCAATCCTGCGATCACTCAACATAGTAAAATAATAGCTACTATTTCTTCTTTAAAATTATACAAGTTATTTTTGATCTAAGAGGTCTAATAGTTTTGATCATAGGTCATGATGATGTTCCTTCAACAACACTGTGAAGAATACAGAGAGGTCAAGTTTTATTATACCAACTTTATTATACCAAGTTTTCTTAGAAGAGAAAATGAAGCTGCAAAAAATAAGTGACTGGGCTAGTGAAGGGCTGGAAACAGATTGTGGTTTCATGCTTTACCATATAAGTATACCTGGATTTCTGATGACAGGATTTGATTTCTGCTCTTCTTTCCTACTTCAGACAATTATTTCTTAATGATACCCAGTAAAAGCACTTGATGACAGAGAACTATAAAAAGATAGTTATTAAGCTCTCTGAATTCTAGTTTTCTAGTAAATAATGAGAATGTTGAAGAACATAATATTTAAGTTGATGTAATTTTAAAATCCATGATGGATCACGGCTCGTTGATTACTCCCATGACCCAAGAACCTAGAAGATTTTTCTGGCATACAGGTGGTACACAATAATTGTTTGTTTAATTAAATTGAACTGAAGTGAATAGTTCTTTCTAACTCAAAGTTTCTCTGTCCCTGGTGGTTCTAAAACAGTAAGTCCTTAGACTTCTGGGGAAGATGGCAGAGTAGGAGGAGTTCACTTTGTCCCAAGAATACAACTAGATAACACCCACATCAGTGTAAATAACCCAGAAAACAACCCCAAAACAGCCAGGACAGACTCTCCACAGCTAAATATAGAGAAGAGTAAGAGGGTAGGAAAGGCAGAGAAGTGTCTGGAGATAAATGGACCCATGGGACTGTCTGAGGGGAGGAGGGACACCTCAGGCAAGGAGAGGGGTGAGAAACAGACCCTCACACCAGGCACCGAAGGCAATGGAAACCCACACAGGGAAGATAATCCCTGTAACATTCGGCTTTGAAAACCAGAGGGGTTGAATTTTGTGAGTTCTTATACTCAGAAGAGCTTCACATCCAGAACTTTAAGAATCAGTGGGCTCAACTCTGGGTGAGCCAGGGGGGTGAGAGGAAACTGAGTCCCACTCTCAAGGAGATAACACAAGAAACAGCCTTGCAGAGAAAGAGCATAGAAGCAGCAGCTTGAAAAATACCTGGGGTATACAAAAGGGAGATTTGCTTACTGATCTCAGAGCATGTGCTAGGGGGGCATGGATCATGGGACGACTTCTGCTGGCAGGCACCATTTCCCTCCTTTGCTCCCCCAGGCTAGACACAGGGATACTTGCAGGGACCAGCACAGTGTCAAGACTCCACCTAGCTTTCTAACACTGTGCCCTGCCCCCATGTTCTCTTGCAGATGTGTCTCCTCCAGCTAAGCCTCCATTCCAGGTCTCCTCCTACAGCAGACCAGTGCAAACCTTGTTAACACTGAACATCCTGCCCCTAAGTGCTTCTGTGGATCCACCCCTCCCACCTAGCCATCAGTTTTGGGTGGCTGCAGGTCCCCTTCCACAGTGGAGCAGTGTGGACTTTGCAGGCAGCATGCACCCTACTCCTGTGCACTTGCAGATCCACTCCTTTCAATATGCCCTTGGTTGGAGTCCATTCGAAGTGCTGTCACATGCCTGGCAGTGTGCAAGTAGCCCCAACAGGGGCCCGTGTGACTCCTGCTTCAGAGAGAGGTAAAAATAACCACAGTCAGACTGTGGCCCCAACAGTCAACTGGGGACAGATATTTAGGCTGCCTACCAATGAAAGCTTCTCAGTGGACAACACAGGGACAGTGTCCTTCAGTTCAGTGCTACTGCATTTTTGGCAAATGCCTGATCTGATTCAACTCAAGACCAAGGTGGTCCCAGACTAGCTCACTAACAACAACGGGATCAAACCCTGCCCACAATAAGCAACGAGAGCCATTGCAGAGGACTGACCTGAAGGAAAAATTGGCTCGGCCACAAAAGCAGGGCACATAGGTGATATCCCTGACCCACTAGGTCCTTATGAACAGGGAACATTACATTGCATAAACCTCTTCTTCATAAGGTCACCACTTTCAAAAGTGAGAGGCGTACCTGACTTTCCTAACACAGAGAAACAGAAAAAGAGATTTAGACAAAATAAGAGACAGAGGAATGTGTCCCAAATGATAAAACAGGACGAAATCACAGTAAGAGAGCTAAATGAAGTGGAGATAAATAGATAGAGATCCCTGATAGAGAATTTAAAGTAATGGTCATAAAGATACTCATTACACTTGAGCAAAAAGTGGAAGACATCAGTGAGATTCTTAAGACTTATAAGACATAAAAAAGAACCAATCAGAGATGAAGAACTCAATAACTGAAACTAAAAATACAGTAGATGGAATAAATAATAGACTAGTAGAAGCAAAAGAATAGATCAGTGACATGGAGGACAGAATAATGGAAGGCAATCAAGCCGGACAAAAGAGAAAAAATAATAAAAAGTGAAAATAGACTCAGGTGTAATAACATTTGCATAATAGGGATCCCAGAGAAAGAAAAGAGAGAAAGGGGGCATAAAATTTACTTGGAGAAATAATAGTTGATAACTTACCTAATCTGTGGAAGGAAACAGAAATCCAGATCCAGGAGGCACAGAGAGTCCCCCAAAAATCAACCAGAGGAGGTCCACACCAAAACACACAGTAATTAAAGTGGAAAAAAGCAATGATAAAGTGAGAATTTTATAAGTAGCAAGAGAAAAGAAAACAGTTAAAGATAAGATAAACCCCATAAGGCTATAAGCTGATTTTTCAGCAGAAACTTTACAGATCAGAAGAAAGTGGCATGACACATTCAAAGTGTTGAAAGAAAGAAAAACAAATCCTGCAGCCAAGAATGCTCTATCCGCCAATGCTATTATTCAGAATAAAAGGAGAGATGGTTTCCCAGGAAATCAAAGGAATTCATGACCACTAAACCAGCCCTGTAAGAAATACTAAAGGGATTCTGAGTAGAAAGGAAAGACCATAAGTAGGAGTAAGAAAAGTAGGAAGCATAACAGCAGTAAAGTTAAGTATATGTGTAAAAATCAGTCAAGGGATTTACAAAATAAAGGGATGTAAAATATGACACCCTATACCTAAAACATAGCCAGGGGGAGAGGAGTAAAAAATGGGTTCAAAATTAAGCCACCATCAATTTATAATAGACTGATATATGCCTAAGTTGTTACATATAAACCTAATGGCAACCACAATCAAAAACCAGTAATAGATATGCAAAAAATAAAGAGAAAGGAATCCTAGTATTTCACTAAAGAAAACCAACAAACCATGAGAAAAGAGAGCAAGAGGAGAGAGGAACAGAGAAGAACTACAAAAACAATCATAAAACAAATAACAAAATGGCAATAAGTACATACCTATCAATAATTACTTTGAATGTGAATAGACTAAATGCTTAATCAAAATACATAGGGTGACAGAGTGGATAAAAAAGAAAGACCTATTTATATGATGGCTACAAGGGACTAATTTTAAACCTAAAGACACATGGAGATTGAAAGTGAAGGTATGGAAAAGAATTTATTATGCAAATATATGTTAAAAAGAAAGCCAGGATAGCAATACTCATATGAGACAAAATAGACTTTAAAACAAAGACTGCACCAAGAAACAAAGCAGGACACTATATACTTCATAAAAAGAATAATCCAATAAAAAGATATAACAATTATAAATGTTTATGCACTTAATATGGGAGAACTCAAATACATAAAGCAACTAATAACAAACATAAAGGAAGTAAGTGATAGTAATACAATAATAGTAGGGGATAGGGGACTTTAACAGCCCACTTACATCAAAGGATAGATGATCCAAACAGAAAGCAAGGAAACAGTGGCTTTGAATGACACCTTGGACCAGATGGATCTAACAGATACATTTAGGTCATTCCATCCCAACACAGTAGAATACACATTCTTTTCAAGTGCACATGAAACATTCTCCAGAATAGACCACCTATTAGACCACAAAACAAATCTCAACAAATTAAAAAAGATTTAATCATACCATGCATCTTTTCTAACCACAATGCTATGAAACTAGAAATCAACCACAAGAAAAAATCTGGAAAGAACACAAATACACAGAGGTTAAATAACATGCTACTAAATAATGAATGGGTCAACCAAGAAATTAAAGAGGAAATAAAAAAATACGTAGAGAAAAATGAAAATGAAAATACAATGGTCCAAATTTTTTGGAATGCAGCAAAACTGTTCTAAGAGGGATGATTATAGCAATACAGGCCTATCTAAAGAAGCAAAAAAAAAAAATCTCCAATAAACAAACTACCTTACACCTAAAGGACTTAGAGAAAGAAGAACACACAAAAGCCCAAATCAGCAGAAAGAAGAAAATAATAAAAATTAGAGCAGAAAGAAATGAAATAGAAACTAAAGGGAAAAAAAAACAATAGATCAATGAAACCAATTGCTGATTTGAAAAAAATCAACAAAATTTATAAGCCTTTAACCAGGCTCATTAAAAAACAAGAGAGAGACATAGAAAGAGTCAAATAAATAAAATCAGAAATGAAAGAGGAGAAATAATAACTGACACCACAGTAACACAACAAATTCTTAGAGAATATTATGACAAATCATATGTGGACAAGTTGGACAACCTAGAAGAAATAGATAAATTCCTAGAAACATAACTTCCCAAAATTGAGTCAGGAAGAAATAGAAAATTTGAACAGAATAAAATAAATAAAAAAAGAAAGAAAAAGAAAATTTGAACAGATCAATTACCAGCAATGAAATTGAATCAGTAATCAAAAAACTCCCAACAAAAAAAGGTCCAAGACCTGGCAACTTCACAGGCAAATTCTATTTATTTATTTATTATTTATTTTAATATTTTTACTGTATTAACATATAATGTATTATTTGCCCCAGGGGTACAGGTCTGTGAATCATCAGTCTTACACAATTCACAGTACTCACGATAACACATACCTCCCCAATGTCCATAACCCAGCCACCCTATCCCTACCTCCTCCCTCCCCCCCAGAAACCCTCAGTTTGTTTCCTGAGACTAAGAGTCTCTTATGGTTTGTCTCCCTCCCCAGTTCCACCTGGTTTCATCTATTTCCCTCCCTTCCCCCCATGACCCCCGCCCTGCCTCTCAAATTTCTCATATCAGAGAGATCATATGATAACTGTATTTCTATGATTGACTTATTTAGCTTAGCATAATATCCTCTAGTTCCATCCATGTCATTGCAAATGGCAAGATTTAGTTTTTTGATGGCTGCATAGTATTCCATTGTGTGTGTGTGCGTGTGTGTGTGTGTATACCACTTCATCTTTATCCATTCATCACAGGAAAATTCTACCTAACATTTAAAGAAAAGTTAATACCTATTCTTCTCAAAGTATCCCAAAAAACAGAAGAGGGATGAAAGCTTCCAAATTCATTCTATGAGGCCAGCATTACCTTGATATCAAAACAAGAAATAGACACTAGGTATGTTGGAGGGTTTTTATCATGACTAGATGTACTTGGCTAATGCTTTTCCTGCATCTATTGAAATGATCATATGGTTTTTGTCCTTTCTTTTATTGAGGTGATGTATTACATTGATTGACTTATGAATGTTGATCCACTCTTGCATCCCTAGAGTAAATCTCACTTGATCATGGTGAATCATTTCTTTAATGTATGGTTGGATTCAGTTTGTTTCAGTTTTCTTCTCCTCTGCCCCTCCCCCTGCTCATGCTCTCTCTCTCTCTCTCTCAAAAAAATAAATAAAATGTTTAAAACATTTTAAAAAATTAAAAATGGGCATAGGACATAAATAGACATTTCTCTAAAGAAGACATAGAAATGGCCAACAGACGCATAAGAAGGTGTTCAACATCACTCATCATCAGGGAAATACAAATCAAAACTACAATGAGATATCACCTCCTACCTGTCAGAATGGTAAAATGAAAAACAAGAAATACTTAAGTGTTGGTGAGGATGTGGAGGTAAAGGAACCCTCATGCACTGTTTGTGGGAATGCAAACTGGTGCAGCCCCTGTGAAAAATAGTACGGAGGTTCCTCAAAAAGTTAAAAATAGAACTACCATATGATCCAGTAATTGCACTACTGGGTATTTATCCCAAGAATATAAAAACAGTAATTCAAAAAGTTATATGCACCCTTGTGTTTATTGTAACATTGTTTACAATAGCCAAATTATGGAATTAGCCCAAGTGTTGATTGATAGATGAATAGATAAAGAAGATGTGGTGTATACATGTATACAAACACACACACACACACACACACACACACGCACACACTGGAATATTATTCAGTCATAAAAAGAATGAGTTCTTGCTATTTGCAACAACATGGATGGAGCTAGAGAGTATAATACCAAGTGAAATAAGTCAGAGAAAGATAAATACCATGTGATTTCACTGATATGTGGAATTTAAGAAGAAAAGAGAAATGAAGAAAAAGAGACAAACCAAATAATCAGATTGTTAACTATAGAAAAAAAATGGTTACCAGAAGGAAGGGGGGACCAGAGGATCGGCGAATAAGATGAAGAGGATTAAGAGCACACTTACGAGAAGCACTGAGTAATATGTAGAATTGCTGAATCACTATATTGTACACCTGAAACCAATAGAACACTCTGTTAACTATACTGGAATTAAAATAAAAAATAAGTAGATAATAAACTGGGGGGGGGGAATGGTGAATTCCTTGGACAGACAGTATATACAGAATAAATCCCTAAGGCAAGAGAAAGGAAAATAATCTCAAAGAGAAGCAATGTTGGACCTTGACATACAGTTTTATAACCAAGGTATTAGAGAAATTCATGAATCTGAGTCCCATGATATTATCTGAGATTTACTGGTTTGTTCAAACAGTAAAACCAGAGTATTTCCTAGAAAGTCAGAGTAAAGTTGGGTGAAATCTCGAGCAGTGATTAGATATGTCCCTGGAAGACTGACGATGTCTCAGGAGGTTCACAGCAATCTTATTCAAGGGAGAAACAATGGGGTTTTGCCCACAGGTCTTGGAGGGATATCTCTTGTGTTTTTCTTTAGATAGTTTGATTAGGTGAGGTCAGAGCATCTGGCTCATAGAATGATGTAAATCTCAATGACTTTCCAATGGACAAATGGTTTGTTCACAGTTCATTTCCCCCCAAATCCATTTCAGTGTGAATAGACCAAGTTACCTAGAAAATGCCTTCTTCAGGCTTCAGTTCCTTCTGTAGCTACCTATCATTTACTCTCCCAATTCCCCTCCCTGTTGGGATGACTAAAACATGAACATGTCTTAAATGGTATAAATATTAATATTATGAATATATAATAATTATAATGTAAATATCAATATTTCTACCAATTTAATAGTATTGATAAAATTATTTTCTCTGATTTAGCTCTTCAAAAACTATCACAGAAATTTAAAAATACTATATCTATAGCTCAGCTTGTGATATTTTGTCTAAGCATTATTTCTGTTGAGTTTGGGATCAGAAATGTCATTAGCTATTAAAACTGCAATAGCAGTAATTAATTTTTTAATTCAGGAAACCTATTCATTATTACTCTGGTTTACCTATGGCTATTAATCACATATAAATATTACCAATGACACTATTGACACAATTGACATTATGCAATTTCAAATTTAGTTTTTTTTCTCTCTTGGATAAGGACCTTGATATGACAAACCCACTGCCTTTTTTTGGTCTACTGTTCTTATAACCACAATCTCTGTCCTGATTTCTAGCATGCACAGTCAGCCTATTTTAAGAGGGTGTATGGGCAAAGCCTCATCTAGGAAACTGTGTGGGGTATGCCTGTTTCACAGCTCAAATCTGTTATTTGGTCCCCTTTATTGTCCCTTAACTAATTCTGAAATTTTATTTCCACCAAAATTGACATCTTTTACAGAATGTCTCACTCCAAATACGGCATTCTTTTGGTAATGTAGGTATATATCAGATGGGTTTTTTCAAAAGATCTTTTTTCTGTCTGCAAGATTAATAATAATGAGAGAAAATCAGGAAAGGCTGACAATCAAGTCATTTGAAAGAGAAAGAGGTAAATAAAAAAACAAATATATGCTGGCTCTTAGAGAGCTCACGTGCACAAAATGAAGGCTCCCGTGTAGTCCTGGAAATAAGAGAAATGTCTTATGGCCTTGGTTTTGCTGTTTCCTCTCCCTGGTCCTGAGCAGGCATGAGAGTAGATTCCCAAAGTCCATTGTTCTTCAAGTTTCCATGGGGCCGCATTTTGACCAGTCCTCATTCCCAATCAAAGATTGTCCCAATATGTACACTGTATAAATATACTCATTAAATTTGTAAGACTTTCTAACTTAGACCAGCTGCTCTATAAACTTTAACTACACACAAACAAAAAAGTCATTTTAGCATTTTGATATACGTAAGTGGCCATCAAACCAAAGAGAAAATAATTTTCTTGTTAAACCTACTTCCCCACATGAACAACCTGCTACTTTGGATATATTATGATGCATGTATTGGAGGAGAGGGCTTCATATATCCTCATGCTTCACATTACTACCATGATGAATTTGAGGGAAGAGAACAAGACACGTAAGGATGGCATATTACAATATAATGTAAATTCTGATATCCTAAAAATAATTTTCTTTAATGATTTGTCCTTAATGTGTCCTGTACACTTACTACTATTACACAACACCTCATGTCCTTGTTCTCAGCTTCTCCTTGGGAATTCACACATCTATTCCTATAGTAGCTGTCTATCATCTGAGGGACAAGGTGTAATAACCTGTCATTGGAACATGAAAAGAACATTTGTGTGACAGCTGACATTAAGCCTAACGTGTTTTATTTTCTTTTACGGGTTATAGTCTAGACACTGTAAAATGATTAACAGAAGCTGGACACCTGCTTTGAAAATATACCCCTGGAATTTCTATGGCAAGAACACGATTGTCTGTGGAAAGCCTTCAGGCATGAATAAGCTTGGTAAGTCATTAATTCTGCATTAGTGTTTGAAAGGTTGAGAGTGTGTAATAGTATGCGTCATAGCCTAAGGTATGCTGTCAGAAGTCTAAGTCCCAGTACCAATGAAGTGGTAGATAAGCTCACTCTGTTATTTATGTTTCTTAAATTTGGTCCCCATGACCTGTCCTTCTATAACTGGGAATGACTGCTGCTTGTAGGGCTTATTAGACCCGACATTTTTTCCTCCTCTCATTGTGAACCTGACGTTCCAGCTGACCTATTCCATCTGTGACACTCTGCTGAGTTCCATCTGTTATGCTCTACAATAATTGTGATCACTTAAACACACTTTACAAATGCTAAACTCTTTTAAGTATCTAGTGAATACGTCTATAATCCTGAGAACATCCATGTGAAGTAATATTATTTGCATTCTTATTTAAGGAATCTCAAGCACAGAGGCCCAAGTCAAGACATTAATAACCACCTCTTTTCCAACCATCAACATACATTTTTATGGATTTAAAACAAAAATAGATAAACCTTTAATCTGACCAGTCTTTGTAATACTGGATCATGAAAAATTCCTCTGATGACATGGGCAATACTAACATTTCATCCCAGAAAAAGAAAAGTGAGTCACCCACACAAATCCACATATAGGATGTGGGCCAGAAGAGAGAACTGAGGTAGGAGCCCTTGGAGGAATAAATCTCAGCCTAGAGAGTGAAGGGATGAATGGGGGTAGTAAGTAGCACACATGCAATGGAGAGACCAGTTCAGCTGAAAGAGGAGAAATCCCTGCCAAAGACACTAAATGGCAGCGCTTGCCTTTCCTACTTCAATGAACAAGTCCCTTGAAAACAAGGATTATATCACTATTTCAATGTCTCACTTCCCCTCCTCCCCCACACAACTCCGAAGACTTTGCATTTATGAATCAAATGAAAACACACACACACACACACACACACACACACACACACACACATATATATATATACATACACACATACATAAGAGTGCTTTGTAACTTATATAGGACCACTCTAAAAGTTTCTTGTGATCACAGTAATTAGGTTAAACTGAAGGCAAAGATTAGTAGAGAACAAATGGCTGACAACATTTTGATTTTATAACAGAGTCCTTCCAAGCTGACAGTTTCCATCCATGGTGAATCCTTTGTTTTATGTGGAGCTTATGGATACAAAGATAAGGAGGCTCCAAACAAAAGAAATATGACCAGATGCCCACCTCTTCAACGCCTCTGGGGGAATAATCAGATAGGACCCCATATTTCTTACCTCAAGCTGCTACAACAAAAACTTACTTCTCATGGTTCTGTAAACTGAAAGTTCAAGATCAGGGTGCCAGCATGGTCTGTTACTGGTGAGTGCCCTCCTGAAGGTTGTAAGCTGTTGATTTCTTACTGCATCCCCCAGAGCTGGAAAGAGGATAAGAGAGTTCTCCAGGGTTCATTTTATAAAGGTACTAATCTCATTTGCGGGGATTCTAGCTTTGTGGCCCAATTATTTCCAAAGGCCCTACCTCCTAATACTATCACTTTGGGGTTGAACATGTCAATCTATGCACTTGGGAGGGACATAAACTTCCAGTCCATAACACCATAGAAGATTTTCATGGCTTCTGGTCATGGCTTGTCGTGCTTCTCTTCCCAAATTACCCTCTTCCCCTTGGCCTTCCATTTTTTATTAAGAGCACATGAAAACTGTTTTTACTTTCTGGGCTTGTAAAATGAATCTCTGCAGTCCTCAATGCCAGATGTGGATAGGTTCCTGGGTAGAGGAATGAGAGCCTTTTGTAAATATTTTGTGAACTCCACAAATATTCATCCTCTGAGCCACAGTCAATGGTTTTCCATACTGCTAAGCACCAGGTCTGTGTTCTTGGGATATCCCATGATCACTGATAATCAGCATCCAGAAAGCTACATCTTGGGTGGAAATGCCTAAGTATTCCAGAACACTATCATGTCAAATAACCCACCTCACCTGGAAGAAATGATATTCTAATTAAAATTATGGGGGAAATTATTACTTACATTTTTCCATGGTGTTTCTCTCCCCTAAGGATTTTCTGTTTCTTTGTCTTGTTTTAATAGTTGGCAGAACCATTTAGAACACTTTTCAACCCAGATGGGTGATTCAAGTCATTAAGTGCAAAGGGTCTTATCAACAAAATTAGCATTTTCGTCCTTGTCCCACACAACAACATGGTTTTGCTCCCTCTCCATTTATGTAAATTTTCTTTCATAATACTAAAGTTAAAGTTTAAATATTTCTTTTTTTTAGTTATTTTCAGACTTATTGCAGACACTCTGGAGTTTTGTTGTTATTTTGAATGTTTCTTTTGTTTTGTTTTTTGGGGTTTTTTTTACTGTTATAATTTCTAGCTGGTTGTTGTTGGTGTAGATCTTTGTAGTACAGACCTTGGAGTTAGGATGGTGCAGCATCGACATTGCCAGAAAAATTGTTAGAAAGTCCAAACCTCTGGCAACACTCCAGACCTGGGCAATCAGACTTCCTTTTTCCACAAACCCTCAGCTGATTCACCTGGACATAAAAGTTGAGAAACGTTAGTGTCTAGAAACTTGATTTAGAGAACTTAATTTTCTTTTTTTTTTTTTTTTTTAAAGATTTTATTTATTTATTTGACACAGAGAGAGAGATTACAAGTAGGCAGAGAGGCAGGCAGAGAGACAAGGAGAGGAGGAAGCAGGCTCCCTGCTGAGCAGAGAGCCCGACGCGGGCCTCGATCCCAGGACGCCGAGATCATGACCTGAGCTGAAAGCAGAGGCTTTAACCCACTGAGCCACCCAGGCGCCCTAGAGAACTTAATTTTCTCTTGGAGAAAAATAGCAGAATGGAGACTGTGGTCCAGTTGTCCCACAGCACTTTCTCTTCTGCTCCTCATCCCGGCTATATTAGATCTATTCTTGAATAGCCTCCATGACAGTCTCCTGGGAAAATTCACTTTTAAAACCGATAGGGGATTGCAGATTTTTAGCCTTATGAGATATTGCTTTTCATCTGATTTAATATGCATTATATGTTATAAAATGTTCTCAACTTCTTAGATATTTCAGAGTCTCTATTTCTTAAAACATTTATTTAATAATTTATTTTTGATAATATTAATGAGATATGTGGAAGAAGGAATATTATACATAAGAGTCCAGCAGCCATCTGGAATCAGAAGTCTTCTAAGTATATTTTTAAGTCCAGTAAGGTCAATGCAATCGAATAATGTTCTTTTTAGTTCCTAAAGCAAAAATTTTAGAGTTAAATGCTACCCTGTCAACTCTCACACACACACACACACACACACACACACACACAATTTTGTAAAAGGGTCAGTTGTGTTGAATTTATTACTGAAACTCTCTTTGAAATTCCAAAACATATTCAGGCAAAAGAAGTTTCGTCTTAAAAAAATTTTTAGATGTTCCTGGGTGGCTCATTCGGTTAAGTATCTGACTCTTGATTTTGGCTCTGGTCATGATCTCAGGGTTGTGAGATAGAACCCTCCACTGGACTCCATGCTGGACACCCAAACCTGCCTAAGATTGTCTCTCTCTTTCCCTCTGTCTCTCCTCACCCCTCCCCCAAAAAAGTTTTTAGATTTTGACTGATAATTCCATATTGTCTTCGTAAACCAAACCTTGATTTTTATTGTTTTTACTACTTTTTTTTTTGTATATTCAGCTAAGTTAGCCATGTGACATTATTGGACATTCCATTTAATGGAAAAGTAAGGATAAGGATGCTCAGTTTTTCCATGATTTGGTTAATGTAATCTACACAGAACTCATACTCCTTTGTCCAGATATTTTAGGAATTACTTATTGATCACTTATTTTTGTAAATTCTTATTCTGAGTGCAACTTATAAATCAGTACTATTCATCCTTTTATTCCAATTCTTGTTTGGGACCAAAAAAAAAAATCTTTTGACCTCTTTTAAGTTTTGACTCTGGTATTGGAAATGAATATCAATCATTTGTTATAATATTTGAACAATTAATTTTAAAAATTAGAATAGTTACTCTTAAAACAATGTCATTAAATTCCTATCTTAAGGATATACTTTTTTTTGCCTTTTTAAGATGGGTGTAACTGAGGGGCTCCTAGCTGGCTCAGTTAGAAGAGCATGAGATTCTTGATCTTGGGTTATGAGTTTGAGCCCCATGTTGGTTGTAGAGATTACTAAAAAAGTAAATAAGCTTGGAAGAAAAAAGAGGGGTGCAATTGAAATTTCCTGGAAATTACTTTTAATGTTAGGTATGATCAATGACCTATATTACACTTATAAAAAACAATAGCAGGGAATGGATACAAACTACTATTCTGGAGGAGTGTTTCTGCTTCTAGATCTTAAATGTGCATAGAGATCACCTGGGGATCTTGTTAAAATAGAGGTTCTGATTTTCCATGTCTAGATTACAGCCTGAGGTTTTATGTTTCAACAAGTTCCCAGGTTATTACCAGTGCTGCTGGTCCACAGACCACACTTTGAGAGTAATGCTGAAGAGCAGTGGTTCTGCAAGTGGGGTCCCCAGAGGCGATGGAGTGATTTTGATGTACCTAAATTTGAAAACCTCTGCTCTAGACAATAGAAGTATTTATGTCCCCCAAGACCCCAGTGCAAATATTCACCCTTTGTTAAAGATAAAAGCAAGCAAAGATATCATCGAATGTCCAAGGATGAATGTCTTGAAATAGTTGTTCTGCAGGGCAAGGAAGAAGTTAATTTTCCTCACCAAAGAGCTTCTCCCTGAAGTGACTTTATTTTATTTTATTTTATTTTATTTTATTTTATTTTATTTTATTTTATTTTACTTAAAGATTTTATATACTTATTTGAGAGAGAAAGAGAGCACAAGCAGAGGGGCAGAGGGAGAGGGAGAAGCAGACTCCTCTCTGAGCAGAGAGCCTGGCATGGGGCTCAGTCCCAGGATCATGACCTGAGCTGAAGGCAGACACTTAACTGACTGAGTCACCCAGGTCCCCCTTGAAGTGACTTTAATGCCATAATTGAGGAGGATGTTATTTTACCTCTCCTTATGGCATATATAGAAAGATACAAAGACTGGGACTGCCTTCCTGTACATGGCATGTCCCACTGTGAAGACAGGACCCTTACTGCTTACAGTTCCATTGCTTTGGAGCACATGATTAAGATTTCATAAGGTACACACTGGATATTAGAGAGTATATCTTAATGGAAAAAGAAGAAAAGTATAATTATTATATTTATATATAAGTTCTTTCCATATAACACATTTTAAGTATTTTATAAAATACAATATATAAAGGGCCTGGTGCATTACTTTTGCTGTTTTATGAACAATCCACTAAGGCTTTCTTTTTTCCTCAAAAGCTTTGGTGGAAAATTGCAATATTGGCAAAAGTTTCTGAAAAAATATTTTGGAGGCAGTTGACTTAGACTACTGTCCAAAAACAATAGAGAAATAGGTTCATGCAGGGCCTGAAAACAGGTAGCTACCTCAATTAACCCATTGTCTCATCTCCAGGGCCACTGAAAGAAGAGAGGGCAACTCAGGAAAGGGGCCCAGCTCACTCCTGCACACCCATTTTAATAAAGTTCACAGAAAGGTGAGGAACCTTAGGATTCTTAGTAGAGCTGGAAAAGATGGAAAGTGATGCAGATGAGACCAAAGCCTGTCCCCAGGCTTTAGAAATTTGGAAACTGAGGAGTGTTTTCAGAGGGGCAATAGCCGTAGATTGGTCCAAGGTCAACAGAGGCAGGAGGCAACCTCTTATGGACAAATTGTCCAGCTTCTATGAAATATCCAAGCTCATCAGATAATGGTACTGACTTGGGCACAAATGGATCCGTCTCTAGTTTTATAACTGCTTTGATCATAAAATATTCTTCTTCCAAACATTAGCAGTAGTCAGTCAAAGCAGTTTTCAACCTGACCTCTTCATCTTACTACCTATGCTTTTCAGGTTAACCTAAGATAAAGTAGATGGGCCACAGGTCCAGAAAAATCATGGAGGTTTTTCATTTTTGAGCTGTAGGAGTGAGTCAACTTCTTTGATTCTACTCAAAATAGGTTTTTCTCTTCTTTTATTAAGACCTATTAAGATTAACTATGTCCTTCAAACAATTTAACGTATAGAAGTAAGGATCCTATCTTCCAAAAGAGACATGTCATGCTACAATAAAAGCAGTCCCAAACTTGAGACAAGAGAAGTAAATCAACCAAATGGCCAAAATTCTGATTCAGAGAACTGAGGTGATCTTTGCGACAGACTGCACTTTCCAAAGACCACAGAAAAATATTTTCCACCTCACACACTTTTACAGTGAGACTTCTACCCTCTTCCCATTGAGAAGTGAGATTTGATGTTTCTTCTCCTTAAATGTGGCTTGTGACTTTTTTTTAATTTTATTTTTATTCTTTGCCCAAGGGGTACAGGTCTGTGAATCATCAGGCTTACATCTTTCACAGCATTCACCAAAGCACAAACCCTCCCCAATGTCCATAACCCATCCACCCTATCCCTACCCTCCCACCCCCCAGTAACCCTCAGTTTGTTTTGTGAGATTAGGAGTCTCTTATGGTTTGTCTCCTTCCCCATCCCATCTTGTTTCATTATTTTTCCCTNTTTGACCAAAGTGAAGCAATGTGACATCCAATGCTAGTTCATAAGAAGTGATACAGCTTCTGCCTGGTTCTTTTTGTGTATCTGTTCTTGGAACACAACCACCATGCTGTGAGAAAGCCCAAGTATCCACATCAAGGGCACCTATTGTAGGTGCTTCAGGCCAATAACCCTGCTGAGAGCTCACCATATCACCTACCGCACAGGTGAGTAAGACTTTAGATGATTCGAGCTCCCAGTGATCAAGTCATCTCCAGCCTTTGAAATTCCAAGTTGAGGTCCCATATATCGCAGAGCAGAAACACAACACCTCATTGTTCCAAATTCCTGACTCACAGAATCCATGAGCATAATGATATGATTATTGTTTTATTGGGTGGTCTGTCATGTAGCCACACTAACTGGAAGTCCTTCTCTGTGAAAGACACACATACATACAACATGTGTTTACAGGGAAGTGGTTGACTTTTACCATGTCAAGAAAGTTCTTCTTTTTCTTCACAGTATTTCTTACACTTTCACTGAAGAAAGCTATTTCAAAAATTATACATTGCCCCATTTCTTCAGCTTATTGTTAGTTGCATGGTCTGATCAGATAATATGGTGACTGCAGTCAGTGGCCCCAAAAGGCTGTGTAAGAACCATAAATCTTAGGATTTATCTTACCTTCAACATGGTTTCACCCTCAGTTATACTGATGAAAATGCACCCAGTGCAGAGACATGAATACATTCCAAGTCGAGATATTCCAGATTCTTTGCAGGCCAGGCTCTCTCTTTGAAAGCAGTTTGCACGGCATGGCATGGGCCTTGATGAAGGGGTGGGCTAAGCTCTGACATAGTACAGCTTCCTCGTGGACTGTTTTCCCTCCCAATCTTTATCCAGGGTGATGACTGCCAAATAGGCCATCAGGATTTGTTCAATGCCTGATGTTCACATGTTACATCCAGACCCAAGTTTGTCACGTGATTAGAAGGAGATGTTATGAAACATAGACTTTGTGTTTACATTTAGCTCCATATGGACTAGCATCGAGATTTCTCTGGCATAACTTATTCTTTCACATCTGTGGAGCAGCAGTGAGCTGACTCTTCCCTGCAGATCAACACTGGTGAACATGTTTGGAGAACAATCAAAGGACTATTTTGGATACCTTAGACTTGAAAAGTATTTAGAGGCATCTTCTCTGTGCTAATACAATCATCGAAGGAGATAATGCAGTAGGATATGGAGGAGTTAAGAAAGGTGTTTGTAGGAAACAATAGCATTTTTTTAAGAAGTAATCCCTACTAAATACCCTCTACTCACAGAACATTTGGGTGGTTCTGGCTAATGTCAGAGAGGGGTGGGTCTCATAAAAGCACCAGGAGAGATTATAAGGAAAAACATGCATGAGGAAAAGAGGAAAATTAAAGTATTTATGAGTAAGATCTAGAATCGTAATATCTAAGATGTGAAAGGAATCTTGGAGTAGAGTGGGAAAGGATTGGGTCCATTTGGTCCCATCCAAGTATGAGGCTAAGACTTTCTCCACCACATAGATATCAGTACCTCTTTTCATTAAGAGCCCTCATCCTTACTTTTTGTATTTCCAAATAACTCAGCTCTTAAAAGCAGTGGGAGCCCAAGAGTTTGTTTACTTGAGTTTCAGCAAAATTTTAGAACAGGGCCAAGTACTTTTGCTAAAAGGACCATAGGCTAGTAGTTGGCAACTTAGATGGGCCCTTGCCCCCAGGGACCTGGAAAATCTCTTCACTGGGCTCAATGATGTAAATCTTTACTTGATTGGCTGTGAGATGATCTGCCTGCCTTGGCTGCACTTCCACATGGGTTTTCCAGAGCTAGCCAGAAGAAAGATTTCCATCTGGAACCTTGCATATCAAATCCTCTTGTTGCTTCTGGGCCATTCCCTTATCTCCTTAGTCACTGGTTTGCAGGTCCAGGACTAGCAACACCAGATTCAGCTGGGAATTAGTTAGATATGCAAATTCTTGAGCCCCACCCCAGATTCATCTCAGAGATTGTAGGGGTGGGCCTGCACTGTCTATATTTTAGCAAGTCATCCAAGCAATTCTAACACATGTTAAAGCACCACTGTTTCAAGGTCATATATGACTTTCTGTCAGCCTACATAACTCATGGACTGGGTCTGAAGAAGAGGCCAAGAGCAGGCCCATCAACCTCTTCTCCTCCATATCTTCCCTATTCTGTTCCTGCCAACACCTGTTCTTTGCACGTTTAGCAACCCAGGCTGGAAGTCAAACCAATGAAGTCTTCTTTGTTCTTTTTTTTTTTTTAACAGTCCTAATTCTCCTCGAGACAGTATGGTTTCATCTGACTAAGGAGGGCAGAAGGTCAGTAAAAAGGAAGTGCAGAAAAGAAAAATAGAATTTTTTTAAGATAGGATCTCACCCTGTGATGAGATGATATTAATCATATAGTCCATCTAATTTAACATCTTTTTAATTTTTAAATCAATTTGTCACATACAGGAAAAATATACCTTTACATAAATGAGAATCAATAAAGTAAATTTTGCTATGCTTTGTGCCTAGTCCATATAAGTGATATTACTATTAAGATGATATTAGAGGGTCTCCTGGGTGGCTCAGTCTGTTAGGCATCTCCCTTGGGCTCAGGTCATGATCCCAGGGTCTGGGATCCAGCCCAGGGTTGGTCCCCTGCTCAATGGGGAGTCTTCTTTTACCTCTCCCTCTGCCCCTCCCCCGGCTCAGCTTGTGCTCTCTCTCTCTCACTCACTCTCCATCTCTTTCTCTAATAAATAAATAAAATCTTTAAAAAAGGTATTAGAGATTCTTCATTTTTATTAGAGGTCATATTCTTGATCTATAAGTGTTAAATCATTTGTCCTAATGCTTCTATGCCTCTACAATATATGAATATAAGAAATGACTCTCAGAATGGTCAGCCTGAAGTACTGAAACATTTCAGGGCATTAGAACTATTTCACTGTTCTTCAGCTTCCAGAATAATAAGGCATAAAAATGCCACAAAAATGCCATAATCAGAACTTGCATTTTATAGTTTAACTTAAGTTGCCACCTCCTGTTAGAGATAGGTCAATGCTTCCTCAAAAGTCATATTCAGACACAATACTCTTCACTCAAATATTTATGTCTGTCATATAGGAAAGAAAAGTTGCATGTGTATATGTGGTGTGCTGTGTGTTTATGTATGTGTTTAGTCTCTTTTTCCCTGCCATCTTTTTCTTTCCCTTCTTCCTTTAAACATGTTTATGTTGCTTCCACCCTACTAAAATAAGAGAATAAAACAAAATCCGATTCTCCTCTCCTGAATCCTGTCTGAGACTTCTACTCTCTGTATCTTCATTGAAAAACGTTAATGTGAGTTACATTAAGGCCGAGGAAAGCCTACTGTGTGGAAGTAGCTTGTTACAATTATTTTGGTTCTAAGTAACATTCCATTAACTAAGGTTGCATCTTCAAAAGCCACGTTATTTTTATAATGTCAACTTCAGCTTTCCAAACTTATTTTTTATACATAAAGCTATTTTTATGACAACTCTAATCACCTGCACTATTTATAAATATTCAATTAATTAAAGTTTATCATGTTAAATTTAACAATGATCAGCCTCACTTAATTAAATGCCTTTAAACATTTTAAACTATAATAAATCCTCAATTAAACATATTTAATTTAATTAAGTACTTCTAATGCATGTCAGGGCAAACTTAACCTCCCTAAAGCAAAATGTCTCTAAATTCTGAAGTAACTCTTTGAAATCTCTAAGCTAAAACTTATTAATATGGTTAATGAGGTTCTTTTAAGCATTGTTATTGTTTATAAACAAATTTTATTACACCCTTTAATTTAAAATCATAATTCTAAATCAATTATTCATTTCCAAATGATATCATAAAGTAAATTTGCCAAGTGCTCTAATATGCCAGATTCTCTTGAAATTGCAAACCTTTTTATGACAAACACATAGGACATCCCTAAATTTAACAAGAAAACTCTTAATATGAGGATTTGATTAATTTTATCATCTCATAATTTAGTTTTACATATTCCAAGTGATTATAAAGTGATATGCTCAAATAATTTGCCATCTCAAAAGTTATTGAGTAAAATATTGGGACAATGAGATAGTACCTAATTGATAAGAAATCCCAGACTAGGACACAGAGCTCAGGAATTACGTGCTTTCAGTATGAATCAGTAGGTGTCACGAGTCAATACACTGTTTCCTTTCCTCTGGTCTATTTCCTTTTGCTACCATGAACACAGGCTCCAATATCCATGTGTTTCCACTGGGATTGTATTTGCCTCTCTCTCAACTTGGACGTCTTTATTTGTACAACCTAATTCAATGTTTTATCTTGTCGCTAATTACCTTTATCATTTGACTGCATTCAATTGCCCTCTTCATTTCCTAATTTGATTCTGCATTTTGTTTCTACATGCCTTGTCAGGACCTTGATATAATTCATTTGTTATATTTTGAAGCAAGATTTCTTAAAGAGAGGCTTACATGTTGTAACAGTTAGGGATTACATTTCACTACATACAGCAAACATCCAGGTATCATAGTTATATCAAATCAGGCTTTAATTTTCTTACAGAGTCCAGGACTGGGCAGGTCTATGATGTCAATGCCTCAGACTCTTTTATCTTCCTGCTCATCCTTAATTATTACTATCATCCTCACTGTTACTGCCAAGTGCGTGATGGGAGCTCAGTCATGACTTTCTAGCTACACAGCAGGCAAGAAAATGAAGACAGAGATAATAAGAGATGGGTCCTACATCAGCATACCAAAATCACCCTCACATTTTCATTGTCTTCATTACATCTCTTTGCTCTTTGACTGTAATTGCTTTCATCCCCATATATATATATATATATATATATATATATATATACACACACACATATGTTTTTGCTCTTTGCCCCTGGTTTCTGGCACAAAGCTCCTAAAACCTTTGTAGTCTCCTAAGTGATTAGAATACTAAGAGCATCTCTTGTTCTAATATTTGTCTTTGATTCCATCCCTGACACAAGGCTCCTAAAACCTTTGTAAATTCCTAAGTGATAAGAGCCCTAGAAGCATCTTTTGTTTTAATGAGGGACTCTGGTGGGATCCTTGATAACTCCTGGATAAGGAAGGGCTGGTCACCAGAAAGACCAAGCCATGAATAAAGCTTGGATTTTCATTTCATTCCCCATCTTCCAGAGAAGGGAGAGAGGCTGGAAGTGGAATTAATAATGGTGCCTATGCAAGGAAGCCTCGATGAAAACCTAATAAGAGGCAGATCAAAGAGTTTTCAGGTTGGTGAACACATCCACACCCCTAGAGTGACAAATCCCAACTCCACAGGTAAGATAGGAATAAATAAAGGGAGAAATGCTATTTCTACAAAAATGAATTTAAATACTTTGGAAAAACTCAATGACTATGAGTTTGTGAAAATGATATAATTGAAGTAAAGATAGATTAAACATATGGGAAAACTGGGAAAATTGTTTAAGTATAGAAGGACTCAGTAACTATTATTACTTTGCAGGTAGCTAAATTCTTAACCCTCTTTTAAGAAAGAAAATCAGGATATTATAGAAATGACATTATGATTTGTGGAGGAAAAGCAAAACAGAATTCCAACCTGCAAACGCATGTCCTAAGAATAGATAAAGGCAATACTAATGTAACAGATGTCATCCTGAAAACTTACATGAAAAATTCTCACCTTAAGGACACTAAGAAGTCTGCTTTTTAATGGAATCTGTGGCCATATATTTAAAATTGATTGTCTCTTTTTTTTAATGTGAACAACCTGGTAAAATGTTTATTGTGTGGATGTGGGTTTTGAATAATAAATTTTCTGAAAGAAAAGGCCACTGTGAATTACTTCTTACATGATATGGATCTCATCAGTAGACCCTCCATATCTACCCTAGAAGGATGTTAAGAATGACTTTTTATCACTTCTCTGGTGTCATTCCAGCTCCTTCTCCCCCCCAACCCCCACAATCCATATTTATCCCCCATAGAATTAAAGACTTCCTTCTTTGTGGTTTTAGAGAACTCTGGAAATCCTTGAAGTTTAGCATTTATCCTTGCTTGGTGCCATGGGCTAAGTGTGTCCCCTCAAGATTCCTATGTTGACATCTAATCCCCAGTATGATGGTATCTCCTGCCATGAGAAGATACACAGAGAAAATGACCATCTGCAAACCAAGAAGGGACCTCTCTCCAGATACTGATCTGCCAGCACCTTGATCCTGGACTTCCCATGCCTCCAGATCTATAGGAGATTGTTAAAGTCACCCAGTGTATGGTTGCTTGTTATAGCACCCCAAACTGACTAAGACACTTGGTAATTGAGTTTTACTTATGCTAACAAGCAAGAGGACAGGCACAAAATAGAGTCACTTGATGCAAAGCCCCACTCACCAAACTGAGACTTAATTATTAGTTTTGGCTCTCTGAGAAATGGCATCTTAAACCAGTGGATCAGGAATCACCTGATCATCACTAATGAGGTAATCAGTTTGATAGACCCCTGCCATCCCCTAAAAGGAAGTGACTTTGCCATAACTGTTTTTTTGCTAATATTACATCCTTGTTCCTGCTCCCTTCCGCCTATAAAAGACTTTTATTTTGTACCAGAATTTTTTTTAAAGACGGATTGATTGGTTGATTGATTTAAGAGAGAGAAAGAGTGCAGGGAGAGGAGCAGAGGAAGAGGGACAAGCAGACTCTGTGTTCAGCACAGAGCCTGACCTGAGGCCGGATCCCACGACCCTGAGGTTATGACATGAGCCAAAATTAAGAGTTGGATGCTCAACCAACTGAGCCACCCTGGAGCCCCAAAAGTCTTTTATTTTGTACAGCAACTTGGAGCTTCTTCCTATCCGCTAGATTGGATGTTGCCCAACTCATTTATCACTGATTAAAGCCAATAAGATCTTTAAAATTTATTCAATTGAATTTTGGTTTTTTTACACTTGATCATTCCTCAACTATACTCAGAGTTGCCAGAGGCCAAGGATTGTATGTTACTGAATTATTTTACCCTTAACGCCCAGACTAGTGCCCGGTACATACCAGTTCTGCAGCAGTTATTTTTATGTTTGTTTGTCTTTAGAAAATAATGCCAAGATTTTGTGACCATGTCACACATGTCAAATTTTCTTTCAACCTTCCTTCCATTTTACCTGGCAAGAATGTACATTATCCCACATGAGGTATTCCTATCTGCGAACTCCAGATTGCGTAGAAATACCCAAGAAACCTGATAAAGCCAAGACTTACACTGATTAAGAAAAACTAAATAATGAAACCTCATTAGTCATCAGGAATTAAAATTAAAACCACTGCCAGCTGCCACTACAAGTCTACCACAATAGCTAAAATAAAAATAGAAAATAAAAAACACCAAGTTTCGGCTACGATGTAGAACAGTTAGAACTTGCATGCACAGCTGCTCCCGGTGTGGACTGGCATGGTGACATCTGAAAACTGTTGGGCTGTTACTAATACCCAACATATGCACCCCACCCCCTCGGATGGATGCAGCAACAGCACTCCGGAGTGTGCACACAACAGAAACACGCACACATGTTAGCAAAAGCCATGTATTGGAAGAGCTGCTGTTCGTAACAGCTGAAAGCTGAAAATGCCCAGTGGAATGGGTCACTAAATGATGAGAATTCAGGCAATGAAATGAGAATGAAGGATCAACAATTACACACAACAATATGGATGAATCTCACAAACGTAACACTGTCTGAAAGAAACCAGCCACAAGAAAAATGCATGCTAAATTTTTCCATTTATATAAAGTTCAAAAATGGGCGGAGCTTGCGCTGCTGGAAGGCAGGAGAGTGACTGAATGTGAGGCAAGCGGAGTGCTGGAGGGAGTCACCAGGGGGGCTGCGGGGGGCGGGGGGGGGAGGTGCTGGCAATGTTTTGTTTCTCGAGGCAGGCACTGAGTCAGTTTGTAAAAAATCATCAAACTCATATACATCCTTTTTTTGTACATACTTCGATTTAAAAAATAGTGTACCTATGGAGTGATGCACACGTACAGATCCAGAGGCCGGTTTAACAGCCTATGTATATGTGGTTCTCAGTATTGTCTACACTGAACAACACCATGATATCTGTTTTTTCAAGCTTAGGAATTTAGAACCCACACCAAGGATTTGATGGTTTGAAGTATTTTATTTAATAAGAGCTACAACACATGGAGAGCTTCCCCTGGGTCAGGGCCACTTCGGGATCAGTAAGGTTAAGCTAAAGGAATGGCTGGCCCAGTACCCACACCCAGATCTGATTTCTATAAAACCTTCTACGGATCACCTACGCTTATTTATTAGAGGGAACTATTTTCCCACATTTAATAATCAAGGATACTTAATTTTCCATCTGCTGGAGAAGGCCAGTATTGCCATAAGAAGTTGGTATAACTGCATACTAATGAATAAAGCCTGGTCCTCTAGGCTTTGCTGGCTCACTACAGAAGACTGCACCATTTCCCATTCTACCCTGATTAAATTTACAATAAACAGGTTTAGGTCTCACCCAGAAGCCCTACGAGCCCTGGGTCTTTCATATCTCCTTACTGTGGGCCTGGACAGAATGACTGTCCTCTTTGGGGCACTGGTGTGCTCCTGGCTGAGGAAGCTGGTTACAGACACACAATGGCTCTTCACTCATGCTTGGAGTGGCATAATCACTCCAGCCCACATTTCATTGGCCAAAACAGTCATATTGTTACTCCTGGCTTCAGTGGGATGGGGAGAATAAAACTCAAAATTATACAAAACTTAAAATTATAGATATCAGCATTAGCTGCCAGGTAAGGGAGCATGATCCTTTTAGAGGGAAGGACAGCCAACATTTAAGAATAATACCATAGGGCACCTGATGGCTCAGTCGGTGAAGCCTCTGACCCTTGCTTTCAGCTCAGATCATGATCTCAGGGTTGTAAGCTTGAACCCCGAGTTGGGCTCTGTGCTCAACGAGACTCTGCTTGAGAGTTTTTCTCTCCCTTTCCCACTGCCCCTCCCACTGCTCTCTCTCTCTCTCTCTCTCAAAATAAATAAATAAATAAAATCTTAAAAAAAACCAGGGGAACGGCAAGATGGCGGAGGAGTAGGAGACCGATTATCATCAGGTCCCAGGAATTCACCCAGAGAGCTATCAAACTATTCTGAACACCTACAAATTCCACCGGAGATCGAAGAGAAGAACAGCAGCAATTCTAGGAACAGAAAATTGACCACTTTCTGGAAGTTCCAGGTCTCTTCTGAGTAGGTTAGTGTATATTTCTCTGGGGTCATTGTTACCCCTTAGTATTTAGTTCTCACATCCATCTATTCCTATCTGCGTAAAATGACAAGGCGGAAAAAATCAACACAAAAAATAAAAGAACAAGAGCCAGTAATGACGGCTAGGGACCTAATCAATGCGGACATTACTAATATGACAGAGCTAGAGTTCAGAATGACGATTCTTAAGGTGCTGGCTGGGCTTGAAAAAAAAATGGAAGAAAATAGAGAAGCTGTCTCTAAAGAAATAAAAGACCTTACTGGAGAAATAAAAGAACTAAAATCTAACCAAGCTGAAATCAAAAAAGCTATTAATGAGGTGCAATTGAAAATGGAGGCTCTTAGTGCTAGGATAAATGAAGCAGAAGATAGAATTAGTGATTTAGAAGACAAAATGTCAGAGAAAAAAGAAGAGGATGAAAAGAGACAAACAACTACTGGACCATGAGGAGAGAATTCGAGAGATAAGTGATGCCATAAGATGAAACAATATTAGAATAATTGGGATCCCAGAAGAGGACGAGATTGAGAGAGAGCCAGAAGGTATATTGGAGCAGATCTTAATACAGAATTTCCCTAATCTGGCAAAGGGAACAAGCATCAAAATCCAGGAGGCACAGAGAAGCCCCCCCAAAATTAATAAAAATAGGTCCACACCCCGTCATCTAATAGTAAAACTTACAAGTCTTAGTGACAAAGAGAAAATCCTGAAAGCAGCTC
>LNAC01001280.1:84764-139327 GCA_002007465.1 Ailurus styani
GGGGTAGGGAGGGAAAAATAATGAAACAAGATGGGATGGGGAAGGACACAAACCATAAGAGACTCCTAATCTCACAAAACAAACTGAGGGTTACTGGGGGGTGGGAGGGTAGGGATAGGGTGGATGGGCTATGGACACTGGGGAGGGTTTGTGCTTTGGTGAATGCTGTGAAAGATGTAAGCCTGATGATTCACAGACCTGTACCCCTTGGGCAAAGAATAAAAATAAAAAAATAATAAAATAAAATAAAATTTTTAGAAATTAAAAAAACAAACACAGGCTACTGCAAGCATTTTATGCACTACTTAATATCTTCTACTCTGTGAATAAAATAATATACTTATCTATTTATCAATGGAGAGACAGCTGTACTATTTTGCACTTTATTGTTACAAACGATGCTTATAAATGTTTCCTTAGAGGCATTTGTGAGAGTTTCTCTAAGACGGACACCTGGAGATGTGATTGCTAGGTAGTGGTTTCCTAGGCATCTTCCACTTTACTAGATTGTGCCAAAGTTTTCTCTAAAAAATAAAATTTACTCTTTGCAGCAATACATAGGAGTTTCAGATTCTCCACTTACTGTTACCTATACAGCAATACAATACTGCACATGTTGTTACCAGGTTTCTTTGGACATGTTAACTCTGGGTGCTATTAACATGGATATTCATTATACTTGTCCTTGGATTTTCTGTTATCTCTGAAACATTTCTTCATTCTTAATTAATTTAATTAATACTTCATAGGAATATTTTTAAAATGAAAGGAAAATGAAGAGAAGGTCCATAGAAGGAAGTGGATGTGAAGAATCCCTGGATCTGTTGTCATAACCTTTTACAATAATATAGGTACAGATAAAGAATTTATACAGAGTGATACAGAAATTTTCTTCTGAATGTTCACCCATGGTCTTCTATTATTTCCTCCTCTAAGCACTAAGGACTTCTATAAGTACAAATATCTGATGAAAAAAATATTTTCTTTGTTGCCTTTGAAATATTACTGGATAGAGAAGATATGGTTAACGGCTTTCTATCCTGTGGTCCTCAGCCCATTGGAGCTCCTTGAGGTGGTAAACAATTCCTCCATGTGCCAATTTTCTGTTTTCCTTTATGGGCATCCTCTCTCTGCCTGTGAGCCGCTTCCAGCTTCAGGAGCTTGCCTGACCCACAGCAGCAGACTGAAAGTGCCAGGACACTGAATTCCTCAGGAGCCACTTTTAACAAACAAGGGTCAAGGGTTGCCCAGTTTCCCGAACCTTTGCAGGGAATGTGTTCTACAGAGTCTCCCTCGAAGGGTGCTCAGAGGAAATGAGCTGCTGTAGTCCATGGTGATGACCTACCCATGAACATACCCTTACAGGCCTTCTCCTTGCCCTTCTCCCTTCTTGCCCTGGTTTCCCGAGATCACTCTCAAACGAGCAATTTGCATTTGAATGCTGGTCTCAGTCCTGCTTTGGGGGTTCAGGGGAGGGAAACAACCTTTTTTTTTTCCCCTGGCCTTGTGAATTGGACTGAGAAAAGACAGATTAGTGAGAGAAAAAACAAACACATTTATCAACGTGTGCACCACACAGACACATGGGAGTACTCAGTGATGAGGAACTCAAAGGGGGGGGTCAGAACTTGAGCTTATATAGCATCTTAGCAAAGACTGAGAGATGTGTAGGAACTGACAAGACAAAGAAAAAAGAACTTTGAGATTTTAGAGTTGGAAATTTGCAGGAAGGTAAATACATGGGGAAATGAATGGAAGATAAAGTTTGCTTTAGTAAGGTTTGTTATGTCAGTTCCTCTGGTGTCATCTCTGGACTAAGTATCTAGAGTTGTCTCCAGTGATTAACTTTAGTCCTTCTTAGTAGGGAGGAAAGGGAGGACATCCTTACAAATTTATGTCCTGCTTTTAGGCAAATAGGGGGAGGGTAGAGGGCTTTTCTTGTATCTGCTTCTTCTCCATTGACTTCGGTTCCAAATAATATGACAAAATAGCATATTTGGGGATGGCATACTCTGCCACCCTTCAGGAATTAGTATCCCAATTAATAAAGCAGAGAAATTTTAGTTTTAGCCAAACAGATGCCCTCCTCCTGCCCCCTACCACCAAACCAAGTCCCCCAGCTTTCCAGAATCATTGTCTCTTAATATGCAAATAAATTGGTCTTCACCCTTTGAAATGTCTGAGGATTTCTGAGGGAACAGGAGAGGAGTGTGCAACCTTGTGAGTCAGTGTGCCTGTAGCCCTCCTTCCCTGTCATTTGCCCCACATATGCTCCTAGGTCCTCTGGTTGCTGTCTCTTCTCAGTCTGCTTTGCCCACAAAGGTCAACATCCCATCAGTTCATCTCCTCCGAAGAACTCAACACACAAGCTTCTTACATTTAACAGCCTTTTACTCAATTTTGAGTTAATGCCGTGGATTATAGAAAACAGTAAGAAATTGCTTAAAATTGAACATTGGATCTCCCTGTCCTAAAAATCCATTAATTCTTCCCAGCCACGGGAAACTTTTCATAGGTTTCATTTGCCTTAATCTTCCAAATCCTCCCTTCAAACTGCTTCCCCTGCTTCCTGACTGCTTGATTCCAAAACCAAATTTCTGTTCTTTGCTTTGATTAGAAGGTTATCTCTACTCCTACTTTAACTCCTGTGTTATCCTTGTACAGCACAAACCCTTCAAGTGTTTACTCAAACAAAAGGCCATCTAATCATGGTCTTTGCCCCTGAGCCTCACAAAGCACAGGCAGGACTTTTTAAGTGACATGTTTTTCCTAACATAATTCAAATTTTTCTGCCCACGTTACCCTTTGTTTGGAGGAGAGGTACAGCCCAAATATTCATTCTCCTTTATTTCAACCCAGAGCTTAAAGGTTGACATTTAAAATATATTTTTTTTAGTTGTATTTAACTGCAAAAATAGCATGGCAAACTCTTTTATTTATTTATTTATTAAGATTTTATTTATTTATTTGACAGAGAGAGGGATCACAAGTAGGCAGAGAGGCAGGCAGAGAGAGAGGGGGAAACAGGCTCTCCACCGAGCAGAGAGCCCGATGTGGGGCTCGATCCCAGGATCCTGAGATCATAACCTGAGCCAAAGGCAGAGGCTTAACCCACTGAGCCACAGTGGGTTTCTTCTTCTGAGAAGAAAGATATGAATTTGAGGTTCAAACTAAATGATTTTCAAGGAACTAACCTGAGAACTAAATGTGTCTTAAATATAAGAATTTTTAAGGCAATGATTTCAAGCTTTATAACAAGTCCTGGTGATACAGTAGTTCTGTATTATTTTGCCCAAGTGTTTATCAGAACCAAATTGATTGAAAAGAAAATATTAATTTATTATACAAATTTTTGAGCTGCACTATTTTGTTGGAGACCAAAGAATAGAAATTTTCAGACACTCATTACTTGGATAGTTCATCAAATGACTCTGTCAATTTGCATCTCTAGAATTTTGTCCTCAAAATGTCTCAAACTTAACTATTCTTCAATTAAAAAAAAAGAAGCTTCAACCAGTGATGTTTCTTTTATCCTTCTGTTATTTGTCATGTAAGTTATTACTTGCCTGGTTCTCTTGGTTCTTTGAAAAGTAAGGAACATAATGTGAGAAGTAACCAAAAGACTAAATCAAAACCCATTACTGGGTAGCTATAGGGTTAAACAATTTATGATATTCCTTTTAAGATTTAAGACAATCTCCACAAAGTGGACAGAGATATAGTAACCACTGGATTGAACTATCTGCTATCCACTATCTGGGCTTGTGAATGTCTAGATTAACAGTGGTACTGAAATAATCATGTTAGAAAATCAACCTGTTATCAGTTCCCAAAGACGTGGCCTCTTTATCAATGTTTCTGACTTCCCTTAAAACTCCTTGATGGAACCCTTGATTTGTCTAAGTATTTATTCCCAAACACACTATTTATTTCAGAAATGCTACCGAGAACAGCTTATTCCATAGAAATCCTGTAGAGAAATAGGATGAATACCATTATTGGAGGTGAATAGATCTGTGAGCCTAACCCATGAAGTCAGATAAGCATCAGAAGGTTTAAGTACTTCTCTGAACAGTATCCAAAACTCTCTGGTCTGGAAGTCACATATTATCCCACTTTCCTGCAAAGCTTCTCATCCTTCCCAACCATCATCCATAAAAAAAGGAAACAGGCTCTCTTCATGTATTTTGATAGCCCTGCTTCTGTTCCAAGCTGAAATCACCACACACCAAGAAATACAATTAAACAAAAAAGTGCAACTGAACTTATTTGAACCACATATATGTTTTATATTTAGATTTGAAGTAATTTTAAAGACAGGATTTGTAACTAAACTTACAAGGTCAATGCCAATGAACTAAAAACTTTACTGTTGAGAGAGAGAGAGGACATAAAACACAACAAAACTTGGCTAAAAGGAAAATGAAAAGTACTACAATTCAGATATTGCCTTTTGAGTCATTGGTAGTCAATTATTAGTTCTTCTAGAGCTTACATATAAATTTGTGGATCAACAATCTCTTTGGCTTCTCATGTATGGTCCATGACAGTGCAGACTTATGTCCTGTGCATATGACTAAAGAGAAAAGTTGTGGATCTTGACTGAATGTGTTTCCTTTGAAACCAAATATAATATGAGATTAGGGAAGGGAGGGCCTTTGGGGTTAAAATATGCTCTCTTGATTCCTCATTTTTCTACCACTGAATCCAAAACTCTTCTTGTATCTTATTTTTTTCTCTTACTACAATGGAAAAATATCTTGTAAAATCAAAGGCAAATCCTTGTACATTTTTCCTCTCTCATGTATCTTCCCTCATCTACCCATAAGATTTTGCTCCTATAGTCATTCTCTTACGAACTTATTTTTAAGTATAGTGTCAAGAAGAAATATTTATTTTCCTCATGGTAAAGGCAATTTTCCAAGAAGTACACAGGTCTTTTTGATTGCTACTTTTGTTTCAGTATTCTATTTGTATGTCTATGTTCCAATAAACACTCTTTCGATTATTATTGTTTTTAAAAATGTGTATTTTATAAGTCAGGTCTCATATTGTGCATGTTTATCAAAAATGTCTTCATTACTATTTTTCCTCCAGATTAACTTTAGAATGAAATGATCAATTATACTAAAAGGATAAAATCCTTTTGAAATTATTATTTTGATTCTTGCATATTGCTTTTCCTTACTTCGGAAAAATATATTGAATTCCACAAAAACAAATACAAGAATTTTGGAGTTGCTTTGTATGCAAAGATTTGGATGAAAATTGAAAATTTTACAAAATAACTTTTCCCCATCTCTAAATAACACCTTTTTCATAAAACTGTATAGATTTTTTCTTATTAGTTGTAAATTTCTGCTTAATTACTAATAATTCATGTTTTTCTTTCCATTGCAAATGGACTTATTATTTTCATTACATTTCCCAATCACTTCTGCTTACTAGGAAAGATACTAATTTTGTGTATGTTGTGCTTTTATCTAGTCACTTTATTGAATTCCTTATTCTAGTAATTTATAATTGATTTCTTTTGGGTAGGTATCACTTATTTGTAAGTACTTTAAATAGACAAAAATTAATAGAAAATAATATAGTAAAAATGTCTACTAATCAGCTTCATAACATCACATTGTATCCTGCTTTACATTTTTTAAGAGAAAATATTGTTGAAGCTCCATGCATTACAAAATCTAATTCTACCACTGTGTTAGTGAATGTATTCATTACCAAGAAATTGAGAGTTACAATTTTTATTTGTTTTTATACAATTAAAAAACAGATATATGTGTATAATTATTCATATATTATAACATTTTATACAAATGATATGTCATGTATATTACCCTATTTTTATTGAAATATATTTTATGGTGCATAACCATGTGAATCTACTGTCTCTTTATGTTGGTGTTTCTTAAACTTAGCAAAGGGTATTTATCCAATCTCCTCTTGAGAGACCAACACTTTAGTACTACACATAGAGCAATAATGGCCATCCTTGTGCAAGTCTCCTTATATGTCTTGGGCAACTTTTGCAAATCCTTCTGTGTTCTATTCATGTTTTCTATTCCTTCCCGAGTACTCCTGGATCACATATTTTTCATAAAAATCCATACTCAGGTTTTCAAAATTTTAGTTTGGAATTATGTATACTATTCTGTTGTAAAAATATGAACTTAATTTGTAGATCATGTTATATCATTTTAACCTATTTAATAAATTTCACTTTGAATTCTTTCACTATCACCATTACCTTCTTTTGTAATTTTCATATCTTAGACCATACATTCATTTTTGAGATGACTTTGTAAATCAAATGAACTTGTGAACAGCATATTGATACATTTAGATGTTTTACTTGGTAGTTTGTACGCAGGTATGTTTTGGGTAGCTCAGAGCTCTGTCTTTGCTAGGTAAACCCAAACATTTAAACCCTTATAATTTCAAGATTTAACTTGGAGATACATTTCTTTAGCTCTTGGCAATTGTTTCCTATTGAAGCTAGTAACTTTCTCTGTGCTCTAGATGTTGGAAGATGTTGTTCTTCATGCCTGTTAACTCTATTTCAAAAATTCTATTTTTTAAAACTTCATATTTCACTCTTTAAGAATCCCCTCCTGACTTACCCCACTGTCATTTCTGCAACTCAGTCCATTCATTCTTCTGCAATAATATATACAACTTCTAAGAATGCTGATGGCTTGTTTCTTTATCATTGTGCATCTCTTCTTACTGGATGCAACAACCGTTTAAATAACACTGAACGCTAATTCATGGAGAACTTATTTGAAGTTGATCTCTTTCTTTAATGGTATCTGTTTAATTCCAGTGTTTAGTGATTCTTGGATATATGATTAAATACCCATTTGACTACCAAAAATAAAATAGATAGCAGGATTGTTCTTTCTCAACCCAGTGAGTATCCCTATTTGCATACTTGGGCTCTAATTTTGGGAGGGCTCATGATGGACAGACCATATTTAACCACAGAACACTTGGTATAGGAAGCTCCTTTTCTAGGGGTGAGTACTCTTGACCTTTCCCTGTGGCTAAACATTAACTACTTTCTAGTCCAACAACCACTCTGTCAGTCTTCTGTGTCAGACCCATCAAATTGAGAGTGGAATTAAGAGCTTTCTTCCTTCAGAAGAAAGCCTTCTGTAATTGATTCATGCCCTGTTCAGCATTTCAGTCCCTAAATTCATGGCAAAGGCATGCGTTAGGCTGTTATTCTTGTTTACAGGGGACTTTTTACTGAGAGGGTAAGGGTGGGCAGTACTGCCTCTAAACACTCCGAGTTTAAAGTAAAAAAGAGACATCTCTTTCAAACTGAGTTGATTACCACAGACTTCTCTGGTTCCTATTGAATTTTGGGGTTCCTCTAAGGCTGTGTTAGGAAGAATTCTTCTCACAACCTCAAAAACCTTTTTCTCTCTATAGTTCAGGTCATGTTTTTTCCTATTGGGTTGTTTCCTTCATTTTCAAGCCATCCTTCATCTATTGGAAATTTCTAAAAAATTGCTGGTCTAATGAAGATACTCTTTTTCTTTCTCATGCCTATTGTTTACTTATTTTCCCTTGTATATTTTTTTTCCTGTCATTTCAATAGTATGGGGACAGAGTAAGGAGACACAATTTATCGTCTTCTTCCAAACAAATTCCCTGTTGTTGGAAACTCTTTCCTCTTGAATTCCTTTGATACTGAAAACTTTTTACATATCCCCTAATCCTTTTTCTTCATGCACCTGCTATGTGGGTTTTGCCAATGTGCAGTTTATAGTTATGAAGTGTTCTACCCTCTTCAGTAATATCATGCACTCTAGTGGCTATTTGTGTGTGTGTGTGTGTGTGTGTGTGTTAGCTTACTACTTAAAGCTCTGTAATGTTAGAGCTCTAAATGATGTTAATAATATCTGTAACATGTATCAGATACTTATTAGGTACCAGGCATTTTGCTAATTACTCTGTTTAATTTTCTCTACTCTTCCTGAACCATGAACCACCAAAATTCTTCATTTCATAAATGGGAAAACCAAAGCTGAGAGAGTTTAAGTAAACAACTCGGGGTCTCTACCCTCATGGGTATCAAAGCTAGGATTACACCCTAGACTTGGATTCCAGAACAAGCGCTTGTAAAAACTCTGTCATATTCCTGCTTCTGTGCATTTACAATTAATTACCCACAAGTAGTTAAGACCTCATGTTCTCAGAAGTATTGAAAAATGAGAAGAAACACAAAGACTCTTGGAGACTTCTGCATTGAATAGCTAAACATTAAGTAGCAAAGCAAATTGCATGTGGGAAAAATTCCAGTAACTCAGAGTGAAGAATTGCACTTGGAAATTTGCAGCCTGGAAATTTACCATAGTGTCTGGTGGTTGGGATGGTTTTCTAATGATTTCATGAGGGGAAAACAGTGCTTTGCCTTTTCTTTTGTTCATCTGGGCCAATTCCTGATATCATGCCCAGATAAGCAAATGCCCTTTGTCTTTTAACATCAGAAATACAACTTTTTTTTAAATTTATTTATTTGACACAGAGAGAGAGATTACAAGTAGTCAGAGAGGCAGGCAGAGAGACAGGGAGAGGAGGAAGCAGGTTCCCTGCTGAGCAGAGAGCCCGATGCGGGCCTTGATCCCAGGACGCTGGGATCATGACCTGAGCTGAAAGCAGAGGCTTTAACCCACTGAGCCACCCAGGCGCCCCAGAAATACAACTTGAGCTACATTTCCCTCCTCATATTCTCCAGCCCTATAGGGCCTCTTACAAGTTCACTGGCCAGGCAGAAGCTCTGACCCAACTTTTCTAGGCCACCGACTTAGAAAGGCAATTATTCCCTGTCCTTCGCCCTTTCTAAAATGAACCTAAATTCAACTTTAACTAATGCTCCTCTGATATAACAAAGTCCCCATAGATTACTTTCTTAGTTGTCTCAGTCCAAACAAAACCAAACCAACAAAATGAACTAAAATCTCAAAATGACAGATGTGAAAGAACAACTATGTTCACATCTCTTGTATCATCACTTATGTTTCTCTGGTTAAGTTTTGCAGTGACTGCATGCCCTTAGGTTTTTTTCCTAATTTTTAAAAATGAGAGTTAATATACTTAAGATTCTGAAAAATTAGATTGCATGATAACATGTATAAGCCTTGCACTAGTATAGTTTAATTCTAAAGAGTATTTTCCCTAAAAGATAAATATGATATGAAGTGTTTCATAAATTAAAGCAGGACACACACACACACACACACACACACACACACACACACACAGTGAAAAACAAATAAGCTCTGAGAACAGATTCTGACCCAAATATCTTCATAAAAGCAGGGTAGCCTGGATAAGCCTCCTACTTTTCTTAAAATTTAACTTATTTACTGACAAATTTTTGTAATAAAAACCATTTCAAATTCTAGATGGAGAATAAAATTTGACAGTAAAATTGTGCAAATGTTGATTTATATTTCATACCTGTGATACCCTGTACTTTCTCTTGTTAAAACTTTTTGTATTATACCCACCCAACTGTTCAAAACTAAAAGCACACACACACACACACACACACACACACACACACACACACACACACACCATGCAGGGTGCAGGGGGGGAGAGAGAGAGAGATAGAAATGACATCCTTCCTATACTGTGCTATGTATACACGTATCCTGGGGAAACAGACAGCAAGTGTTGGTAAAGATGTGGAGAAATGACAACTTTCATACTGTCTTCTTGTGGGAATGTAAATGGCTGTAACTATTTTGAAAGCATTATGGCAATTCTCAGAAAAACACAAAGATGTTTATAGCCTATGGTGCAGCAGTTTAACTTTGAGTTATTTGCCGTGGAAAAACTTTTAAACATGTGCCCAAGAAGGCCTGCTTAAAGGTAGGCATTGTTTGTTTGTTTCTTTCTTTCTTTCTTTATTAGATTTTTATTTATTTATTTGACAGAGGAAGAGAGTGGGAGAGGGAGAAGTAGGCTTCCTGCTGAACAGGGAGCCCGATGTGGGGCTAGATTCCAGGACCCCAGGATCATGACCTGAGCTGAAGGCAGAGGCTCAATGACTGAGCCACCCAGGCGCCCCATGGATCAATATTTAAAAGATCAGTGAATTGCTAATGACCTAAATGCCACCAGTAAATCAGTGGGTGAATAAATTGTGGTCTGTTTATATAATGGAGTACCATGGGGCAATGGAATATTGAGTGAATAAATGAGTTAACACAAGAATACATAAGGATGCTAACATATATTTTAAAAAATGAATGAATGAATGAATGAATAAATAAATAAATAAATAAAAACACATACAATACCACCTTTTAGAGACTACATGAAGGTAGTAAAGTATAAGACCCTACATGGGGTTGATATTCAGCAGTTTCAGTGTAAAAGTAAAGTCTGGAAACAAATGAGAGTAAACTATATCTGCCACATTTTATTTGTTTAAGAGAAAAGATGATGTGAAAGCAAGTATGTCCAAATGTCAACAGCATTGGTTAAATCTGGGTGGTAGGTGTAGGGTGTTGATAATATTGATCTCTGCATTTGTCTGTTTATTGGTACAGTCATAAAAACACACAAAAACTATTTAAAAAACTATGAAAAATCTCCAATTGCCTTAAATTCTTTCTGGACAATGGGCATGTGGATGGGAGAGCATATGTTTGTATTTACTACGCATGCAGCATTACAGAAAGGATATGATACACATATGGACACAAGGATATGCATACATATGCTATATATATTATATATGCATATATAATATATATAGCACACCCTTCCTATATTCATACCATATGTACAATGAATTGCACCCTGCTCTTCCTTCTAACTGCAAATTACTTTGAATTTTCACAAAAGGCAATGTTATGTTAATTTAGAAAAATATTTTCTGCCTTGCCCTTGACATTGCAAAGCCACTTAATTCTTTTAACAGATTTTATTGACAGATTCTTGCCATACCTTTTTTAATATACACTATACTTTTTTATCCAGCCATTGGCCAAAGCAGACCCATGATTTTGTTCCACTCTGTTTTGCTTCATCATTTTCTGTAAAAATAGGCTGGACACACTTTAATAACATTTGCTATTAACATATTTTAACTTTAAAGCTGTTAACTAAGATATAGTGTATTCAGAATGTACTTGGGTCATAAAAAGGCCGGAAATATGCCTTTACATCTCATGGAAATATCTTATGAAATGTCTAGTAATACACCCAACTAATTGCAATTTCCTGTAACTTAGAGTGGCTTTTAATAAAGCTTATTCTTTTTATGTTTTACTATAGCCTAACTTCTGGATTGTGTGATTTGACATCAGAAATAACTTAGATGAGATTATTTCCTTGAATTTTTACTCCCAGGATATGTGTAGTCACATTCTTTTCCATAATGAAAAGAATTAATAAAATGCTCAAGAAACAAATGGACTACAATTCCACCAATTTGAAATAATTACAAGAAGTGTTGGTCTGAATCTGGAAACAAAGAAAATGTTAAAAGAGGCACCATATGTTTACATTCAACTAGGGGTGGTAATGGGAGCCCTTACAATAGTATGTGTAAGTAGGGGTCCTGCTGAGCCCATTATAATGAACAGAAAATACTTTCTTAGAACTCTGTTAATTATTGATGATCCAGCTGAGGTGGTTTTAAAAGTGCTTAAGGACTGTGGTTTATCAAACAAGTTAAATATTCCTTTTCTGCCACCCAAATCTCTTTTATTTTTTTAATTTTATTTTATTTTTATTCTTTGATTTCCTTTAAAAAGTATATTTCTCCCCTAGACGTTATGATTCTGACATATCATGTCAGATACATAAAATTACCCATGTACATGAATCCACATAGATGATCTGAGCTATTTTTCTGTATATCTAAAAGCATCAGGTTAGGTCAGGAAGGCAGGAAAAACTAACCCGTTTGGCATACATTTTTTAAAACCTTTTATTACTGTCAAGTACAAACACAATGTAACAAAGAGTATATGGGAGGTAACCTTTCTGAGTCCCCGAATATTGAAAAATCTCTCTAATGTTGCCCTAATTGACACTTTGGCTGGTCTTAGAATGTAGATCAAATATATTTTCTTTTTTTCTAAGACCAGAGAAAACATTACTAAAGACATTTCTTTCTGAGATCCAGAGTTGCAGTTAAGTGGTTTCAGTCTGATCCTTGTTTCTTTGTAAGAGGTCATTAATTTCTTTCTAGAAATTTTAATAGTTCTGCATATCCTTGACATTCTGCAAATTCATGAATTATATAAGGCATTTGAAAAATACATATTTTGTTCAGCAGTTTTTGGCACCTTAAATCTTAATGCTTATATCATTCAGTTATTTAACATAGCATATACTTTGGAGAGGCTAGTTTTCAAAAATAATTTCCTTGATAATTATTGTTTCATCTCCATGTTTTACCCTATTTTCTCTTTCAGAGATTCCTTTTATCACGTGTTGTAACTGTTACATATGTCAAATTTTATGTCTTTTTGGTCATATTCCCTCTCTCTCTCTCTCTCTCTCTCACACACACACACACATACACATACACACACACATACACATACACACACACACAGACTTGTTCAAATTTATTTTTAATTTATTCTATGAAATTATATTTTCTCTGGATGTTCTTTGTCCATTGCATCATTTACTTTTTCCTTTCTTTTTCAGTTTTTGTTGTTGTTGTTGTTTTGTGGGGTTTTTTTTTTTGTAAAAATATTATCTTTCTTAAGCAGTCACATATTATACTTGCTTTCTTCTAATATGTTCAACAACCAAACACCTCACACATACCAGTTTTGTCCACTTGTCTGTTTTGGACTCAAATAGTCTGATACACGAATAATGGTACAATGTTAAGCCACGGTTGTGGTGAATTGTGTAACTGGTTCAGGTTTGCCTGCTTCAATTGGGTGCTAAAAGGGCTTACATGTAAACTAGCAGTCTCTTCTTATAAATTTTTAAAATTTTTAAAATTTCTTTGTACTTACTTATTTTTTCAGTAAGCTTTACACCCAATGTGGAGCCTGAACTCATGATCCTGAAATCAAGAGTCATGTGCTCCACCCACTGAGACAGCCAGTCTCCCCTCTTTTTATTGTAAAGAATAGATTAGTATTATTTTTAATTTTTTAAAAGATTTATTTATTTATTTGAGAGAGAGAGAGAGAGAAAATGGAGGGGAAGCGCAGAGGGAGAGAATCCCAAGCTGACTCTCCACTGAGTGCAGAGCCCACAGTGGGGCTTGATCTCACGCTCCTGAGATCACGACCTTAACCAACTAAGCCACCCAGGTGCCCCTATTTTTAAATCTAGGTTTCATTTCTATCTTTTGTTTCATTCACTATCCTTATTTTTTCCTTTTCTTTCTTATTTACTACTAATTTCAGATCACTTGTTATATTTCATACTCTTTGAAATCCACTGTTAGTCCTTTTCAGAGTATATAATATGTTAAAAAAAACTTACCACAGTGAAGAAATAAACAGTCAACTATCTAGCTATTGTTCCCATTAGCATTTATACCCAACAGACTTTGTACTGATACCTAATTTAGAAGATACAAGCAAAATACTAATAGCAAAGGGTCAGCATGTGTTGCATATACATGAAATGAATTTTCAAAAATCTGATGAAGATAATTTTAACTAGTACAAGATTTCCAGATATTTCCTAGTTCATGAAATATTTCTTGAATATGTCAAGAAACACCTCTCCCCTTTTGAAGATATACTGGTGTTACATCTTGTGGAGAGATAGCAATTTCTTTTTGCTTTGGAGGAAATTATCTCTTAACAATTTCTGTATGTGAAAATGAAGCCAATTAGTCATGGTGCCCATTTTTGCAATGCCACATTAAATAAATTCATTTAGCGTACAATATGGAAGTGTCTGTTCTTACTGATCTTTTGCCACAACATTGTTGCATAGCAAACCACCCCCTAAAATCAATGGCTCAAAACAACCACCACTTAATATTTCACAAATATCTGGGTCAGCTGGGTGGTTCTGGTGATCTGAGCTGGTCTCATCTAATCTCGTCTGGGCTCACTCATGCCTCTGCAATCATATGGTAGGCTGGCTGGATTACTAACACAGGATGTGGCAGATTGTAACTAGAAAAAGAGTCACATATATTATTTATGTTTGTATGTGTTTTATTTTAAATGACAAAAATGAAGAGTTCATCCTTTAGAGGAATTACTATTCTTTCTATATTTAAAGTATGAAAGCCATATAGAAATGCATCTGGTATGGAATCATAGTGAAATGAGGAAGGAAAATCAGGAGGAAAATGGTAACACTGCAAAAGCATGAATAAAGCATGGAGTTCACATTATTTATCTCCTCTAAACTCCTTTCACTAAAGCAAAAATGTAACAAATTTGACTAATTTCCTTTGATATCCCTGTAGTTCCTCTGTTATTGCTTTTGTTTTCCACAGAGTGGTTGACACCAGCTAAGAGACAACAAAAGGGAAAGAAATTAAAAAAAAAAAGTTGGGAGTTTCAGCCCTCATATAAATGTAGGTTGACAAATCAAACTGATGCTGTAAAGGACCCAAAAGTCACAAAGTAAATAAAATTAAAAATAAAAAGCCCCAAATGCCAGGCATTCATTTGTCAAACAAAACTAATGTAAAACAATAACTCAGTATCTAAGTGGCATATGTATTTGTTTTCATTGCCAGCATTTTTACATGTGGCAGAAATGGAGCCAATTTTTAATTAGGATGAATTAGTTGTAAAGTTTGTTTGGGGCTTGTCTTCATTCTGCCCTGGCCTATTTACTTTATTAGTTGCATATTACTGTCCACGCAGAGATACATGAAAGGAAAAAGAAGGCAAAGACTTTCCAATCAGCCATAATAGAAGCTGCCCAGCCACGAAACCAACAAAAAGAACATTCCCTCCATGACAGCCCTCCTTTTCCAAAGCCTCTCGAGGAGCGAGAAAACAGTCACTGAGTAAAAAGGACCACATTTTCCTTCATCTTCAAATGAAGAGGAGAAAGGATTATCTATGCACACCCTCAGCTGAGTGAATTTTGACTTTTCTCGTAATCCCTGCTAAAAACAAAATCTTGACAAAAAGTACAGAGAATGGTAATGTGCTCGTTTGGAAATAAAGACATTTCAATTTTTCCCCCCATGAGTTCTATATCCAAAAAGCTGAAGGACAGAGAAGAGAATTATCCCTCTGGGAACTTGAACACAGGGAAAGATTTTGCAAGATCTTTTTAGAATTGCACCCAAATGGCTTTTTTCCATCTCTCCTTCTGAATGAACTCTAGCCATGTACTTATACAAAATCTTTTCAGATATGAGTGCCAACATGTTTCACAAGAGATAATCTCTTTTAAAATACCTCGAAGGCAAAGATGAGAGGCAAAATGATTGGCATATTATTTGGAGTTTCTAAAATGCCTACTAACTAAACATCACGAAGAGTTTAATTAATATGTGTGTAACAATTTGATTTTCATATATATATGGCTCACTGTGAGAGCCTAATTGAGGATTCTCTGGATTTAAACTGGATTCCACAGAGGAGCCCAGTTTCTTATTTTTCTTAGATTTCACCCTATCTATCCCTGCACACTTCAGTGTTTGCTGTGGATTACCTGAAGCTTAGAAGCAAGGATTTGTCTCTTTGGAGAACATTTTGCCTAAAATTATCTTCATTAGACATATGTTGTCAGTAAGATGAGTCTCAGCTCGAGGACATATAAAATTACAAGATCTAAATGCCTAAATAGTCCACATTGTGTAATTAATTCTTTGCCCAGAGCCTATTTAACTACATAAATTATTTTTTCATGATGAAAGGAAAAAAATATGACAGGTACACTCCTTTAAGTAGACAAGAGTAGCCAGAGACTTAACTTGGGCAGAAGTTACTTATTGTGGATGCGAAATACAAACTTTCAGAGGAAAAAATAATTATGAGTTGTTCTTATTAAAGAAGAGACTATCAAATATCACTTACTTGAGTCCTCAAACAAGGACTTTAAAAATAATTGTCTTGAAAGGCATTATTTAGCCCATAGTCTTTCATACATTCAGGAAGATCTTCATTTATTCATTCTCAATTATTTAGTAGTGAATGAGTGCCTATTTTATTCTATGGCATAGAGCAGAAAGAGAGCCTATGTCCACAAGCTTAGAGAATAACTAAAATTCATTTAGTCATCCACTCATTTATCCACTTTTCAAAATAATTACTGTCTACTATAAAGTATGATGCTTTTTTTCCTGCAGAGAAGGCTTGAAGAGAAGAAACTCTAAAAGCTAAAAAACAAAACAAAACAAAACAGGTGTATTAAGCTGTGTGAGAGGGAAGTTGGCATATCAGGGATAAGCTAAACACTAAAAAGTAAACTAATTCTTCTTTGCAAAACTCAGTTCATTTTGGCGTGACACAATGCTGGAAATCTGAAGGCTGGTAACAAGCTAAGTGTTCTATAGTAAATAATGCAGGATCTTTTTTTTTAAGTATAGTTGACACACAATGTTACATTAGTTACAGGTGTACAACAAATGACTCAACAAGCTTATTCCTTATGCTACATTCATGGCAAGTGTAGCTACCATCTGTCACCATGCAACACTCTTACAATCATGCAGAGTCCTCTTATCATAGTTTAAAGAATTTGCACGTGGAACTCGTAGACAGTGAAGAATGATTGAACATGGGCATGAGATAATCAGACTGTTATTTGGGTTTTAGAGATCTCACTACATCAGCATATGGAATATGAATTGAAACTGAAAAAGTGAAAACCAAAGCAGAGTAATCATATGCAGGTCAATCAAAGCAGAGTAACAATATGAATGGATGAGGTAAAATGAGTGAGGGCTAAGAAGGTGGCAGTTTGTGGAATCCAAAAGATGAGAAGAGAGAATGAATAGGAAGGATCTTTAGGATGTTAGTTTAAGTGACTGAAAATATGGGTGATGAAGAAGCAAGAGTCAGAGATGCCTCTCCATGCCATGTGTGAGGATGGAGGAGCTCATGAGGAATAAATATTTAAAGTCATGACATTCACAGGCCTATTATTTTTTGCATAAGATACCAAGAAATCAAAAAGTCTTGGCCCAAATTAAGGCATATGTTCATCACTGTGTTAATATCTTTTACAGAGAGATAAACTCTTCCTTGGAAGTTATTTCTTTCTGTGTGTGTTTCTGTATGCATGGATGGGTATGCATGTTTGGTATAAATATTCCGAACCTCTTTTCCATTGACTCGTGTATCTTCTTTGGTCAGGCGTCCGTTCAATTTTTTTTAACCTATTTATTAACTGGGTTGTTTGTTTTCTTACTGTGGATTTTTAAGAGTTCTTTGTATATTGTGGATACAAGTCCTTATCAGATATGTTTGGCAAATATTTACTATCAGTATGTGGCCTGATTTTTCATTCTCTTAGTGTCTTTCACAAAGCAGAGTTTTTTAACTTGAATCCAGACTTGTTAAATTTTACCAATTTTGAATTTATAATATTAACAAATTTAATCAATTTTTTTTCATGGATCACATTTTTGGTGTATCTAAAAACTCACTGCCAAACCTAATGTCATCCAGATTTTTCCTATATTATCTTCTAGAAGTTTTTATAGTTTTGTGTTTTACATTTGAGATTTGTAATCTATTTTGAGTCAATGCTTGTGAAAGGTATAAAGTCTGTGTCTAGATTTATTGATTGATTGATTGATTGATTGATTGCAGGCGGACATTCTATTGTTCTGGCAACAGTGTTCAAAAAGACTATCCTCTTTCCTTCTTTGGAAGGAGAATTGTCTTTGCTTCTTCATCAAAGATAAGTTGATTATTTTTCTGTGCTTGTATCTGGATCCCATTCTATTCTATTGATTTATCTGACTATTCTTTCCCCATACCACACGGTCTTCATTAATGTAACTTTATAATATGTCTTGAATTCAGGAAATTTCCATTCTCCAAATTTGTTCTTCAGGGTTGTATGGGCTATTATGGATTTTTTATTTTTTACTTTTCATATAAATTTTATTTATTTTTTATTAATTTTTTTTTAGAGAGAGAGCATGCACACAAGCTAGGGGGTTGGAGGAGCAGAAGGGGAGGGGATATGAAAGGGAAAACCCAAAAACATTATATACACACAGAAACATATTCATAAGAAATAAAGAGGAAATATTCATGAAAATTACCTTTGTTTACCACTAACATGGTTATAGCTGGTATTTATAACTGTATTCATCTACTACTCATTTCATATTCTCTTTGCCCTTGGAAAGCATCCTTAGTTTTTACCTGATAGGCCACCCAAACCTTCATTCTTGAAGGGTCTGGTTCATTAGTAGCCCTGCCTGCCTTGAGGTGTTATAATTTTCCACTGACCTGAATCATGGGGTATGGTAATATAAGAGACAACTTAAAGGATCTCTTGTATTCCACGTATATTCTTCCTTACCTCCATTATCAAGTAGTAGTCTCTTTGGTACTCAAGATCAGTCACCCCAGTCAACACGACAATTACCTTCTGTGCTTATTAATTCAAAGTCAAGAGGAACCCAAAGTGGATGGACAATAGTCTTAAGTTCACCGGAACCATTGTTGTATATCTTGGAAGAATGTTTCTCCTTTTAGAAGATCTCTAGGCCAACAGAAAACAGTCGAAGGAACAGGAAGCAAAATTTTATTAGCAGGTTTCTAGGGGTAATAGTGAATGGTGCTGCTCCCTTTTCCACCCCTGGATTCCTGGACCCATGAATTCTGGCTAAAGGAGAAGGATAGTAGGTGCTAATTCAGGGCATATATAGCCTTCTGAAAAATCTTGCCCTGCTATGCAAGGTATTGCCACCTATTTGGCACTGTAATAGTCTTCAAAAGCCATTTCATCATTCTTTCAAGCCAAATACTTTAAGACAATGGAGAACACAGTGAGACCAAAGAATTTCCTAAGCACAGGTTTATTGCCACTTTTCTTGCAGCAAAAAGATTTTCTTCATCAGAAGCAATGCTGTGTAGAATACCATAGTGGTAGACAAGGCATTCTGTAAGTCCACAGATGGTAGTTTTGGCAGAAACACTGTAGGCAGGGAATCCACATGCAGACTATTATCTAATTTCATTAAGAACAAAACATTTCTCCTTTGACAGAAGTGGTCGAATGTACTCAACCAGACACCAGAGAACTAGCTGATTAACACAGAATGGTGGCATATTAGGGACTCTGTGTTGGTCTCTGCTACTGACAGATTGGGCTCTCACCAGTAGCTATAGCCAGACCGGCCTTAATGAGTGGAAGACCACGTTACAGAGCCCATGGACAATCTCCATCCCTGTGTTTGGATACGTTGCTTATGAATCTGTAGGGCAATGACAAGGGTGGCTGGGCAAAGACTGATACCCACAAAATAAGCCATCCTATCCACTTGATTATTAAAATCCTCCTCTGCTAAGGTCAACTTTTAGTGGGCACACAAATATCTTCACATTTTTTGCCCAGTAAGAGGGTTCTATCTATATAACTGTTCTTCAGAATTTCTTGTCACCAACTTCTCAATCATGTTCATTCCAAGTCGCTGACCACCCTGCCAAACTATGGGTTACAGTCCATGAATCAACATATAATCATACATCTGGCTATTTCTGGCTCTAAGAAAATTTAAAAACCAGGTGTATTTCTCGACATTCTTCCCACTGGGAGGGTTTCCCTTGGGCACTGTCCTTCAGGGAGGTCTCAGAAAGGGGTTGTAGTGCCATGGCTTCCTGGTGGTGCCTGTGTATCATGCAGAACCATCTGTAAACCAGGCCAGACTTCTCTCTTCCTCTGAAAAGTGACCCAGAGGTGCAGACTGGGAGAGAGAAGGTAGTATAACAAAAGTGGACATCATGCGCGTTTGGGCATCATGTAGTTTACTTTTATCTTGTACTTGTATCTTCAGACATGCTGGGGTCCGATCTTGTATATACCACTTACGTTTGATGATGGAGTGTACCTACACAACTTTATGGTTCAGTTGTCACATAACACCGAGTTCATGATGGGCAGTTCAGTTTTCATGGTAACTTGGTGATCCATGGATCAGTGTGCAGCCCCCAAAGGCCCATTAGCAGTCCAAAACCTGTTTCTCAAAAGGAGAGTAGTTATCTTCAGAGAATGGCAGAGCTTGGCTCCAAATCTTAAGGTCTTGTGCTCTGATTCACCTATAGGGATCTTTCAAAGGCTCCAGACATCTCTATTGGCCACTGACACTTCAAGTACCATTGGATCTACTGGATCATACAGCCCAAGTGGCAGAGCTTGGACTCGTGACATAGCCTTCTCTTGTTTGGCATACCACTCAAAACTTGCAGTTTTTTGGGTCACTCAGTAAATATGTCTTAGTATCACACCTAAATGACGGATATGTTTCTTCTAAAATTCAAAGAAGCCCAATAAGCAATGTGCATTTGTTGTTGTTATAGAAGGGGTAGATGCAGCAATTTATCCTTTACCTTTGAAAGGATATTTTGACATGCCCCACACCAATGGACCCCCCCAAAAATAAAACTTTAGTAGAAGGCTTTTGAATTTTAGTTGAACTTTTCCTTTTTACCCTGTTGCTGTGTTGATGTAATGTGACTTTTGAATATTGATTGACTTTGCATACTTGGGATAAATTCAAGTTGATCATAGTGTATAATTCCTTTTATACATTGTTGAACTCAATTTGACAATATATTGTTGAGAATTTCTGCATCTATCTCCATAAAAGATAATGGTTTGTAGTTTTCTTATTTGTAGTCTTTGCATGGTTTTGGTGTTTGGGTAATATTAACCTTATAGATGAGTCAGGAAGTACTCCCTCTGCTCCTATTTTCTGGAAGAGACTATCGGAAATTTGTGTACTTTCCTCCTTAAATGTTCAGTAGAATTCACCAGTGAACTCATCTAGTCCTGGTGCCTTTTGTTATAAAAGGTTATTATTATTATTATTTAAAGATTTTATTTATTATTTGAGAGAGAGAATGAGTGGCAGGGAGAGAAAGAGAGAAACTGAATCAGACTCTGCATTGAGCACAGAGCTTGACATGGGGCTCAATCCCATAACTGCGAGATCATGACCTCAGCTGAAACCAAGAGTTGGAGGCTTAACAGATGGAGCTACAGGTACTCCTAAAAGGTATTATTGATTCAATACATTTAATAAATATGGAGCTATTCAGAGTATCTATTTCTTCTTGTATGAGTTTTGGTGGATTGTGTCTTTCTAGGAATTAGGCCATTTATATAATTTATCAAAGTGATGGGCATAGAGGTTTTCATAATATTCCTTTCTAATCATTTTATCTAACAAAAACTTCTATCTGGAATATAAAAATCACTCTCAAAACTAAGAATTAGGAATTCCTGCGTGGCTCAGTTGGTTAAGTATCTGTTTTCAGCTCAGGTCATGATCTCAGGGTCCTGGGATCAAGCCCAGTATTGGGTTTTCTGCTCAGCAGGGAGTTTGATTCTCCCTCTCTCTCTCTGTGCTCTCCCTCCCTCTCTCTCTCTCTCTCTCTCTCTCTCTCTCACTCTTCTCTCTCTTCAGTAAATAAATAAAATCTTTAAGAATAAAACAAATAAACAAAAACTAAGAAGTAAAAACCAAACCAGAAAATCTATTTAAAAATGGTCAAAAGACATGAAAACCAGACATTTCACCAAAGAGAATACACAGATGGCAACTCAGCACACGAGAAGATGTTGAACATCATTAGCCATTAGGAAAGTGCAGTTTAATATTACAGTGTGATATCACTACACACTTATCAAAATGATAAAATAAGGAAAAGTGTTAAGACAAAATGCTGGCGAGGATGCAGAGAAAACAGATCACAAATACACTGTTGGTGAAATGGAAAGTGATACAGCTATCCTTCAAAAGATATGACATTTACAAACAAAACTAGCCATACATTTACTATACAACCCAGCAACTATACTCTTGGGCTTTTATTTCAATAATGAAAACTTATATTCATATAAAAACCTGCACATAAATATTCATACCAGTTTTATTCTAAATAGCCACAAACTGGAAACTCAAATGCTCTTCAATATATGAATGGTTAAACAGAATGTGGTACGTTCGTACCGTAGAATACTATTGAAAATGAAAAAGGATCAAACTCTTAATACATGTGACAACTTGGATGAATCACCAGGAAATTATGCTGACTAGAAATAGTCAATCTCAAATTGTTACATATTGTATGAATCCACTTACATAGCATTCTTGAAATAACAAATTTTCAGAGATGGAGTACATACGAATGGTTGCCAGGGGCTAGTGAGAAGGAAGGGTCAGGAGATGACTGTGGATTTAAGAGTGTGGCATGAAGGATCTTTATGATGGATCTCTGGTGTTGGTCACACCAAATGTTCACATGTCATAAAACTGCATATTCTCTCTCTCTTTCTCCCATGCATGCACACACACACACACACACACACACACACACACACACACACACACACACACACCGATGAGTACAAGTAAGGTGGTGAAATCTGAATAAAATAAATGGATTTTTTTCAAGTTAATTTCCTGGTTGTAATACCGTACTAAAGTGTAGCAAAATGTTAGCCTTGGGGAAAACTGGATAAAGGTTATACATGATCTCTGTAGTATTTCTTTTTTCTTTTTAGAGATTTATTTATTTGTTTATTTATTTGAGAGAGAGAGCGTGCTTGAGCACTGGGGTGTAGGGGGGGAGAGAATCTTCAAACAGACTCTCCTCTGAGCCTGAGTGTGGAGCCTGATGTGGAGCTCAATCTCACCACCCTGAGACCATGACCTGAGCTGAAATCAAGTGTTGGCTGCTTAACTGACTGAGCCACTCAGGCACCCTGATCTCTGCAGTATTTCTTTAACTGCAAGTGAATCTACAATTATCTCTCATATATACAAATAATACAATATGATGCAGCCTTAACAAAACAAGAGAGAAATTCTGATACATGCTACAACATGGGAGAACTTTGAAAACATTAGTCTGAATTAAATAGACACGAAAGGACAAATATATGATTACACTATGTAAAGTAACTAGAAGAATGAAATTAATAGATACAGAAAGTAGAGTAGTAATAGATGGATGAGAGAACTAAATACTAAAGGGTAGCAATGACCCCAGAGAAATATACACTAACCTACTCAGAAGAGACCTGGAACTGGGGAGAAAAGTAAGAGGGAAAAAAAACCAAAACCAAAACCAAACAAACAAAAAAACCCCAAAACACAAAATCATACAAAAACAAAACAAACAAAAATGAATAAAACAAAATCCTATGTCTATATAGGGATAGGGCGGATGGGTTATGGACATTGGGGAGGGTTTGTGCTTTGGTGAATGCTGTGAAAGATGTAAGCCTGATGATTCACAGACCTGTACCCCTTGGGCAAATAATAAAAATAAAATTAAAAAAAAGAAAGAATGAAAGTAGAGTAGTGGTTCTTGAGCCCTGGGAAGAGGAGGCAATGAGAAATTATTATTGAATGGACAAAGAGCGTTAGTATGGGATAGCAACAAAGTTCTGGAGATGCATGGTAGTCATTGTTGCAGAACTATGTGAATGTACTTAATGACACTAAATTGTAAACTTAAAAATGGTTTTAAAATGGAAAATTTTATGTTTTGTACATCTTACCACAATAAAAAAGCTAAAAATATCTCAAAATAAACAGTTAAAAAAGGAGGGAAAGACATGAAAAAATTAAACCAGAGACAATTAGTTTAAAACATTGAAATTTTACTCATACATAGTTTCATAAGAGGAAGAATAGCGTCTGTGAAGTCTGTGTCCTAGCCTTAAGGCAAGTGTGAGATTGACAAAGGAAAATGCCACAGAATTTCACAGGAAAAGATAACCAGTAGGTTTAACTCTTACTTGGACTATCAGCTCAAGACTGGTTGGTTGTTAAAAAAAAAAAAAAAAAAAAAAAGACTGGTTGGTTGTGGGGGAAACTGGTGCTGGATGGCTGCTGAACCCCAAATCCACTGTGTTTGAGGAACAATACTGACCCAATAACTCCATTTATATTAGTTCAAATTTCTTAGGGGGTCACAGACCTTGTATACTTTGTCCCAGTATGTTGTTTTACTGATCATAATCAGCTTGTTTTAAAGAAGTGGTTTCTCTTGTTACTTTCTTCTGCAGGCTTGAAAGCTCTCACAGTACCCAGGGTTACTTAGGGCCCTATGTACAGGCTCACAGCTCAAGGGAAATGTCCTTTATCACAGTCTTCAGTCACCAAAGTTGGTTTAGGGGAACGTCCCCGTAAGCAGCTTCCCTTGGTTTACGGTTCAGTGTAGAATCACCAGGGGAGCTTTACAAAGTCCTAGTGACTGGGTCCCTTCCCTAGATTTTCTGATTTAATTGGTTTGGGAAATGGCATAGACATTGGGATATTTAAGAGCTCCCTAAAGGATTTCATTTTTCTCTGTGCATCTGAGAACTACTGAAGTATAAACAAGGTGATGGGGTGGTGAGGACGGGTAGGAGCAGAAGATTGCCATACCAGAAAAGGAATACCTCTTGTGTGATACCTCGGCAAAAAAATTATATTTTCCTTACCTGGCAAAAGCTTCCATCTCCTTTTTAATTTTTTTTCCTTTTTTATTTTCTTTTTTTATTTTTTAATCCATTCCTTTTTTATTTTTTTAAAGATTTTATTTATTTGAGAGAGATTGAGAATGGGTCAGGGGGAGAAGAGAAGAGAGAAGGAGAAGGAGACTCCTCGCTGAGCAGGGAGCCCAACGTGGGGCTGGATTCCAGGACCCAGGGATCAAGAACTGAGCCACCAGTCCATTCCAAAGGCTTACAAACCTCACAGAAAAGTTAAGATTCCCTGTGATGAACCTAATGATTTCATGTTAGAGGCTAAACTTATTCCCTCTTATCACCACAGATGATGGAGAAGAGCTGGCAATCATCCTTCTCTTTCCCATTAGCCAGTAGACAAAAATAACAACACAGTTTTCCGTGTGTATCGTACTGAATAAAAATATACAGAGGAAGCTTTCCTAATCAACAAATTAATTTGTTTAAACTCCTAGAAGTCTGTTCTCTTCACAGGAGCAGAATAAGTTAATTGCATTTTCATGTTAAACTAGCAATGATATTGAGGCACAAGCAAGGAGAGTGTCTTTTTCTTTTTTCTTTTCTTTTTTTTTTTTATTTTTTTGAGAGAGAGAGAGAGAGACTGTGTGAACAGAGGTTGGGAGAGCAGAGGGAGAGGGAGAGAGAATTTTACGCCGGCTCCACGACTAGTGCAGAGCCCAACTCGGGGCTTGATCTAATGACTCTGAGATCATGACCTGAGCCAAAATCAAGAGTCCGATGCTTAACCAACTAGGTCACCCAGGAACCCTGGAGAGTGCCTTTTTAATATACTGTGATATGGATGTGGCAGAGGTAGGAGAATTAACAGAATTCTTACTAAGACAATCAAATGGAGGGTGTTTTTAATGCATTGTCTTAGAACTATGCAAACTTCTCAACAGCCAATCTATGCTAATAATGATTGGTTGCTCAGTTCCCACTGGTTTCAGGGTGAATTACATTACACCATCTGCCTCTTCCAAGTACAGGTATTGTCTTTCTCAGGTACATTAAAAAACACCTGATTCTTGTATTCTTCTCAATTATATTTGCCTGCAAAATGAGGTTTGGCTTGTTTGTTGAGTTCAGGCAGAAAACCAACGATAGCTGTCCATTCATCTTTTCATGTAACACAAAACTATTGAGCCTCTATTATGTATTGGGTATGATGCGAGATCTTGGAGTTAAAATAGTAAACAAGACTGGCAGGATATTAAAGTAGGCAGAGGGAATTCACAGATATTGGAGTCTGAGTTCTAGAACCAGCCTCCCTTGTTCTGTAGCCACATTCTACCATAAACTATAATTTCTGTGGCACTCAGAATATTGTAATTATATAATAAAATTGGGAGAATAATGGCTTCTTCATTATAGGGAGATTTATTAGGGAGAGACCAATGGAATAATAGATAATGATAGATATGAAGAGGTTAGCACCACACTTGGCATTTTATCTTATTGTCGGCATTATTGCTTCTAGTGTCTCTATTTATTATGGCCAAAATAAATAAAATTAGCCATTAACAGAAACTAATGTCATTGGAAGTGAATCAAAAGTCCTTTGATTTTTCAGTGGAGATGTGGATTTTAAAATTTTTATTTTTCAAGGAAAAAAAGGCCTCTCATAGCATAGCATGTTACCATCAAAAGGAACATACCAAAAAACTGTATTCATAAGACCTGCAGGTTTTTGTTTTTGGACATCTGTACAAGTAGCCATATGTTTAATAGCTCTGATTTAATTTATCTGACAGAGAAAGGAAAGGTTCAACTTGACTTGGCTTTCTCTTAGACACAGAAGTATTCCTGTAGCCTTTGCCCTATTTTATGTTCACAGTCAGTTTCCACAATCCCACCTATGCATGTGGAAAATGGCTACTTATGTTTTCAGTCAGAGAAAATGGATACAATTTGGATACAAAATGGATACAATCTCTCAGCCCTCAAAAGCTATACTGAGATTTCAGTGTCTGTGTCTGCACTGAGATAGGTGAGAACAAGATGAGCAGCTCACCTCTGGCCTTCTATTCATTGCGAGGCATGAAGCCTGAGTGTGTGATAATGTTGGGGATGAAGTAGAGGAATGGTTGTAGAGAAGACAAATAGCTCTGGAGAAGCCAGACAGCAGTCCCAGCTCTATCACTAACTGGCCCTGTGAAACAGGGCAGGTGATTTAGTGTGTTTAGGGCCCATCTCTAAAAAGAGATTAGATAAGGTGAATGCTGTGAAAGGTGTAAGCCTGATGATTCACAGAGCTGTATTCCTGGGGCAAATAATAATAACATAAATAAATAAATAAATAAATAAATAAATAAATAAATAAATAAAAGCTCTTAAAAAATAAACTAAAAAAGTAAAATAAATAAAAAAATAAAAAGAGATTAGACATCTTTCTAGATCTCACAGTTTGTGTTTCCTTAAGAATTGGAATTTATAATTTGTGGAACACTGAACAATGGTTTAACTAAGGAAGGAGTTGCATTCTATGTATAAAAACAAGATCTGAAACAGGATTAACACATTAATACATTGCAGGAGATTTAAGCCTTCCAAGCATCAAGATTTTTCAGTAATGGGTGTTTTAAGAAAGGCCAAGGCAGGTGCAAGGAATTCATAAATTTCAAATATATGAGTATATACCCTGTGATGTATCTTGTAATCTCCAGAGAGTAATTACAGCTGTGAGCAAATACAAAATGTTCGTTGTTTATAAGAAGCTTTGAAATAGAGGATTAACATTTTTTTAAAGATTTTATTTATTTGAGAGAGAGGGAGCACTTGTGCATGACTGGGGAGAGGGGCAGGGGAAGGAAAGAGGGAGAATTTCAAGCAGACTCTGTGCTAAGCACGCAGCCCAATGCAGGGCTCAATCCCATGACCCTGAAATCATGACCAAAGGTGAAACCAGAGGTAAGTTACTTAACCAACTGAGCCACCAGGCACACTGAAATAATTAGCTTTAAGTTGACCAATGATCCTTGCTGTGTACCCATATTTACTAATCTATTTTTAAGAAAGGGATGCTTAAAAAGGGATGTCTCTCAATCTAGATTCCCAATATATCCTATGGTTTCCATTAAGCAATTTCATTGAGTAGTTTATAATTGCTTTATTTTATTAGTGCCCAGCTCCTATAGACATAAAAATCTCTCTGACAAGTGCGCTATGACAGTCATCCTAAGTAAATAGAATGGACCTTCACCAAAACTTGGTTCAGATACAGAGACTAATAATACCACAATAGCAAGAGGTATGAAAATGTTTACTGCTTATATAATGATTATTTTGGGGGAGATATAGAATGGGCCTCTTAAGCTGGTCCAAAAATAGCTTGAAAAAGCAAGGAAAGAAAAAAAAAAGCAAGGAAAGGCTGATGGAGTTTTTATGGTGCTAGTGGGTGGGGTCAAGGTGAGGTTCCCAATGTGCAGCAACGGTTCATGCCCACTGGCACCAAAAGAGAGGATATCTAGGCTTTTTTAGCTTACCCAAATATGGGGCAGAAGGGGAAAAAGAGTGAGGCTTAAAATCTGTTAGCAGTCATATATCAAAAGATAGTCAGCCTCTTCTTTTACGCTTTCCATATAATTAATTTCCAATGAATTTTTTTAAAGTCTAGATAGAGGAGGGTTCATCAGCTTCACTTAAATTATTGAGGGTTCAAAATCTTGCCATTTGCAATAATGTGGATGGAACTAGAAGGTATTATGTTAAGCGAAATAAGTCAATCAGAGAAAGACAATTATCATATGATCTCTCTGATATGAGGAATTTGAGGGGCAGGGCAGGGGGTAATGAGGGATAGGGAGGGAAAAAATGTAACAAGATGGGATTGGGAAGGAGACAAACCATAAGAGACTCTTAATCTCACGAAACAAACTGAGGGTTGCTGGGGAGTGGGAGGGTAGGTATAGGGTGGATGGGTTATGGACATTGGGGAAGGTATATGCTAAGGTGAGTCCTGTGAATGTGTAAGCCTTTGATTCACAGACCTGTACCCCTGGGGCAAATAATATATTACATGTTAATAAAAAAAATTATCGAGGGTTCACCAGTTTCACTTAAGTTATCAACTGATGGGTTCAAATATTTTTAAAGTATGATTTGGTTTACTGAAACTTCACATTCTTTAGTTGTATCAATTGTGAGTGGTTATTTTGGATATTTTACAAAGATGTTAATTCCTAAGCCGTGTTTTGCCTTGCCTTTTCCCCAAGCTGTACAGGCTGATGACTTAGTCCCACATTTTAAGGCAAGATCACTGAGGATGCACAAACCTGGATCAATAATCATAGATCTTGTGTACAAGTGAAGCCTACGTTATGGTAAGGAACAAAAATGGTGTGCATTTCTCATACCTCTTTCCTTCTTGAACCTCCATGAACCTCTTTCCCTGTAGTTCTATGACAGGATAAAGTTAATGCTCTTTTCTTTTTAGCTCATTTATGATTTGATACAAACTGCTAAGCATCTTTAACCATGTATAAAATGTTTCTTTTTAGTAATTAGAAACACTGTTTCAAATAAAAAACATCTCCAAAAGAAATTCCTTGCTGTTTCTATTATTTTAGTGTTATTTTATGTACAAATTCTTTGTTATCCTATTGGGTGAAAGGCAATTCAGTCGAAAAGATGGAAAGCATGTTTTCTATTTGAGCCTAAAACATGAATGTTTTCATGGTGTTGCTGTTTCTAGAATAAGAGCTGAAAGCTTTTTAGACTACAAGCAGTCCTAATTCTTTCAACTCTTAAAATTGATGTCAATAAGGGATTACAGAAAGATGTCCAAGAAGATATTTGATGAAAATTGATAACAAAAGAAAGGAAACAAAAGTAAAGATGGTTCACTTAAATTACAGAGAGGGTTCGGGTGCCTGATTGGCTCAGTCAGTTAAGCATCCAACTCTTGATCTCAGCTCAGGTCTTGATATCAGGGTCATGAGTTCAAGCCCCAAGTTAGGCTCCCTTCTAGGTGTGGAGCCTACTTAAAAAAAATACAGAGAGGCTATACAATATTATCATTTAGGGACATATCTGGTTTGACCTTATATAATATGGCCTATTAAAATGTGTAAAAAATGTCATATACAACAGAGAAAGGAGAAACCAAAGAAAATAGATTGAAAATATTTTTGTTAATATCTGATGAGCATGTATTTAATAATTAGGGGTTATGTTGTACTTAGAAAATCAAAGCAAATATATGACCTTTAAAACAGATATATCTTTCTAGAACCTATATTACAGCCATCTATTAGCACTGTCACCCACAACAAATGCTCATATAAAATAATGTGGTGTATATTGTTACCACCTAGATATTGCTCTCTAATTCAATTAATCACTTAACTTATGATTGAATGCATGGAGTAGTGAAGTCCAAGATAAGCAGAGCATATCTGTTGCCAGAAAACAAAAATATTGTCACAGACATTGAAAGAACCAGAGCTAGCTCAAGATAGGTTCTCTTTACCAAGTTGTGAAGATGTCATTTTCTAAAGAAAATAGAATTTTGTGAGAAGTCATAAGACCCTAATGATATATATTTTTTAAGTTTGTATTTAAATTCCAGTTAACATAAGTGTAATATTAGCTTCAGGTGTGTAATATAGTTATTCAACACTTCTATACAACAGTTGGTGCTCATCACAAGTGTACACCTTGATCCCCATCACCTATTTAACCCATCCCCAACCCACCTCCCCTCTGGTATACATCAGTTTGTTCTCTGTGGTTGAGAGTCTGTCCCCTGGTTTGCTTCTCTCTCTCTTTTTTTCCCCTTTGTTCATTTGTTTCTTAAATTCCACATATGAGTAAAATCATATGGTATTTGCCTTTCTCTGATTTATTTCATGTAGCAATATACTTTCCAGCTTCATACACGTTATTGCAAATGACAAGATTTCATTCTTGTTGATGGATTAGTAATAATATTCCATATATATATATACCATATCTTTATCCATTCATCAGTCAATGGACATCTGGGCTATTTACATAGTTTGGCTATTATCAATAATGCTGCTATAAACATCAGGGTGCATGTATCCCTTTGAATTAGTACTTTTGTATTCTTTCAGTAAATGCCTAGCAGTGCAATTGTTGGATCATAGGGTAGTTCCATTTTAAACCTTTTGAGGAACTTCCATACTGTTTTCTAGAGTAGCTGCTCCAGTTTGCATTCCCACAAACTGCAAGAGGGCTCCCTTTCTCCACATCCCCATCAACACCTGTTGCTTCTTGTGTTGTTGATTTTTGCAAGGACAGTTCAATATTCACATATCAATCAACATGATAACCACATTAATAAAAGAAAAGAACTATATGATCATTTCATTAGATGCAAAAAAAGCATGTGACAAAGTACAACATCCATTCATGATAAAAAAAACCCTCAACAAGGTAGGTTTAGAGGTAACATACAACGTAATGAAGGCTAGATATGAAAAAAACCACAGCTAATATCATTCTCAATAGTAGAAAAACTGAGAGCTTTTCCTCTATGCTCAGGAACAAGTCAGGGATGTCCACTCTCACCACTGTTATTTAACATAGTACCAGAAGTCCTAGCCACAGCAATCAGAAGACAAAAAGAAATACAAGGCATACAAATCAGCAAGGAAGATGTCAAACACTCACTATTTGCTGATGACATGATACTCTATATAGAAAACCCAAGACTCCACCAAAAAATTGCTAGAACTGATACACAAATTCAGTAAAGCCACAGGATATTTGATATTTAAAAGGGGGCAAATAATATGAGGTATGCTAGAAAAAATATATGTTTCCAATAACATTAATAGATAATATCCTATATTGATACATCTGACTTTATGTAGCATGGTGTTTATGGTTTTGTGTAAGCTGTGTTTTTATACAAATTTAGTAAAGGTTTGTAACCAGTTTGACACCTTGTATATGCTTCATTTGTTTGAAGATGTTTAAAAGCAGTTAAAGAGCTTATCAGTGCCATTTCTAAATTAGATTTATTACACATACAAGGCTTAGTTAAGTGCTTTGGAAGGTTTTCCTTCTTTGATTGTATAGGTTGACCTATAGGGTATTTTTATACTAAGGAAAAAATATATATTGTATTTGTAACTATGGTTTGAAATGCCTGGAAAATATTATTAGGTAAATATTGCTAAATATTTCTGGCTACTTAATAGGATAAATTGAATGAACTAGTGAAAGTAATTATTTTCTTTTAATTAATTAATTAATTTGAGAAAGAGTGTGTGAGTGGGGGGAGGAAGAGGGAGTGAGAATCTGAAGCAGACTCCCTGCTAAGTGTGGAGCCCAACTAGGGGCTGGATAGCATGACCAATGACATCATGACCTGAGCCAAAATCATGAGTTTGACACTTAACCAACTGAGCCACCCAGGCACCCCTGAAAGTAATAGTTTTCTTATGAATAAAAATATATTTGTAAATTATGGGCTTATGAAAGCTACATTTCATATTTAAATTTTAATAAAACACAGTAACTGTAGATATATTTTCTAATTTCAAAATCCCCGTCTGAGACTTTCATCCCAAATTGTTGACTGATAGCAGATCACGTCACTACTTACTATTTGTGGTTTCACATGATGCTATATATTCTCCATTACGCCAGATTCTCTCCCTTCCCAGCTAACTGTAATCTCCCTGAGGGCACTCACCACAAACGTAGCCCAGTGTCAGGAATACCACAGGTTTCTCTCATTCCTCTGAAATTTCCTTTGTCAAAGTTATCCAACAGGCTAGGCAGATGTTGCCAGACTCAATGATCAATTTCAGTCTCCATTTACTTGAATTCCCAGTAGAGATTACTCCAGTCATTCACTCCATCATCTTTAAACACTATCAGGACACCATACTCTCTCTCATTTTCCTTCTTAACTTCAAGGCCACTCCTCATTTCCCAGCGCTGAACTGTCATTCTCTTCCAGATCTCTCAGTGTTGGACTTCTCCAGGGCTCACCCTTCATGGCACTTCTATTCTATGTTATTACTCCATATCTTACGGCTACACATTTCAATTAGATGTTAGAATGCTCAAACTTGTATCTCTAAACTGGACGCCTTTCTATTTATCTTCCTTACCTGGATGTCTAGTGAGAATATCAAACATAAGATGCCCAAGTAGAAATCTCGTTCACCAACCCACCCAAGACAATTCTCCCTAATTTCTCTATGCCACCATATGGGGACTATTCTAGTTTCCTAGGTCAAAGGAGGCAGTCTTGATTCCTCACTTTCTCTACAATGCACGTGAAATTTAAAAGCAAGTCCTGCCTGCTCTATCTTCAAAGTGAATCTCAAATCCCACCTCTTCTCTCTTCCTCCCAGCTACTAATGATTAGAACCATCTAATTCCCACAGTTCTATTCCTGGCCAGCTTCTGTCTATTCTCCACAAAGCATTCAGGGAAATCTTTTTAGTAAGTAAGTCATATCATACCTAGATCAACTGGAACCATGGACCTAAAATTCTCTGAATTCTACTACTAGTAGTAATTGCTGGATGAGTGATCAAGTATAATATGTAAGAATATGTAAGAATAGAAAATCTTTATCATGTCATATATATCCTCACATCTGGTCCACAATTTCCTCTCTAACCCCATCTATTATTGCTTGTTACTCTTGGCCTTTCTGCTTCAGGAATACTATCCTTCTTACTGTTCTGCCTTCAAAGAAAACTTCCTGCCTCACATCATCACCTTTGGTTTGCCCTCTGTGGATTGTTCCACCCTGCTAGATCCCTTTTCTGTAAGTCACCATTTTTAGTATTCTTATTTTCAATTTTAGTCTTTCAATGGATGAAGTCTTATAATTTCTTACATATATCATTACTTTACATTTATTAATTTATTTATTATCTAGGTTCCCCAACTAAAGTGTAAGTTTCAGGAAAATGGGAAATTTTTCTTTTAAGCTAAGTTTCAAATCTCCAGGAGCTCCATCCGGCTCAGCATTTTGTAATTTGCTCAAGAAGGTATTTGTTGAATAAGTGGATTTTTGTGGAAAATATTATGATAGGTATAAATAAGAGAAAAAATAATTTAAAAATGGGTTTATGTTACCCTTTGATTAAACTCTTTAGTAGACAATGAACTGTGATTTTCCTAGGGGATTAAACAATAAACAACAAAGAAATAGAGTATGCATTATTTGTGCCTTGGTCATCAGTTCAGAGTTCTGAAATTCTTTTCAATTAGTAAGAATAACTCTAGCTGCCATTTACTGAATAGGTGGTGTGTATCAAATGGGATTCTACAAGATGTACACAAATTGTCTTTCTTTAATTCTCATAAAACTCATACTATGTATATATTCCTGTTTTCATTTCATAGATGAGGAGTGGGAATATTTAAGAGATTAAGTAACTTTCTAATTCCCAGGTTACTCAGGTAATAAAGCCTGGTTCATTACCTATTACCTTTGAACTTCATTTTCCAGTATTTGAAGGAACTAAGAGAACACCATATAAAGTTCAAATCAAGCATGTCTAATAGGAATACAACGTGAGCTATATATGTAATTTCAAATTTTCAAACAGATAAATTAAAAAATAAGGAAAAACTAATTTCAATAATGTAGTTCATTTAACCCGACATAGAAAAAAATTATTTCAGTATATAATAGACATAAAAATTAATGAAAATGTTTTGCATTCCTTTCTTCATACTAAGTTTTCAAAATCTTGATTGTATTTTGTATTTATAGCATATCTCAATTTTGTCAGTCATATTTCAATAGCAGCTAGTGGCCAGTGGCTACTGTACCGAACAATACAAAGCTCTCCATTTAATCTGACAAAGCATATTTCCTAGCTGTCTTCACATTCTCTATTGCCTGAAATGCCCCAAATAGATTTGTTTTAAATCTTATTGTTAAAAGGATACAATAAATTAAAAAAAAATCAAAAGCTCACATTCACCTTAGTTGAAAACTTTCATTCCCTTAATTTTCTTGAGTAGAGATTAGGGGAAAGTACCTTAATTTTAAAGACAACTGACAGCTGTCTAATCAACTGCTTGTGTAGCAGGTGATTATGTTAGATGGCTATGTTTTTATTCCTGTTGAGCTTAAGGTAGGAATATAATATTCAACAACGTTGACCAAGCACTTCTAATATTCACCTTACCACGTCATAATCTGACAGAAAAACATTATGCTTCAATACTCAGATGAAGGTATGAAGACTCATTAGCAAATACGTAATACAACCCAAGTAGAAAAAGAAATGGTGCACACCAAGGTCATAATTGTTGTAGGCAACATCCACCAAGAACTACTAAATTAGTGGGCACAAAGAAACAGAATATTTAAGAAACAGGATACTGGTAATAGTTCCAAAGTATCACCTCAAGATATTTATTCATTACAAAGAGAAAAGCAGTAGATGTACAGAAAAATGATCAAGTAATCAGGGCTAATATTATTAATATTGAGACATCTCAATCTCATGCATGAGCTCAACCTAATCATGAGAACATTTCATAATTGAAGGCCATTCTTCAAAATATCTGATAATCACTCTTTCAAAAGCCTCAAGGTCACGAAGGACAAGAAAAGACTACAGAATTATCAAAAATAGAAGAGACTAAAGAGACATAAAACTAAATTCAATGTGGGATCCTGGATCAGGAAAAGTACATTAATGGAAATACTATTGGAATTCTCATAAAATTTTTTATTTATTAGTATTATACCGATGTTAATTTCTTAGTTATACCATGGCTAATGCAAGATATTCAAATTAGGAAAAGCTAGATGAACAAGAGAATATATGAATGCTACATTATTTTTACAATTTTTTCTATAAGTATAAACTATCTTAAAATTAATTTTTTAAGGCAAAGTTTGAACAAATCACCACTCAGCACTCTTCCCATATGGCCATCCTACTCTTTGTCAATGTCCACCTAATATGGAAGCAATTATTCAGCTGAGTTAAAAAAGCATAGCTAATTGGGGCACCTGCATCGTACAGTTGGCTAAGTATCTGATTTTGGTTTCAGCTCAGGCTCTGATCTCAGGGTCGTGGAATCGAGCCCCTTATCAGACTCTATACTCAGCCTGGAGTCTTCTTAAAGATTCTCTCTTCCTTTCCCTATGTCTCCCCACCCTCCCTCCACCACTTGCTCTCTTTCTCTCTCTCAAATAAATAAATAAATCTTTTTAAAAAAGCATAGCTAATTATTAATATTGCATAGGCAAAATCATCCATTAATGGAGTTTTTCACTTTTCAGTTAGTTGTTCACTGTTGGTTAGCGTCAACCCAAGAAGAGTACTCTTAGGGAACTAATGATGGTTCTTTTTATTTCCAAATACTTTTAAGACCATTAACTCTTACCCAACTAAAGTCACTTTGTTATGTCAGATATTGTACATTATGATGATATATGGTATTTTGAAATATACCATCATAATATTGATTATATTTTCTTAAGTGTCCCATGAAAAAATGACTTTTTTTTAGTATGTCATAAAATGTCATATAGTCAAAATAAGAATAACTCCTACAACTTATAAGAAAAGGCTGAATGCTATTCAATGTAGAAAGAAAGAAAATGAAAAGTTTGTCACCACCATAGGCACAGCCTAGGAAGAAAAATCCATCATGGCTCCTTCCTAATTTGTATTCACAGGCAAAGGGCCTACAATTTGAAAGAAAGAATGATACTTCCACACAATGGTATTCTGTCCCCAGGAGCATTTTAGTGCCTGAAAAAGGTGGATCTCAGGGACCTATTAGGAATATCAATATCACTCACTGACAAATGGGTGTGAAGCCCAGAAGCCCATAGGAGTGGGGGCAACCTGGCTTTCTCTCTATAGGGGCTTTTTGGATAAAATTATATTGCTTGTTTCTATAGATGATTATCTTTCTGTAGCACCAGAAATGTTTGCAAATAGGCTGTATGGTGTGAGAAGTGGGAAATATAAAAACTCTACCCTGGGGGTGCTTAGAATCCAAAGGGATTCCTGACACATTCTGGAAATCCTGTATAATCTGACTGTAGGCTTAGCAAGCCCACCTTGATTTATACTTAGATCACAAAGTACCTGATCTGAAAGGGAGCACCAGGGGCTTGAACTTGGAGATTGAATTTGAGTGAAGACCAGGTTTAAATGATCCTTTGTTCTATTTATTTTTTTTCCACATAAATGTAAATGAGCCCTTTATAGAAGTTATGGTAAATGCACCATTTTAGAGTTTACAGAGAATGTTTATTTAAAATACTTAAACAACCCAGTCTGTAGGGTTGGCCTTCCCTTGCAAAATAAACAGCCACCCATTTGATAACCATTAGTGCATATAAGGGCTTAAAGAGCAGTGACTCACATAAAGCAGGTTCAAACACATCCTATTAATTATGAAGTCAGAATGATACAGTAGTTAGGTGTTAGTACTTAATTATTAGGACTATCTTGATGCCCCTTTCTTTTTATTGCTTAGAATACATAAGTGTGATGTTTCTAAATTATTGATTATTTTTCTCTTTGGGAAAGTGAATTCTAAGGAGATAAAAGACACAGAGAGTTTTATTTGGCTTCAAATGCAATGCTGAAAGCTCCTGATGTTTCCACTGGCCTGTGTCTATAGCTAAATAAGCATAATGTAATTAAATTTTTAGAAATTTGATTTCAGAGGATCAATCAGGATTATTTGAGTTCAGTCCTCCTCTCCTCATATATAGCATTTCCTTTAGGTACCACTCAGTTATCTCTCTGAATAATTGTCTCAGCTTCAACTGTTTCTGGAGGCATGAAGGAGGTTGTAAAGTCTTATGGGAAGAGCATGGACTTGGAGCTTGGTAGCTTGCTTCTTTTTGTGAATAATATTCCATTGTCTGGATGTACCACAGTTTACTCAACCATTCACCTGCTGACGGGTATCTTGGATGTTTCCAAGTTTTGGCACTTATGAATAAAACTCCTATAAACATCCATGTACGTATTTTTATGTGAAAGTAAGTTTTCAACTCCTTTGATAAATATCAAGGAACATGACTGCTGAATCAGATGGTAAGAATACAAGAATAATAAGCTGAAATCCTGGTGTTTTGTTTTAACTTCAATAAAATGTACTCTAGTTCACCATCCAATTTTTTTCTTTTGGGGAAGAGGGAGGTAGAGAGTAGGGAAGAGGGGCAGAGGGAGAGAGAATCTTAAGCAGGCTCCATGCCCAGCTTTGAGCCAGTGCAGGGTTCACTCTCATGACCCTGAGATCATGACCTGAGCTAAAATCAAGAGTTGGACACTTAACCAGCTGAGCCACCCAGGTGCCCCTTACCATCCAAATTTTAAAATGAATCCTTTTTAGTCTATTCATTTGGTTAACATGCTATTAATTAACTCACTAATTCTTGGAATTGCCTTTTGATCAGTAAGGAGAAGCTATTTTTAGAATTAATCTTCTTCATTTTTTACACATAACCAAGAGGTGTCACTCATGTAGAGCGGTAAATACATTCTAATTAATGGCCCTCTTATAGCAACAGCATATGCTAGGACCAAAGTGATCTTACTGGATATTGAATATGCTTGATGGAATTTCCAACTTCTCCATCTACATTGAGAATGTTGCTTCCTACATGTTTTGGATAATCCGTTTTCCTGAAGCATCCATCATCCGAGTGTAGTATCAATCAGAAGAGAAGAGAAGCAGAGGAACCATTTTTACTATATACCTGCAACAGCCAAAGATACTACATTCTCTCTAAGTGCAGACTTACCTCAACAATGGTTGCTTGGGTAATGAATTTTCACCCTAATCGGTCTTGAAAAATGGCATTTGACATTACAGTTTCAGGCAAAATCACACTCGCTCCCTTAACACAAGAGTCAGAGGACATCGAATGGAATGAATTAGAATTACATGTTGAACTTAGGTAACACTAAGAGCCTTGTTTTGTGTACTCACACCAAGAGGAAGCAGTGAGAAAACAGCATCCCCAACTCTCCAGGGTATTGTGTGTACACCAATTATCATGTATTTTGAGCCCTTCAGTGAAAGGTTTAGCATTTAATTTGACTAAAGATACTCTTCTGTGTTACAATTTTTATTTTAAATTTAAATTTGAATGTGAGAAAATAATAATCCTCAGAAAGGTTCAAATATTAGTGGAAACAATGGTACAGAAAGAATGAGTCTTCCAAAAAAAAGGACTCCCTGGAGCCTACCTTCAACTGCTATTATCCACTCTCAACTCTTCATATTTTGGAAAGTAAAAGGAATCTTTATTTCATTAAATTTCATGTAGTACTATTTATGTACTTTCAAATTGTTGTTTGTTAATTATGTGACTTGATTCTTTGGTCATTTGATATATTTTTTATCTCTGATAAATTTACGCATATTTTGGGGTTGGAATAGAAAATATCATTTTTCCCATAAAATTAATGAAAAAGTATATTGTTTTCACTTCATGTATTTGAACTCAGAGTCTGGGTCTTCAGGAAGAGATAAAAGTCAGTGCAGTGGGAAATAGGTAAATCAAACAGAAAAAAAGAATGTTGGAGGAGAATATCAAGAATATCCGCCCCATTTCCTACAGGTGCACCCATATTTCCCTCAGGGCCCTAGTACCTCTCATTCTTCTGGCTGTTTAAAAAAATGTTTGAGTTATAGAAAACCCATTTTTTAATGTTTATGAAGTGCCTGCCTTCTGGAAGCATATTACTGGAGTCTCTGGCAAGCACAACCATCTGATGTTAAACATAGCATAGAGGTGATGAAGATTAAATTTGTGCAGAAGCTGACAATTTTGTCGATAGGTTCCTAGGTCTCACACCCGTGCTGTAGGTCTAAAATTAAAGTTGTTGTAGGTGATATTATTACTGAGTTGTTCTGAAAGGCATTACTTACTCCATATAATTGAAACAGAGTGTATTCCTACAAACATTAGCATGTCATAAATCATATGGGTTTTGGAAAACTACTGGCTTTCAACAGGGTTTTATTTAATGAAAATTAGCACAATAAAATGTCTTCATTGCAATAATCATGCTGCAATGGAACCCATTCAAAACACATGGCTTTCATTTTTTTTTTCTTGAAAGACTAAAACATCTTGCCAAAATAAGATAGGCAAAAAAAGAAAAAAAAAAGTTTGATTATTTAACATTCCATGGTTTGTAATAGATGGAGCATTAGAGAATAACAGTGATGAATACCAGAATTGATGTCATGTCACCAACTGAAGACTTTATTTTTGGTAGCATATTACAGTGACATGTGGTAAAGGTAGTCAAAGTGTTACAGCAAAAATGAGGGGTGGAGAAAAATCCAATTTTGTTCCATAAGAATTGTGAATTGAGAACAGTCTTTTAAAATGTTAGTTCAGCTGAGACTTTCTGATGAGTAGGAAGGTGCGAGTAATTTGCTTTGGAAAGTAGTCATTTGAAATTGCTGGCTATTTGTTTGAGAGCTAACCAGAGCAGGTAATATGTAGCATACTTTTAAAGGGAATCACTTAAAGTCAGAGTTCCTTCCAAAATGACATCTTTGCTCAATCCACCTCCCAACAGAGAATTACCACTTGTGTACGTTTATATTAGGCAGGTTTATGCTGAAAGCATGTTAAATGAGACATTTGCAAGATACTCAGAAAATTAATTTATACTTGACTTGGCATGACAACAAGAGATGGAATATTCTCATGGATTTTTGGCATGCTCTCACATTAGACATGACGTTGGTGGAAATGTAATTAAGTGCATAAAATATACTTCATAATAGTAAAGTTGGCAGGAAAGGGGAAAAAAGCCTTTACTGAAAAAAGAGATAGCATTTAAGGTAATCGTAGCTATACAACGTGAACATCTTGACATTTGCTATTTATTGTTATTGATGGGATATTTTCTTTTATAGCATGGGCAAAGTAGAAGACAATTTTCTTAACCAAAAAATTTATGTATTATTTAGCATTTGAGTTTGCATATTATTATAACCATAATTATAAAAGTTAATTAACCAAAACTGATCTTATATTTCTACAGTGTATGATAAGCAGACAGACACTAGGTCAGGCACTAGTCCAGTCAGATGCAATTATGTACTGCCTACAGTTACTTACCACAGAGGTCTTCTAGAATCCTAGGTGGACGTGGCAACCTGTCCACAAGGGTGCACAGGGAACAAACACCTTCTACCACTCTCAGCCCCAGTGCCACTCTCAGGTCTATGGAGATGGAAATCCAGATGTGAAACATTTCATCAGCCTAGTGCAGCCTACACGGATCCAGAGAAGGAGAAAGACTCCATCTGCTTTGAAATAAAAAGTTCAGTATGCTTAGAGAAGAGAGCATAGTTTAAGTGTACTTAGGTAAAAAGTAGAATATCTATCTTTTAGGTGGGACTGTCATAGGAACTATTAAGTATGTCTATGCATAAGCCTACTTCAAACATCATCTGGGTGACTTTCGAGTTCCTATAGCTATGTGCACCAAATGCTTGGGATAGAGTGTTTACCTGATAGTTTTGATCCCAGTTTTGAAGATCTGTTACTCCTCTCCTTGCTTAGGACACTAGCACTATGCCCGGCAATAAGGATGTATCCATTAAACCCACAAGGAGTTAGATAGTTGGAGGAATCAGTCTTAGCCTGTTCCCTAAGCGTCCACCTCTCTATCCCACAACTTGCAAACTCAGCTCTAAGAACAAAATGGACTATAAAATCTGTACTTCAACACCAGTAACCATGCTTATAGGCATGCTTATAGCCAAATTGTGGCCTCTTTCTCCAATTTGAAATATTAGGTTGCAATCTTGCTTTTGAAATGCTTTTTACTATAACCCACAGGTATCATTTTTATATTGCATAAAAATAACTTCGAAACTTAGTGGTGTTAAGAAAAATTAACTCAGTAAATTTTAAAGATCTCATCAGCTTTATACAACAATTCATGAACTGGCAGCATCCAATCCAACAGATAGAAAGGAACTCAGGGGAGCTGTACAAAATGAAAGACTTTTACAAGCAGAAAGGAGAAGAAACAAGAAAGTTATACTAGACAAAGAAAGCTAATTGGTTATGGCAAGGTCACTTTACTTTAGGGAATGGTAAGGGTTTATCAGGCAGATTACCTAACTAGTGCTGATTAGGCAATTCCTGACTGACTAGTTTAAGATGCCATTTCTGGGAGAGCTGAAACTGTAATTAAGTCTTAATTTGGTAACATGGAGTTTACCGTTAAATGATTCCATTTTGGGTCTGTTCTCTTCTTTTTTATTTATTTTTTATTTTTATTTTTATTTTATTTTTATCTTTTTATTTTTATTTTTTTATTAACATATAATATATTATTTGCTTCAGGGGTACAGGTCGGTGAATCATCAGTTGTTGTCTTCTTTTTAAACAGTGACTTATCCATTAAGCATTTTGTCAGCTTAAGAGTCTGCTGCCAGCTAGGTGACTCTTCTAATCGAGGCTGAGCTGTGTCTGAGGACAGCTTCAGTGTGGGTTGGTCTAGGCTGTCCTCAAATAGGATAGCGCATCTCTGCTCCATGTCACCCCAAATAGGCTAGGTGGACATGTAATTTTTATAGGCTTTTAGATCAGCAATCAGTAACTTCTATTAAAATTAAATATATCTAAACACTTAAACTAAACAAATGAAAACAGAATATAAAAAAGAAAAAAACTTACACTGACCAATGCCATTATTAGAATACCATAATATAGACAAAAGGAAGTGAGAAGATACCAAACCATGAGGGAAAATTTAAGAATTTTCTGGAAGCAAAAACTTTGAGTTTATCGTACACCCACTCTCAATAAAGAAACTAGTAAAGGATATTCTCAGGAAAAAAGAAACTGAAAATAAAAGGGAAAGAGGAGTGTAGAAGAAAAAAATGGGGGTCAAAGGCATTTATTAAGTAAATTTTAAAAAACTGACTATTGGAAAACAGGATAAAATAATGACAAATTTGGTGATTATTAAAACAAGGCAGAACTAAAATACTAGAAGTGTAAGTTCTCAAAAAATTTCTTTTTATGTATTCTTTAAAAAAAATGTTGCAGAAAATGCCCCAGCATTAAAAAGGGAATTAATTATTTTTTAAAGGAAGATAGGATATCCAAGAAGGATGAGATGTAACCAGAATAGCTAAAGAAAATTTTTGCTTTGATGGTTAAGAGAGGTTTTAGGAGGCTAGCTTTATATATAACGGTATATACAAAATGTTCACAATACCATGTAAGACAAAAGGGTGATATGCATTAAAGCATTATAAAATTCCTACAATATTGGGAAGACAAAGTCTTTTACTACTTTGAATTTTTGTTCAGAAAAATAATTCATGTTGAGAATTAACGTGAGTTAAGGGCAACTGATGTCAGTAAAAATGGCAGAGTAAGGACCTCTGAAAATTCTATCTCTATAAAAGCAATGAGAAACTGGCAAAATTGTCAGAATCTATTTTTTTCAGAACTCTGGAAGTTAGCCAAAGGCTAGCAGCAATCCAGGGAGCATTTAAGAAAAACAGCTGAATTTCAGTAAGAACAGAGTTTCATAGTGTTGTAACTTACCCTAGTCCCATTTCCCACTCTCCAACTCACAGTAGCCTTGAAAAAAACAAGCTCACATTCTCAGTACTGATAGGAACAGAACAGAGCTATAGCTCTTTCAAATTCTCATTCCCAAAGAATTGCCATTATTTGACCTATCTAAAGGTTCCATGAAAGACCTCACTTGAAAGGACTGTCTTGGGCGCCTGGGTGGCTCAGTGGGTTAAAGCCTCTGCCTTCGGCTCAGGTCATGATCTCAGGGTCCTGGGATCGAGGCCCATGTCGGGCTCTCTGCTCGGCGGAGAGCCTGCTTCCTCCTCTCTCTCTCTGCCTGCCTCTCTGCCTACTTGTGATCTCTCTCGCTCTGTCAAAATAAATAAATTAAAAAAAAATAAATAAAAGAAAGGACTGTCTTTATCTAACCTGATTCAATGCTCATCTCATGTTAAATGCCCCTCCTGGGGGGCATTTGTCAGAAACATTTACAGGCAAATGTTTTAATGTCATGGCTGCCTGAGGCCATGCATAACGTTTGGGATAAACCATAGACTAATGAAAAAGCATAAAAGGAAAAGCTGAGCAATGACACATCCCATAGGGGCTTTGAAAAACTTTGACATATTTCTAGGACTCTAGAGGACCATGCACATGTGCAAGGCTGTGTGCATGCTTCAGAAAGAAGTTAAAGAAGACATAAATAAATGGAAAGCTTTCCAGTGTTCATGGATTGGAAGATTTAATGTTGTTAAGATGGTAATGCTCCCCAAATTGAGCTATAGATTTAATGCATCAAAGTTTCCACTGACTTTTCCCCTTAAGAATTGGACAGCTGATACCAAAATTTATATGGGAATACAAGGGACACAAAATGGCCAAAAGTATCTTGAAAAAGAGCAGAGTTAGAGGACTCAACATCATTTGATTTCAAAACTTACTGTAAAGCTATAGTAATCAACAGCCAAAAAACAAATAACCCAATTAAAAAGTGGGCAGAAGACATGAGTGAACATTTTTTCAAAGACATCCAGATGTCAACAGACACATGAAAAGATGCTCAACATCATTCATCACCAGGGAAATATGAATCAAAACTACAATGAGATATCACTTACACATGTCAGAATGGCTAAAATAAAAAACACAAGAAACAACAAGTGTTGGTGAGGATGTGGAGAAAAAGGAACCCTCTTGGACTGTTGGGAATGCAAACTGGTGCTGCCACAATGGAAAACAATATGGCGTTTCCTCAAAAAGTTAAAAATAGAACTACCCTACAATGTAGTAATCACACTACTGGGTATTTGCTCAAAAAATGCGATAACACTAATTCAAAGGGATTCATGCATCCTTATGTTTATGGCAGCATTATTTACAATAACCAAAATATGAAGGCAGCCCAAGTGTCCTTTGACAGAAGAATGGATAAAGAAGATGTGGTATTTATGCACAATGGAATATTATTCAGCCATAAAAAAGAATGAAATCTTGCCATTTGCATTGACTTGGATGGAGCTACAGAATATAATGCTAAGTGAAATAAGTCAGTCAAAGAAAGACAAGTACCGTATAATTTCATTCATCTATGGAATTTAAGAAACAAAACAAATGAGCAAAAGAAAAAAAAAAGAGAGAGAGATAAAACAAGAAACAGACTCTTAACTATGGAGAACAAACTGATGCCTACCAGAGAGGAGGTGGGTGGTGGAATGAGTGAAATAGGTGGTGGGAATTAAAGAATACACTTAATCATGATGAGCACTGAGTAATGTATAGGATTATTAAATCACTATATTATATACCTGAAATAAATATAATGCTGTACATTAACTATACTGGCATTAAAATAAATTAAAAAATTAAGTAAGATTAAATCTAAAAAAATGCATCAGTTGATAAATAGGAAAAAAGTGTGTAATACTGGTATAATTACAAATTCATGGAATAGAATTGAGAGTCGAAAAATAAAACTATTATCTATTGACAACTGATTTTTGTCAACAGCACCAGGATTACACAATGGGGAAAGAAAAGTCTCTTCAACAATGGTGCTGAGATACCTGTATATCCATATGTAAAGAATTTGGAGTCCTAACTCACACCATATATAAAATTTAACTCAATATAAATTACTATGTATTATATATATATGTATATATATATTTGTATGTATATATATATGACTCAATATATATATAACTCAATATATATATATAACTCTCTCTATATATAACTCAATATATTAACTAATATATAAAATTTATCTCAAAATGGATCAAAGACTTAAATATTAGAAAAGAAAATACAGGTATAAGCATTCATAATTTTGATTAGGCAAAGGTTTCGTACATGACTCTCCAAACACAAGCAATCTGTCTTAGTCTATTTGGGCTGTTATTACAAATACCGCAGATGGGGTAGTTTATAACTAAATTTGTTCAGTAGATTGGTAAGTCCAAGATCATGGCACTAGCAGATACCAGTGTGGTGGCTGGTGGGGGTTTGCTTCCTGTTTCATACAGGATGCTTTTTCACTGTGTTCTCACATGGGAAAGGACTATGGATCTCCATGAAGTCTCTTTTATAAGGCACAGATTCCAATCATGAGGGCTCCATCTTCATGATTTAAGTACCTCTTGAGGTACTTAAATGTGTGGGGTTTGAGAACAAAGGATCAATAAAGACGTTTTTGATGCAAAAAAAAGGTGGTTTTATTAAATATGGGGACAGGACCTGTGGGCAGAAAGAGCTGCACTGGGATTGTAAGGAGTGATTGATTACATACTTTTAAATTGGGAGGGGTAGAGATAAAGGAAGTTTCCAAAAGGATTTTCTTATGTTGAAGAAGACTTGCATGATTTTGGAGGCCTAACTATTGTCAAACTAAGGTTGTTTTTCCTCTAGCAAGACAGTGACATTAAGACAGTAAGGAGTTCTGGAGGAATGTCATACTCTGCCTGTGTCAAGTATTTGTCAATGGGCTGCACATTACAAGGAAATTTAATTTTATCTATATTTTTTTTGCCTTCATTCTCCATATCACCTCCCAAAGGCCCATCTAAAAATGTGAACTTTGGGGGTTAGGATTTCAACATATGAACTTGGGTTTGGGAAAGCACACAAGCACACACACACACACACACACACACACACACACACACACACACTTTAGACTATAGCACAACCAAAAAAAAGATAAATTGGATTTCATCAAAATTAAAAATTTTGATGATCAAAAACACTATCATGAAATTGAAATAGTCCACAGAATTGGGAGAAAACATTTATAAACCATATATATGATAAAGATCCCAGATGCAGAATATATAAAAAAGACATACAAATTCAACAATATAAAGACAAATAGCACAATTAAATGTAGGCAAAAGATGTGAATACATATTTCTCCAAAGAAGATAGACAAAGGGCCAATAAGCACATGAAGAGACGCTCTACATCATTAGTCATTAGGGAAATGCAATTCAAAACACAGAGGGGATACCACTTCACAACCTGTACAGTAATTATAATTAAAAAATAGGCAATAACAAGTGATAGTGAAAATGTAGAGAATTTGGGAACCTCACTCATTACTGATGGGGACATCATATATTATGGTTGTGGAAAGTAATCTGGCAGTTCCTTAAAAAGTTACCAACCATATAACCCAGCAGTTTCACTCCTATGTGTGAAAACATATGTTCACATTAAAACCTGTACACCGATCTTAACAGAGGCATTATTCACAATAGCCAAAAGGTGAAAACAACACAAAAGTCCATCAACTGGTGAATGGAAAATGTAGCATGGCCACACAATGGAATAGCATTCATACATAAGAAGAAATAAAGTTACATGCTACAACATGGATGAACCTTGAAAGCAATATAGTAAGCCAGACAGAGAAAACTATGTTGTATGATTCCATTTACATGAAATGTCCAGAACAGGCAATTCCATAGATACAGATCCTAGATTAGTGATTTCCAGGAGCTCCCAGGAGAGAAATGGGGAGTGACTGCTGGTGGAGGGTAAGTTTCTTCTGGGGATGATAAAAATATTCTGGATTAGATAGTTGTGATGATTATACAGCCTTGTGGATATACTAAAAACAAGTGACTTGTACACTTTTAAGTCATGAATTTTACCGTATGTGAATTAAATCTCATTTTAAAAAATGAATTGAAGGCACTAACTAAAATAATAGAAATAAAACATATAACTTTCAACATATAACTTTCAAAAGGACAGTGTACTAAAATATGATCTATTTGGAATCAATAAGGATGAAACAAATGTAATTTTTTAAGTAGAAGAAAGAACAGCAAAAACAAAAACAAAAACCCATGCAGAGTTGATCTAAATGTATCAACAATGACACCAGATGTAGACTAGAGATTGGAAAATTATAGCCTGGGTCAAAGGTCTGCAGTTTGATTTTGTACAGCTTAAGAACAAAAAATGGGTTTTGGTATTTTTAAGGACTTATTGAAAAGAATGAGGACAGAGGCAGAAGAGGAGCAGCCACTGAAACTAGGGCCCTCAAAACTAAAATATTTGCTCTTAGGTCCAGTACAGAAAAAGTGTGCTGACCTTTGACAATCTGAACATTTTCAAACATAAAATCTAATAAGACAATAAAACCAAACTTCTCTTTGTCAATATCACCTGCCAGTTTTGGAACAGCTGCTGGGAAGGGTGCTCTTCACTGTCTGTTTCTGGGTTAAAGGCTGACCAAGTGGGCCTGGCATGACATCTGGAAGGCAGAAGGGAGGTCACCATCTTCATTGGCTTCAGCCTTTTCACAAACACCTTCTTTGATGTTGCTGGCTTAGAGAGTAAGGGGAGCTTTTCCAGAGACTCTGGACAGTTGTAGGCCTTCCCCTGGAAGCTTTTGGAATATGCCCACTTTGGTGCTCCAGCTAAGGTCCTCAGGGATTTTCTTTTTCTACAGTATTTATGCTGCTTCCCAAAGTTTCTTTTCCTATACCATCCTACTTCCATGGAAACCTCTTGAAGTTTGGTATCAGAAGCTTCACATCATTCCTACTAAGTTCCATTTGTCCAGCAAGGCAAGAAAGGTGGGTGGGATGTTAGTTTTGTAAAGAAAAGTGTCTAACAGGAGCAACAACTTTTCATTAAAGAGACACAGCCAGATGATGGCAACTGTACAGAGAGAGTGCAAAAATAAACATCCCTACTTCCCTCTCTTTATCTCGACGCTGCTCCCATTGGCCAAACTAAATAAGAAAATATGTCCCTGTAGATCAGCTTCAGTAAGGTCAGCCTCTCAGGTAGAGAACATGGTAGAAAAAGAGAACAGATTCAGAAGGGAAATGGAGAACAGCCAGCTCAGTTACCAATCTAAATGGCTTATTCATGTATTAAAAGAAACACATTCTTAGTGGGAATTGAAAAAATACATATCAAGACAACAATCTACCAATTCAGATCCTAAGTGGCAAAAATAAAAGTAATAACATTAAACTTGATAACCTCCGATGTTGGCAAAGGTGCTACAAATTAGTAATGCTAGCTAAGAGCTGACTATTTGGGATCCCTGCTTTATAGGGTAAATTGGGAATACCAAAGAAAGCTGATGATCCACCCATCCTATGAGCCAGCAGTTCTAATCTTGGGCATAACCATGGAGGGACTTTAGTGCATATGCAGATGGACATACATGAAATTGTTCAATGTTTTCTATATCAAAGAAAGAGAGAGAGAGAAAGAGGAAAACAAACAAACAAACATCTAACAGTTCCTTAGAAGGGAACTGGAGGAATAAACTCATTTAAAATAAAATAATCAATACTGGTTAAAAGATATAGACCAAAGTTTCAAATATCAGTAATAATAAATCTCACAAAAATATCATACAAAGTGAAGAAATCAAGGTGCCAAACAAGTTCAACAAGTAAGATACAACTTCTTTTCTTTTCTTTTTTTTAAAGATTTTATTTATTTGAGAAAGAGAGAGAGAGCACGAGCAGGGGAAGGAGTAGAGAGAGAAGCAGATCTCTACTGAGCAGGGAGCCTGATGTGGGACTCCATCCCAGGACCCTCAGATCATGACCTGAGCTGAAGGCAGATGCTTACCCAACTGAGCCACCCAGGGGCCCCAGATACAATTTCTATAATACATGTAAATTAAGGTATCACATCCTCTTTGGGAGAACTCTCTAAAAGCAGAGTCTGGTACAGGGATTGTGGTACATGTGACTTATTAGGGGACAACTCTCAGAAGAAGGGCAGGAAGAAAAGAAGGGCAGGGCAGAGGAAATAGTAGAGCAAGGTTGTGCTCTTGGCTGGAGTCTCACCTAGGCCTGATCCTAAAAGGAGCTCTGGAGAATGAACTGAACCACAGGACTGGTCTTACCTTCAAGCAAGGGGGATGACTTCATTGACTGACTCCCCAGCCCCTCAGTCCAGGCACACAAACTTGCCAGTCAATCAATCACTCATTAATGGCTGACTGGTGGGAAACATCCTCCCAATGGAACATCTTTCATTTAGCTTAGGACAATCCTTCAGAGAATAGGACAACTGAGAGCCATTAGTAGCCAACACCCACTGCAGCTGGAGCTTGAGTGTACCAGCAGTGAAAGGGGTCTGGAAGGGGGATGGCAGTGTCCACTATCCACAGAAAACAATGGTGCACTTTTTATTGCCTTATGTGTGTAATAAAATTACAAACATTTGCATAGATATAAAAAACCACACTCATTTCAAAATAATGGTTTCCTCAAATAAGGAAAGGAGGAAGGAAAGGGAAATGATTCAAAGGCTGGCCTTAAGCTATATTTAAATCAGTTTAATCCCTTAAAAAAGTGATCTGAGGGCACCTGGGTGGCTCAGTGGGTTAAAGCCTCTGCCTTCAGCTCAGGTCAGGATCTCAGGGTCCTGGGATAGAGCCCCATGTCAGGCTCTTTGCTCAGCAGGGAGCCAGCTTCCTCCTCTCTCTCTGCCTGCCTCTCTGCCTACTTGTGATCTNCCTTTTTAACTATTGTATCTTATCAACACTTTTTAATCTTTTTTAATTTTCATTGTTATAATCATATTTTATCAATTCATTGTATTTAACCTTATTTTTTGTACACATATATGGTCTGTTCAATTGACCAGTCTAATAAATATAGATAGAGATAGATAGAGAGATAGAGATAGAGTCAGAGACAGACATAGATATAGAAACAGAAATAGATAATATAGACATAGATATAGGATTTTGTTTTATTTATTTTTGTTTTGTTTTGTTTTGTTTTTGCTTATGTGATTTTGTTTTTTTGTTTTTTGTTTTTTTCCCTCTTTCTTTTCTCCCCAGTTCCAGGTCTCTTCTGAGTAGGTTAGTGTATATTTCTCTGGGGTCATTGCTACCCTTTAGTATTTGGTTTTCTCATCCATCTATTCTTACCTGCATAAAATGACAAGGCAGAAAAAATCAACACAAAAAAAAGAACAAGAGGCAGTAATGATGGCTAGGGATCTAATCAATGCAGACATTAGTAATATGACAGAACTCGAGTTCAGAATGATGATTCTGAAGGTGCTGGATGGGCTCGAGAAAACCATAGAAGATAATAGAGAGGCCCTCTCTAGAGAAATAAAAATCCTTTCTGGAGAAATAAAAGAAAATCTAACCAAGCTGAAATCAAAAAAGCTATTAATGAGGTGTAATTGAAAATGGAGGCTCTTAACTGCTAGGACAAATGAAGCAGAAGACAGAATTAGTGATTTAGAAGACAAAATGTCAGAGAATAAAGAAGAGGATGAAAACAGAGACAAACAACTACTGGACCATGAGGAGAGAATTCGAGAGATAAGTGATACCATAAGACGAAACAATATTAAAATAATTGTGATCCCAGAAGAGGAAGAGAGAGAGAGAGGGCCAGAAGGTATATTGGAGAAAATTTTAATACAGAATTGCCCTAATTTGGCGAAGGGAACAAGCATAAAAATCCAGGAGGCACAGAGAACCCCCCTCAAAATCAATAAAAATAGGTCCACACCCGTCATCTAATAGTAAAACTTACAAGTCTTAGTGATAAAGAGAAAAATCCTGAAAGCAGCCTGGGACAAGAGGTCTATAACATACAATGGTAGAAATATTGACTGACAGCAGACCTATCCACAGAGACCGGGCAGGCTAGGAAGAACTGGCATGACATATTCAGAGCACTAAACGAGAAAAATATGCAGCCAAGAATACTACATCCAGCTAAGCTGTCATTGAAAGTAGAAGGAGAGGTAAAAATCTTCCAGGACAAACAAAAACTAAAGGAACTTGCAAACACCAAGCCAGCCCTACAGGAAATATTGAAAAGGGTCCTCTAAGCAAAGAGAACCTAAAAGAAACAAGGACCAGAAAGGAAGAAACACAATATACAGTAATAGTCACCTTACAGGCAATGCAATGGCTCTAAATTCATCTCTCTCAATAGTAACTCTGAATGTAAATGGAATAAATGCCCCAACTAAAAGACACAGGGTATCAGAATGGATAAAAAAACAAGACCCATCGATATGCTGTCTACAAGAAACTCATCTTACACGCAAAGACACCTCCAGATTTAAAGTGAGGGGATGGAAAACAATTTACCATACCAATTGACAGCAAAAGAAAGCTGGAGTGGCAATCTGTATATCAGATAAATTAGACTTTAAGCCAAAGAATACCATAAGAGATGAAGAAGGACACTATATCATATTAAAAGGATCTGTCCAACAAGAAGATCTAACAATCATAAATATCTATGCTCCTAACATGGGAGCAGCCAATTCTATAAACCAATTAACAACAAAATCAAAGAAACACATTGACAATAATACAATATTAGTAGGGAACTTTAACACCCCCCCTTACTGAAATGGACAGATCATCAAAGCAAAAGATCAACAAGGAAATAAAGGCTTTAAATGACACCCTGGACCAGTGGGACATCACAGATATATTCAGAACATTCCATCCCAAAACAACAGAATACACATTCTTCTCTAATGCCCATGGAACATTCTCCAGAATAGACCATATTCTGGGTGACAAATCAGGTCTCAACAGGTACCAAAAGATTGGGATCATTCTCTGCATATGTTCAGACCATAATGTTCTGAAACTAGAACTCAACCACAAGAGGAAAGTTGTAAAGAACCTAAATACATGGAAGCTAAAGAACATCCTACCAAAGAATGAATGGGTTAACTAGGAAATTAAAGAAGAATTTTAAAAATTTATGGAAACAAATGAAAATGAAAACACAACTGCTCAAAATGTTTGGGACACAGCAAAATCAGTCCTGAGAGGAAAGTATATAGCAATAAAATCCTTTTGCAAGAAACAAGAAAGCTCTCAAGGACACAACCTAACTCTACACCTACAAAAGCTAGAAAAAGATAATCTGGTTTCTCTTCAGATCACATAAATCTTTTGCCTATTACAAAAACTAGAGAAAGAACAGCAAATAAAGCCTACACCCAACAGAAGAGAAATAATAAAGATCAGAGCAGAAATCAATGAAATAGAAACCAAAAGAACATGGANGTTTTTGCTTATGTGATTTTGTTTTTTTGTTTTTTGTTTTTTTCCCTCTTTCTTTTCTCCCCAGTTCCAGGTCTCTTCTGAGTAGGTTAGTGTATATTTCTCTGGGGTCATTGCTACCCTTTAGTATTTGGTTTTCTCATCCATCTATTCTTACCTGCATAAAATGACAAGGCAGAAAAAATCAACACAAAAAAAAGAACAAGAGGCAGTAATGATGGCTAGGGATCTAATCAATGCAGACATTAGTAATATGACAGAACTCGAGTTCAGAATGATGATTCTGAAGGTGCTGGATGGGCTCGAGAAAACCATAGAAGATAATAGAGAGGCCCTCTCTAGAGAAATAAAAATCCTTTCTGGAGAAATAAAAGAAAATCTAACCAAGCTGAAATCAAAAAAGCTATTAATGAGGTGTAATTGAAAATGGAGGCTCTTAACTGCTAGGACAAATGAAGCAGAAGACAGAATTAGTGATTTAGAAGACAAAATGTCAGAGAATAAAGAAGAGGATGAAAACAGAGACAAACAACTACTGGACCATGAGGAGAGAATTCGAGAGATAAGTGATACCATAAGACGAAACAATATTAAAATAATTGTGATCCCAGAAGAGGAAGAGAGAGAGAGAGGGCCAGAAGGTATATTGGAGAAAATTTTAATACAGAATTGCCCTAATTTGGCGAAGGGAACAAGCATAAAAATCCAGGAGGCACAGAGAACCCCCCTCAAAATCAATAAAAATAGGTCCACACCCGTCATCTAATAGTAAAACTTACAAGTCTTAGTGATAAAGAGAAAAATCCTGAAAGCAGCCTGGGACAAGAGGTCTATAACATACAATGGTAGAAATATTGACTGACAGCAGACCTATCCACAGAGACCGGGCAGGCTAGGAAGAACTGGCATGACATATTCAGAGCACTAAACGAGAAAAATATGCAGCCAAGAATACTACATCCAGCTAAGCTGTCATTGAAAGTAGAAGGAGAGGTAAAAATCTTCCAGGACAAACAAAAACTAAAGGAACTTGCAAACACCAAGCCAGCCCTACAGGAAATATTGAAAAGGGTCCTCTAAGCAAAGAGAACCTAAAAGAAACAAGGACCAGAAAGGAAGAAACACAATATACAGTAATAGTCACCTTACAGGCAATGCAATGGCTCTAAATTCATCTCTCTCAATAGTAACTCTGAATGTAAATGGAATAAATGCCCCAACTAAAAGACACAGGGTATCAGAATGGATAAAAAAACAAGACCCATCGATATGCTGTCTACAAGAAACTCATCTTACACGCAAAGACACCTCCAGATTTAAAGTGAGGGGATGGAAAACAATTTACCATGCCAATGGACAGCAAAAGAAAGCTGGAGTGGCAATCCTTATATCAGATAAACTAGACTTTAAGGCAAAGAATATCATAAGAGATGAAGAAGGACACTATATCATACTAAAAGGATCTGTCCAACAAGAAGATCTAACAATCATAAATATCTATGCCCCTAACATGGGAGCAGCCAATTATATAAACCAATTAATAACAAAATCAAAGAAACACATTGACAAGAATACAATATTAGTAGGGGACTTGAACACCCCCCTTACTGAAATGGACAGATCATCAAAGCAAAAGATCAACAAGGAAATAAAGGCTTTAAATGACACCCTGGACCAGTTGGACATCACAGATATATTCAGAACATTCCATCCCAAAACAACAGAATACACATTCTTCTCCAGTGCACATGGAACATTCTCCAGAATAGACCATATTCTGGGTCACAAATCAGGTCTCAACAGGTACCAAAAGATTGGGATCATTCCCTGCATATTTTCAGACCATAATGCTCTGAAACTAGAACTCAACCACAA
>LNAC01001280.1:142564-194607 GCA_002007465.1 Ailurus styani
AGGCAATACAATGGCTCTAAATGTATATCTCTCAATAGTTACTCTGAATGTAAATGGACTAAATGCCCCAACTAAAAGACACAGGGTATCAGAATGGATAAAAAAACAAGACCCATCGATATGCTGTCTACAAGAAACTCATCTTACACGCAAAGACACCTCCAGATTTAAAGTGAGGGGATGGAAAACAATTTACCATGCCAATGGACAGCAAAAGAAAGCTGGAGTGGCAATCCTTATATCAGATAAACTAGACTTTAAGGCAAAGAATATCATAAGAGATGAAGAAGGACACTATATCATACTAAAAGGATCTGTCCAACAAGAAGATCTAACAATCATAAATATCTATGCCCCTAACATGGGAGCAGCCAATTATATAAACCAATTAATAACAAAATCAAAGAAACACATTGACAAGAATACAATATTAGTAGGGGACTTGAACACCCCCCTTACTGAAATGGACAGATCATCAAAGCAAAAGATCAACAAGGAAATAAAGGCTTTAAATGACACCCTGGACCAGTTGGACATCACAGATATATTCAGAACATTCCATCCCAAAACAACAGAATACACATTCTTCTCTAATGCACATGGAACATTCTCCAGAATAGACCATATTCTGGGTCACAAATCAGGTCTCAACAGGTACCAAAAGATTGGGATCATTCTCTGCATATGTTCAGACCATAATGTTCTGAAACTAGAACTCAACCACAAGAGGAAAGTTGTAAAGAACCTAAATACATGGAAGCTAAAGAACATCCTACCAAAGAATGAATGGGTTAACTAGGAAATTAAAGAAGAATTTTAAAAATTTATGGAAACAAATGAAAATGAAAACACAACTGCTCAAAATGTTTGGGACACAGCAAAATCAGTCCTGAGAGGAAAGTATATAGCAATAAAATCCTTTTGCAAGAAACAAGAAAGCTCTCAAGGACACAACCTAACTCTACACCTACAAAAGCTAGAAAAAGATAATCTGGTTTCTCTTCAGATCACATAAATCTTTTGCCTATTACAAAAACTAGAGAAAGAACAGCAAATAAAGCCTACACCCAACAGAAGAGAAATAATAAAGATCAGAGCAGAAATCAATGAAATAGAAACCAAAAGAACATGGAACACATCAACGAAACTAGGAGCTGGTTCTTTGAAAGAATTAATAAGATTGATAACCCCCTGGCCAGACTTATCCAAAAGCAAAGAGAAAGAACTCAAATTAGTAAAATCATGAATGAAAGAGGAGAGATGACAACCAACACCATAGAAATACAAACAAATATAAGAACATATTATGAACAACTCTACACCAGCAAATTTGACAATCTGGAAGAAATGGATGCATTCTTGGAGAAATATAAACTACCAAAACTGAACCAGGAAGAAATTGAAGACCAGAATAGACCCATCACCAGTAAAGAGATTGAAGCAGTCATCAACAATCTCCCAACAAACAAGAGCCCAGGGCCAGATGGCTTCCCAGGGGAATTCTACCAAACATTTAAAGAAGAATTAATACCTATTCTCCTGAAACTGTTCCAAAAAATAGAATTGGAAGGAAAACTTCCAAACTCCTTTTATGAGGCCAGCATTACCTTGATCCCCAAACCAGGCAAAGACCCCATCAAGAAGGAGAATTACAGACCAATATCTTTGATGAATACGGATGCAAAAATCCTCAACAAAATACTAGCCAATAGGATCCAGCAGCACATAAAAAGGATTATTCACCACGACCAAGTGGGATTTATTCCTGGGATGCAAGGTTGGTTTAACATTCGCAAAGATACAATCAATTATTAAGACATTAATAAAAGAAAGAACAAGAACCATATGATCCTCTCAATAGATGCTGAAAAAGCATTTGACAAAGTACAGCACCCTTTCTTAATCAAAACTCTTCATAGTGTAGGCATAGAGGGTACATACCTCAATATCATCAAAGCCATCTACGAAAAACCCACAGCGAATATCATTCTCAATGGAGAAAAACTGAGAGCTTTTCCCCTAAAGTCAGGAACACGGCAAGGCTGTCCACTATCACCACTGCTATTCAACATAGTACTAGAAGTCCTAGCCTCAGCAATCAGACAACAAAAAGAAATAAAAGGCATCCAAATCGGCAAGGGAAGATGTCAACTCTCACTCTTTGCAGATGATATGATACTTTATGTTGAAAACCCAAAGGACTCCACTCCAAAACTGCTAGCACTCATACAGGAATTCAGTCAAGTGTCAGGATATAAAATCAATGCACAGAAATCAGTTGCATTTCTATATACCAACAACAAAACAGAAGAAAGAGAAATTAAAGAGTCAATCCCATTTACAATTGCACCCAAAACCATAAGATACCTAGGAATAAACCTAACCAAAGAGGCAAAGAATCTGTATTCAGAAAACTATAAAGTACTCATGAAAGAAATTGAGGAAGACACAAAGAAGTGGAAAAACATTCCATGCTCATGGATGGGTAGAATAAATATTGTGAAAATGTCTATGCTACCTAGAGCAATCTACACATTTAATGCAATCCCCATCAAAATACCAGCAATTTACTTCAAAGAAATGGAACAAATAATCCTAAAATTTATATGGAACCAGAAAAGACCCCGAATAGCCAAAGGAATGTTGAAAAAAAAAAGCAAAGTTGGCGGCATCACAATTCCAGATTTCAAGCTCTATTACAAAGCTGTCATCATCAAGACAGTATGGTACTGGCACAAAAACAGACACATAGACCAGTGGAACAGAATAGAGAACCCAAAAATGGACCCTCAACTCTATGGTCAACTAATCTTCGACAAAGCAGGAAAGAATGTCCAGTGGGAAAAAGACAGTCTCTTCAACAAATGGTGTTGGGAAAACTGGTCAGCCACATGCAGAAAAATGAAACTGGATCATTTCCTGACACCACACACAAAAATAGACTCAAAATGGATAAAAGACCTCAATGTGAGAAAGGAATCCATCAAAATCCTCGAGGAGAACACAGGCAGCAACCTCTTCGACCTCAACCGCAGCAACTTCTTCCTAGGAACCTCACCAAAGGCAAGGGAAGCAAGGGCAAAAATGAACTATTGGGACTTCATCAAGATTAAAAGCTTTTGCACAGCAAAGGAAACAGTCAACAAAACCAAAAGACAACTGACAGAATGGGAGAAGATATTTGCAAATGACATATCAGATAAAGGGCTAGTATCCAAAATCTATAAAGAGCTTCTCAAACTCAACACCCATAAAACAAATAACCCAGTCAAGAAATGGGCAGAAGACATGAACAGACATTTCTCCAAAGAAGACATCCAAATGGCCAACAGACACATGAGAAAGTGCTCAACATCACTCGGCATCAGAGAAATACAAATTAAAACCACAGCGAGATACCACCTTACACCAGTCAGAATGGCTAAAATCAACAAGTCAGGAAATGACAGATGTTGGCGAGGTTGCGGAGAAAGGGGAACCCTCCTACACTGTTGGTGGGAATGCAAACTGGTGCAGCCACTCTGGAAAACAGTATGGAGATTCCTCAAAAAGTTGAAAATGGAGCTACCCTACGACCCAGCAATCGCACTACTGGGTATTTATCCTAAAGACACAAAGGTAGTGATCCTCAGGGGCACGTGCACCCGAATGTTTATAGCAGCAATGTCCACAATAGCCAAACTATGGAAAGAACCTAGATGTCCATCAACAGATGAATGGATAAAGAAGATGTGGTATATATATACAATGGAATACTATGCAGCTATCAAAAGAAACGAAATCTTGCCATTTGCAACGACGTGGATGGAACTAGAGGGTATTATGCTGAGCGAAATAAGTCAATCAGAGAAAGAAAATTATTGTATGATCTCTCTGATATGAGGAACATGAGGGTCAGGGTGGGGGGTCGTGGGGAGTAGGGCGGGAAAAATAATGAAACAAGATGGGATGGGGAAGGAGACAAACCATAAGAGACTCCTAATCTCACAAAACAAACTGAGGGTTACTGGGGGGTGGGAGGGTAGGGATAGGGTGGATGGGTGATGGACATTGGGGAGAGTTTGTGCTTTGGTGAATGCTGTGAAAGGTTTAGTAAGCCTGATGATTCACAGACCTGTACCCCTGGGGCAAAGAATAAAAAAAATATGAAAAATGTGAATAAGTAAAGAAATCAATAGCTCCTAGGCACCTAATGTGTATTTAGAAAGCATAGGTGATTTTGTGAAATACTTTATCTCTAAAATTTCATGGGTTCAGTATCATTAAAATACTGTTATAGGGGAAAGAATCTAACTTGTCCATAACTGCATGGCATGCTAATGAATGGTAGTATTAAGGTTCAAACCCAGCTCTGTTAAAGTCCAAATCAAAAATTCTTTTTACTAAAGAACTATTCTTAGCTGTAGAATTCATTTTACAAATAAATTTTTATGCAGAACTCTCTTAGCCCCAAATCAAAGAGACAACAAAAGAGGAGCTATCAGAATGGATGTGCCAGAGTTGGGGCTACCCTCAGTCTCATCCCACCCAGTTGGCCTCAATAGAATCTTAGGGCACCACAAATAATTTTTAAAAATCATTATAGTACACCACATTGTATTTGAAAAATGTAAAAATGGCTTAATGTTAAGTTTTAAAAGATAGTAATATAAAATGTTACTATTTGCAACTCTCAATTGAGTAGTTTCCTACTCAATTCACATGGAGACACAGATCAAAATATTCATGGGCAAAGACAAGAACTGAACGTATTTCAAGAAGTGGGTAGCATCCAGCCAAGCCATGGGGTACTAGAGAAATAAACTGCTTGAATTATCCACCACTTCTTTTTAAAAAGATTTTATTTATTTATTTGAGAGAGTGAAAGAGAGGGAGAGCATGAGCAGGGTGAGGGTCAGAGGGAGAAGCAGACTCCCCACTGAGCAGGGATCCTGATGCTGGACTTGATCCCAGGACTCCAGGATCATGACCTGAGCTAAAGGCAGACACTTAACCAACTGAGCCACTCAGGTGCCTCTTATCTATCACTTTTGAGGAGGTCCTCAGAGCTTCCTTAGGCCTGGAAAGACCCACTTATCTTTGTGCTAAGTCAGACATGGTCATTCCTAAAATGTTATAAAGAGTGTGCATTGTTTGTAAATGTGGGTGCAACTGAGGATGGGGGAGGAATGAGAAAACTCATATATATTTTGGGATCAACATATATTCCCCAACAAACTGGGACAGACTGTGTTTCCTCTTTCCTTCTTGCTAGTCAGGGAACCCCTAACCCTGTCACCTGCCCCTCCCAATTCTACACCAGTAAATGCAAAGATAGCTGAAACTTGTTTCCCCAACCTCCTTTGCTGCAATGACATGGCCATGTGATCTACTCTTGGTCACTGAAAATCCAGGGGCTCAGGGGAAAACTGAGTTCTCTAGAAGAGAGAAATGATGAGAAGAAGGCCTATTGCCCTTCCTGTGTGCAGAAGTTCCCCTGTAAGACTGTGAGGCCTAAAGTTACTACAACCATCTTGAAATCAGGGAAAGAGCCAGGAACTCTAGGAAAGCTGACAAATACCTTCCTACATAGTTTTTGATATGTGATAAAAAAAACCTTCCACTGTTTAAGCTCCTTTGTGTTGGGCATTCTGTTATTTGCAGCAGAAAGCATCTGAATGTAAATTCCAGAAATCTATCAGACACCCAAAGCTTCCAACTAGAAAAAAATCATTCAGAATTATCAAGGGTATTGTACTTTTTTGCTAATAAAAAAAAATGTGGGCCTTTTTACAGTCATGAAGAATTTCTGTTAATTTCCTTCTTTTTCAATTGTTATATCACAATTCATGAATTTTATATGAAATGTGATTGTTTCTGATTATTGTGGCTTCCTCTGATTTTTGTAAGTAAAGCTGCTGATTCCAAACTGCTAGAAAAAATTTGGGCAGGTTTCAAAAGGGTCACGGCTATTAGGTCCCCAAACGATGAAGAATTACTTCTTTCCTTCCTTTTCCCTTTTCTTTCTATCGATTCCCTATCCTAAGGCCAATTATTTTGAAGTAGCCCTCAAATACCCCTGAGGTAAATCTCCATATACTCTATTGCAAGGATTAAATACAGTATGTGGGAAAGTGCTTTAGAAGCAGGAGAACATTCTGCAAGGCTACATCCTAACATTATTGTTGCTACATCCTAACAACACTGCTTCCCATTAACAATAGCAAACTAAGAGTAGGCAATGATGGTAGGTCTGCCTAAACTGAGTTTCATAAACACAACTGAATTTGCTCTAAAATTAGGATAATGTCTTGGTCACCTCATCAGTCTTAGATTGACATGGTTATAAAAAACACAAACTTCTTGCTTTTATTTAATGAACACTTAAGTAAAGTGGCTTAACCTTAGTTATATTTTAGGCACTGTGCAACATACTTAAAAAAAAACAAGTCTTTCAGTTCCTCTGACAACTTTTGAAGGAGATACCTTCCTTATTCTCATTTTTCTGATGAGGAAACTGAGACATCAGTTACTTAAGTAACTTGCCAAAGCCACACAGCTCTAAGTGGTAGAACTGGAATAATCGTATTAGCTGATATTGTAGGGGAGGAAAAAGTTTTTGATCCTCTTAGGGTCCCTGGCTGGGTCTGAAAATTGAGCTAAGACAGGTTAGCATGAGAGAAGCATGTAAATTTATTTAGTATATGTTTTAAGTGACACAGGAAGCTTCATAAGGAAATGAAGACCCAAATACACAGTTAGGCATGCATTTTTATGCTAGGTTTGATGAAGAGTAGGCCGTTTTATAGAAAAAAGATAGGTTAAGGTGTATGAGGTAAGTGTAGTAAACTGGGGGAGACTTAGCAAGGTCTGTTAGGATTCTTCTTGGCCTCCCTTTGTCTTTGGAAGTGAGGATGTTCCTTTCCTCTGGGTATAGGGAAGGCACCTCTCACATGAGAGTTTTATGACCTGTTTCAGGGAAGAAGAGCAGAGGGAAGTCACTGACCTTCCTCCTCTGCTCTTTTCCAAAACTCCTTCAGCTTAAAATAATCAATATGCCAAGGTGCCATAATTTGGGATAGTGTGTCCTGAACTCCACCAACATATAGAAATGAATGTATGAAGTTATTCACCAAAAATAAGAAAGTGTGAAAGGTTTATCACATGCTTCATTTTGTTTTATAAGCAAGTCTAAAGAATAATGAAAGAAAGGGAAAAGAGGAGAAAAAATGTAGTTGGAATTTTCCTATCCTTTATCTTCTTTTCTTTATTCCTCCCACCACTGTGTGCATGTGGTGTGTGTGTGTGTGTGTGTGTGTGTGAGAGAGAGAGAGAGAGAGAGAGAGAGAGAGAATAATGAGCTTCTTTGTCCAGAAATAACTATGTTTCCTCAACCTGCACATGATGTAAGAGGGAAGTTTTAAAGGTAAAAAACAAACAAACAAACAAAAACAAAACAGTGTGAGATTCAAAAATCTCTCCACACATAAGCTGAAAGATTCCAATAATGACAATTATATACCAAAATAAATATGGCATCCCTATTTCCCACTGGTATTATTTTCCAGAATTTTCTTTGGATCTGAATGCATTTATGGTGAGAATATATTCAGCTTTCTTCTCTCTTTTTTTTTTTTTTGCCTTATATAGTCAATCGCAAAGCTGACCATAAATTATTTCTCTTCCTGCATCCATGCCTTTTTTGCAATGAGACTCTGTGGCTTCTCTCAAGGAGAGAGGAGTTTATTTCTCTACTTTTTTGAATCTAGATTTAGACCTGTGACAGGTGTTGGCCAATGAGAAATTAGAAAACCTGATAGAAACTGAGGCACGACCAGTACTTGAGCACTGGGGCTCTTCCCGGCTTGCTATTCTTAGGAGCTCTGACTACCGCCATGTGAATGAATCTCAGCTAGCCTGTGGACGATGAGTGAGAACTCATCCAGCTACTTCCATTGACTCTGAAGCAGCTATTCACCATCAGGCATGTGAATGAGGCCATCAACCACTAATTGATCCCAAACAAGCAGGTGAACTCTACCAACACTTTTCTGAGCAGAGAGGAGTGATCCTACTTAAGCCCAGCCCAAGGTGTCAACTTACATTACAGTGAGAAAAGATTGTTAGTTTTAGCCACTAATTTTGGGATGGTTTGTTACACAGCAAAACTAAGTGCTCCAACTTGAAAGCAAATAGTATCTGATTCATCTATACAGAGCATAAAAGCTTCCTTCGGGTAAGGTGTATGTAAGGAAGGGAAGTCTTAACTACTTCTGAAGCAGATGCATAATTCGTGGCCTGAGGACAAAGTCAAAGTTTTGATGAAAACACTGAAAATGGAGGAAATAGGATTCAAACCCTTCTCTAAGTCTTGACAGTACTCCCACTCCCCCACTAACCTCAAGGGAAGAACCATCCAATGCGTTTACAGCCCGGACAAGACTTAATGTAGCCAAATATGTTTTATTTTTACTCCATTCAGCCTTTCTCCAGGCTCTCCAATGCTTAAGAGCCCTCAGAGGCAGAGGATGTAATGACTCTCTGCTTTACCAGCTCAAGGGCATTTCAGTGCTGTGGGTCAGTCTTAATTCTCTTAGAATGTGTCTAATTTCATTGCAAAAGTAATTTATCTGGCTAATAAGACTTAGACTCCTTGGCTGTGTTTCCTTTCTTTCGCACCCTACAGCTCTTGCCACTACACAGCACCTTTCATTTCCAAAGGATGCCTGAGCACTTCATAAACTTAGCCAGTGGACTTATAAACTTTATGGCCAAGGAATCAGTCCACCACTGAAAGGTAACCTGCTTCTGGTGTGAAAAGTAGCAATTGTTTACATATGGTTAACCTGAAGGCATAAGGAGGCCAAGCATTAGGTTTAAAACCCTAAATGCCTTAGAGCAGGTCCTGGTAGGATTTCCTTTCCTTTATTAAGTTCTCTTCTGCACTGGTTTAGTTGACTGAGCCCAAAGGAAGTGGAACCAATGAATGAACTGAACCCATGACCCTAAGCACCTGGTGAGAATTGGTCTCTGTGTAATGACCTGAGACAAAACTCCCAACTTTACATGTAGGGAAAGTCAACAAGAAAAAAAATCTCATTTGCAAAGCTCTTTTTAATTTTTAAAGGAAACCTACTCATACACTGTCATTTGCCCATATTTCTGTCCCTTTCACACAGAACTTTACACTTACTGTCTTGTGTTTTATTTGTTGAACTAAAGTTTGTTTTGCTTCATTAAAGGCAAGATCTTTGAATGAGCCATGCTGTGACTCCCTTAGACTCTATCAAAATGAATATGTAGAAGAGGAAGCACTTTCTGTCCATCTCTCAGTTCAGAGCTATGTACCACCTCCTCCCAAACGTTCCAGAAAGATTTGCTAATCGTGATGCTGAGTTCAGGACATTTACTGAACTACTGTTATAAGTGGCAGCATGACTGTGGGTTAAGTAGGGGCTCTGTTTCTCTCTCCATTCACTCCATGCAAAGGAAGCAATAACTCTTGAAGCCCAGGCATCTTGTTTTCTTCACTTCCTCTGTATTTGCAATATGCTGGCCATTGCTTCATATAGTTCGCACCATTGTGACCAGCCAGTAATTCTTAAGATTTGGGATGAGAGGTGGGAAGCATGAGAGTTAGTTTTCTCAAGCCTCTTTGCTGGTAAGTCATAGACAATTGAACTGACCAAAATGTACTCTTACTTTTCACTGGCTATTGACCAATATGTGTTTACTTCTCTTGATGGCCTCAATATCGCAAGAAAAAGAGATGTTTGGCGGGGATGGGTTTTGGTCATTAATGAGGCAATTGGTGAAACTTGAATGGGATTTGAGGATTCAATGGTAGAAATGCATCAATGTTAATTTCCTGATTGTGATAGATATCTTGCAATTATATAAGAGAAATTTCTTCTTATTTGTAGAAAATAACACTAAAATATGCAGGGATATTGGGACATCAGGTTAGCAATTACTCTTAAACAGTTCAGGGGGAAAAAAATCTTTGTACTGTACTTGCAAAAATAAACAAATAGAGTCTCTTAAAGTTGTGATTTCAGACTAAGTGGCCATGGTGTTTGTCTGGGTAAGTAGAGGACAGAAAAATTCAGTGAGAAATGTTGATGAAACAAAAGGAAGAGTCAAGAAGGGCCTTACAGGTCAAAGTCAGAGTTTTCATAGATGTGAGAGCAGTGCAGGATTTTAATTAGCTCAAAGTCAGTGATCATTCCTGCCCAAGTTTCAGAAAGTGCAATAATGGAGGAGACATTACTCTGCTGGTGCCCTGCCACCTGGTGAGTCCCCAGCAGCCTGTCAATAGCCACATCTCCATTTATTTGCCTGAAGACTACTTAGTGATCAAGTATACTGATACACAGGCTTAATTAAGTCTTGTGGGACCAAACTTTGACCACTGACTGATGGAAATTCGTGTATAAATACTACAGTTCTCTTGCTCTGTAGATGGGATAACTCTTGACTTGCATGCAAAGGGCTCCCAGAATTCCCTATTGGGACTGAGTTCAAGCTGCCTACAGTGGTAATTTGCCTTTATAAGATGCCTTTTTAGGTTGTGTTCCCTTCCATGAATCATTCCAACCTCACTTCCTGTGATCACCTCCCAAATAAACTATGTACACTCATATCCTAGTCTCAATGTCTGTTTTCAGGGAACTCAATAATACAAAGACAAGGTGAAAATTGAAAGTCAGAGTATAAAATACAAATTAACCCAATAACTTAGAGGCGTAAAGACCTTTCTCCATAGATTTTACTGTGAAGTTAACGTTTCCTATTAGAAAATATACACACACATTTACTCCAGTGCTCCAAGGAAATAAGTGACTGTCTTTGGGTCTTTGTGCATTTTCAAAGTGGCTGGCTTTGTTACTGGGATTGAACAAATGAGAATCAGTGGAGGAGAAAAGAATACAGAGCTAAGGCAACGGGCAAGTAGAAACTGTTCTATTATGTGCTGTCAGGCTTGAGTGTGAATAGAGCTGCACCTGGAGGAAGAGAAAAAAGGAAGCATTCATCCATCTCTCCTCACATGGGAAGCCAGATAGGGCAAGGGGGCTGTCCTGTCAAGAGAATGATTCAGGAGTCCTTTCTCACTGAAGATTAATCATACCAAAGGGCAGGGGTAAAGAATACCCTGCTCTATTTGCTTCCCAATCTCTCCCCTCTGCCTAGGTCCCAAATGACTCTATTTTCATATGTCGAGATATTGGTGGAGCAGAGCTGCTGAAAGGTCTGAGACATCTGGGAGATGAATCACTCCATGCAGAAATAGAACAATTAGCTGCGTTTAGTCCAGCACAAAGGCCTTGAGAGGTGTCTAATTGAGTGGCCCGCAACAGAGCCAGGAAACAATGTGGATTTGAAAAGAATCCCACAATTAATTTCTGCATTGACCTAATGGGTAATAATTTGTTAATGTGTACAGAGCCCAGAGTGGGCCTTTTCCATGATGTTCATGGATTTAAAGTGCATGGCATTCCCCTGTGTTTGTGCATGCTTGGATGAGTGCTTGAAAAATAAAGGATGTAGTTAAATGCAAGCATTTTTTTTTTGTAGCCCATTATTAAATCTGTGACCATTTAAACATAAAATGAGACATTCTGGCATGGTTTAGGCCACACATTTCTCCAGAACATCAGGTTTAGAATTAGACATTGGCAGTCAAATGATTTTGAACCGTTAGGACACTTTACAAAAATCACATTGCCTTTGAACAATTTTAGAAATAGAAAGAAGGTAAAAGTGTTAAAAAAAAAAAGACCCAACATATTTTTATTGAAAAAGTGGAAACAGATTATATCATACAGACTCTTTTGTCCAAGAAAAAAATCTTACTTCCTTATAGATGCTAAAAATATATTAACTACACATGCTTATGTGCGATTATGCTCTAGACTCCCTTTCCCTTGGTTCCCAGAGAATTAGTAGTATTTTTGTTAATTCTGGTATTTTAAAGAAGAAATTATAGTTATTTTCCTAAGTGAAGTAATTGAAGGACTCTAAGGAGGCTTGACCCTTTAGAATAATAATAATTTATCACTGTAATTAAACTTGGATTTTAACAATAATGAATTAGACTCTAGATGTGAGTTATGCTTGATTTTATCTCTACTTTATTCACTGATTTTTTTTTATTCCCAAGCAAGCAGACTGTGTGAAGACAAACACTTACTTAACCACTTGGTATTGAAGCTCTTTGTGTGAAAAAGTAAGGGAGTAGAAGTTCATAGGAGCCCTTCCTGCCCTGAATTCAATGATGTCATAACTTCTAGAGTATTCACAAAGATAACAATTAAATTACTGGTGTGGAAGAATCTACTTCGCTAAACTAACCACAAATCTCCCCTTCTTTCTAATGCCTGCCAGGGAACCAGCTTTTCTTCTGAACTGTGTATTTGTGGTTCTCCAATGCCCATCTCTATGGCATGGCAGATAGCAAAGGGGAAAGTGATGTGGGATTTAACAGTTTTGGAGATCATTTCGCTTTAGCAGAGGTTGGTTCTATAGGGGAACAATCTGACCAGTGTATGATGGAAGAAAACAAGAGTTGCATGATTAAATGAGAAAGACATTTCTTCTGTTAGGAACCTGAGCATTACAGACAGAGATGAGCAAAAGAGAAAAAGACCTGAGAATGGATGTATGGTCCCTGTGTCTCTTCTGGCTCCCCACTGTACCTCAGTGGACCCAGCAAAATGTCTGGGATATTGTGGGCACTTAGTAAACACAAGATAAAGGAACGTGGGCTTCTGTGTCAACATAGTCCCTTGACTGAAAGTGGAACTGAGTCTGAAATGGTACAAAGGGATGAAATAAAGGTGTCTTATAGCTGGGGAGAGTTGTATATGAGTTGCCACTGTAAACTCAAAGAGTTGGCATTTATATGCACAGTTTTTCACATTCTACCTCAGTGTCCAACGATACCAGATAAATAATTGGTCAATTTGGGCAACAAGACAAAATGGCTGGTTTACTTTGTCAGCTGGTCAGCTTAGACCTGGTCACTGGTCACTAAGCTGGTTTTGAGTGCACACAGATTAGCAATCCCAAAGATTTACTGGAGTAGGTTTTCATTATCTTCAAAAGTAATATAAGTAGAGTTCTAAGGAACTAATTTTTCATTACGTGTTTGATCAATTGTACCATAAACTTGCGGTGCTGATGGATGAAAAAAGTTCAAACTACTAGCAGAAAGAATAACTGCTTCTACAGATAGAATACCTAACAGTCCCATGAAATGTTCATTAACTTTTCCCAGTGAGATAAAGTATGAAAACCCTGTTAGTGTTCACCTTATTTGCTCAGTAATCAATATTATAGTCTTAAATAAAAATCTCTAAAAGAGATCTCTAGTAGGGTGCCTGGGTAGTTTAGTCGGTTAAGTGTCCAACTCTAGATTTTGGCTCAGGTCATGATCTCAGGGTCATGGGATTGAGCCCCATGTTGGGTTCTACTCCAAGAGTGGAGTCCACTTAAGATTCTCTCTCTCCATTTCCCTGTGCCCCTCCTCCTGCTCACATTCTCGCCCTCTTTCTCTAAAAAAAATAAAAAATAAAAAAATGAAAGAGATCTTTGGAGCCAAAAATTCTGAATATTTAAAAAAGTTAATTCCCTTAAAATAAAATGGAGAGAAAATGTCACACTCGTTGGAACTGATAGACCCATTGACTAATAGATACCGTGTGAAAATTCTTATGTTGAGTTGGAAATGCATTCAAACAAGCATATCCTTAATAGATCTTCATGTGATAGCATAAAGTAGCTTCCAACATTTACTCCTGATACTACGAATTCATCCTTAGTCCCTTGACCCTAATTTAGCAGGTTTTTCTCCCAATTTCTAAAGAATTGTGTGTGAGCTTTGATACTGAAGCCTTATGGGAATGGTTTCCTTTCTTATCAAAGCATCTTTATAACATCTTCTCACAGTTGTTAGTAAACTAAAGACTCCCACATCCTTTTCATCAGAGGCACCTCCTTCCTCCATTCCTGACTCCCATATGTCCTTTCAGTGGAGAAACCCACTCCTATATAGTTGTACTTCTGGGTACTCACATTGCTCTTGGTTAGGCTTAGTTTGTTGTTCTTCTTCACAGTGTGCCCCATTTTCCAGAAGTCTTTCTATGTTAGGATCTGTGATCTAGGTGTTTCTCAAACTCTGGAGTTTTTTTTATTGGCCATTAACAACAATAAGAAGAAACGTATTGTTATTTGTATTTGTCTCTGAAAATCAGATGGTTGGTTCAGTAAGTTCATATGCCAGCACACTCTGACCCTTGGAAGTGATTTCTTTACTTGAAATATAGGTATATCCAAGTCAGGTAGAGGGAACTGACAAACTAAGTCACTGGATAAGGACTGTTTCTCGAATGTCCAAGAAGAATGTAAGAAAACTGGTGTGTGGTTTGCTTGTCGTGAAGCTTGTTTGTTGTTGTGTTGCTCAAGAAAGACTACCTCTATGAGACAAGACATAAAATTCAAAAGAATTCCTCATGAAGATAAATACTGAATCTCATTTTGGACCACGAAATGGTAGACATACAGACATCCAATTTATTGATCACACAATAATGCTTTACTCCAAGGTTGCCTAATATGGCTATATTGTTCTATGAAGAAGTCATTCCATGTTACTCTTCCTTAGTTACAGAAATATACACACTTAGTTTACCCAATAATAATTTGGCCTCAAACTTATGAAATCAGCCCAGCTTTGGGATCCATGTGAAATGTTAGTGGGAAGTGAGGAAAGAAGCAAAGTAGAATCTTTATTGCTTTTGCAAATTGGTCCAACTTGGATATGGAAGATTTCAAAGGGGCAGATGAGGATTTTTTTTTTTAGTTTCGATTTCCAGTTCTTTGATTTCTTCCCCAAGTATTACACATTGAAGATGCCCTACAATAGTCTATCCTTTGCCACTGCCTGCGTCTTTTTTTGTTCTTGTAAGTAATCCTTTATTTTCTAAATGGAACAAGGTGTGGGGGCAACAGGAAACAAGATTCAGGTGCTTTGTGATTTAAGTCTTATGTTCTTTATTCAGAATCAAACAGGTGCATGCTGCTTCAGACCTCATTTTCTTCCTGGTATCAAGAGCCTCCTTTCGGGCACCTGGGTGGCTCAGTGGGTTAAAGCCTCTGCCTTCGGCTCAGGTCATGATCTCAGGGTCCTGGGATCGAGGCCCATATCAGTCTCTCTGCTCAGCAGGGAGCCTGCTTCCCCCCTCTCTCTCTGCCTGCCTCTCTGCCTACTTGTGATCTCTCTCTCTGTGTCAAATAAATAAATAAAATCTTAAAAAAAAAAAGAAAGAGTCTCCTTTCCAATTTCTTCCTCCCACTTTTTAATGGGTGACACAGTTACTTCAGGATCAACAGGGGTAAGTCTGGACTTATTAACTCTCTCCTGAAAGCATCTATTTTCCCTTGTACTCTTCATTAAGCATTTATTGCATGTACCACATAATACAGATGAAGTCCAAATACCCTGCTTTGTTGTAGGAAATGTTGTTGATCTTCCTCTGATGTCCCTCTCCCTGACTTCACCATTTCAGAATGCAAATCTGAGTATCAAATACTTGTCTTTGCACATCTTTGCATGCAATCTTTTTTTCTAGCCACCAGAGTCATCTCTGCTGGTGCACAAGGAGAGGCAGAAATGCCAAGGAAATAACACTGCCTGCAGAAGCAACACTCAAAGAATTACTAAAGGTAATTACTTCAGCCCCTCCACTTCTCAGAAGCAATATACTTGAGGAACATGTTCAGCACTGTTTCTCAGAGATCCCCAGTGAGATTAGGCTCTAGTTGCCCAGAGCAGTTTGGCAATTCACCCTACAGTGGCTTCTCCTTCTTTCCAGTTTCACTTCCCCACAATATCATTACTGTTTCTCAATCACTTTTTAAATAAACACTTGCAATTGAATTCTTGGTTGGGAGTCTACTTCTGGGAGAAGCCAAGGTAAAGCATATGGCATTAATGTCATTTGTAATCAGGGCCTAGTCTTCTCAGTCATTTTCAAATGCCATATGCTCTGAGAAGTGACTCACCAACTTTTTCATCAAGAATGTATACTCACAGAGAACTCTGTGATTTTCACAATATTTAATCATGTATACATCTGTTTCCCCCAGAAGACTGAATCAGTGTCTAATATTTGAATTTACTACTCTTTCTCCGAAATCAAGCAGTGAAAATGGAAGAGGTACCACTCACTATTACCCTAGCGACCCACTGGCAAAAGCATTTGTTTCTTGTTCCTAGGACTTTATGCTCCCCTAGCCTGGAGGTTTTAGTTTCAAAGGGAGAAATTCTCCCACCAGGAGACACAACAATTCCACTGAACTGGAAGCGAAGACTCCTACCTGGCCATGTTGGATTCTTCATGACTCTTAATCAACAGGCAAAAAAAGGGAATCCCTGTGCTGGCTGGCTGAATGATCCAGATCGCAGTGGGAGACTGGACAACTACTACATGATGGAAAGCACTTAGGTTGACTCTTAATATTACCATGCCCTGTGATTAAGTTCAACAGAAAAGTCCAACATTCCAATCTAGGCAGGAGTACCAATGGTCCAGACCCTTGAGGAATGAAGGTTCTTGTCACCCTATCAGGTAAAGGACTGCGATCTGCTGAGGTGCTTGCTGAAGACAAAGGGAATACAGAATTGATAGTGGAAGAAGGTGGCTAGTAAATACCAGTGACGACCTTGTGACCGATTACAGAAATAAGGACAGTAATCATCATGAGTATTTCCTTTTTTGTTATAAGTATATTTATGTGTCTGAATATAAGAGAAAATATCTGTTTCCTTCTCTCTCTTATTCCCTCATGTAACATAAGATGTACTGACTTTATATCATAGTATTTAAATGTTATTAGTTTTACATCATAGTATTTAAATCATGGAGGACTTTATTTACTTCCTCTACTGGGGAAGGGGTTTGTGTGTTTTCAGTTGTACCTACAATAGTTGCATCATGTTAAGCCAAATTAGGGCCTTGTTATTGTCTTTACTTGGAGATTACGTATGGTTTGAAGAGATGTGTATAGGTGCCAAGCTGACAAGGGATGGACGTGTAATGTTTACTCTTATGTATCTATTTGAGTCATGAGATGCTCAGACATTTAATCAAAATCATTCTGGGTGTATCCGTGGGGGTGTTTCTGGATGAGATAACATTCAAATCAGTAAATTGAGTAAAGCAGACTACCCTCCCAATGTGTCTGGGCCTCTTCCAATCAGTTGAAAGCCTGAATAAAATAAAGACCACTGACCCTTCCATGAGTAAGAGGGAACCCTCCTGCCTGATCACCTTCGAACTGAGACATTGGTTTGTTTTGATTTGTTTTCCCTGCCTTTGGACTTGAACTAAAACATTGGTTCTTCCTGGGTCTCAAGCCTGCTGGCATTCAGACTGGAATTACACCATCAGCTCTCCTGGTTCTCAGGCCTTTGGACCTGGTGTGGAACTACACCATTAGCTCTCTTAGGTCTCTGGCTTGCAACTGTAGAACTTGGGGCTTATCAGCCTCTGTAATCATGTGTGCCAATGCCTTTATAATATATTTCAAAATTTAATACATATAAATTATATATGTGAAATATTCTTGGTTCTGTTTCTCTGGAGAACTCTAATACAGACATCAAAATTATGTTTGAAATTGAATTAGATGGAATTAAGTATTTTAGTTGGGATTTTTGTAGAGAAGATTCTATGGAGTTATGAAGTGTTTGAGGGCTTTCCTTCTGGAATTTCCTTTAAGTAAGCTGATTTGAGTGGTAATTTGGTACTTCTTCATGTCCAGGAATTTGAGATAAGATTTCAAGGCAGCACTTGGCTTGTCTGGGAAACCTGGGACCTGATCACACTTCAAGAACAGGGATGAAAATATGGGTAGAGAAATATCATTCAACAAATACATGAGTGCCAGCTTTGTGTTAGATTCTAAGGAGTCCACAGTTGGGGAAGATGATCTCCTGGAGCATGCTACCTAGTGAGAAAGACATTCTTGACACAAGTGCTCAAGTAAATTCATAATCACAAGTTCTGATACTATTTTCAGGGATGTAGTAAATTCTCCAAGAGTATGTCTAATAGAGAAGATTAATCTCTTCTGAGGAAACAGAGGAAGCTTCTACTACACATAGAGTAAAATCTGAAGGATGAAGAAAAGGTAACAAATAGAAGAGGTGAAGGAAGATTATTCCAGAGCAAGAGAAAGTTGTGGAAAGGCCCTGAATCAAAGCTAGAGGACAAAATGTTCATTTAGCCAACTTAAAGATGGGTAACCAGAACCTACAGAGTGAACTCCTGAGAACTAGTCTTCCAGATTTTCTTGCCAAATGGCTTTTACCTATTATGTCCAATGGGATAAAAGAGCAAGTGAATGGAGGGCAGAAGAAAGGAGCAAACAAGCATGATTTCTCCCTTTACCTCTACCTTGACTGCATCTCTTGTCAGTAGCTGTGTACCCCCTATGGCTCCAGCTCTTACCTGACAGCCCCTCTGCCCATGGTCCCATAAGGTATGATAAGCTTGTCTTCTACCAGATGGTCAGGATAATTTTGTCTTCTACCTTAACTCTTGGTTTCCTGCAACACAGTCTGTATGTTGAAATTTCATCCTTAACTGTGGTCATGTCTTCCAGCTTTTGCTGATCTTTTGGAGAACTTAGTTCCCCTTTGACTTCTTTAACCATCTACTCCCAGGGTAATCAAACACCTATATTAAAATCTCCCCATTGAAAACACCTAGAGTAGTTTATATTGCCCAATAGAAGGCTTGATCAATATACATAGCAAATAAGAAATCGAATCAAGGTTTGATCTCGGGCTGGCTCCACGGGTATTTATATTTTTAAAGATTTAACTTATTTATTTGAGAAAGAGAGAGAAAGCTAACACAACTGGGGTTAGGGGCAGTGGGAGAGAGAGAGGCAGACTCCCAGCTGAGCGGGGAGCCTGACTTGGGGGTCAATCCCAGGACCCCAAGATCATGACCTGAGCAGAAGGCAAACACTTAACTGACTTGACCTTCTTCCACAGGTATATTTTTAACTATTATTTTATAGTATCAAATATCAAATTGTCAAATAAATAACTGCCTGGCTAGAAACTAAAGTTGGCCAAAAAAGTTGATATCTGATTATGTGAAACTTATTATAAAATGGATTTGGGATTATAATATACACATATAACTGCACAAAAAATATATAAATATGTTTCACATATATTCTAATTATATCTGATTATTGAAACATCAGGACTCAGTAAACACATCTTTGAATGTGAAGCAGTTATTTAAATGTTGCTTATTCAGTGCTTGCAACATACTAGAGATTATTTAGGTATTGGGGATGCAGTGGGGAGACAAAACTTCAAGGAACATACTTTTTAACAGCAAAAGATAAACAATAGACACATAAATTAATATATGATAAAATGAGACTGAAATCACTTATATGAAATAGCCAGGTAATAGGACAGAGGGTGGTTATAACATGATATTTAAATTATATTAAAACATAAAAATAAATAAAACCCTTTCCCACTGGATAACAAATGACATTTAACTTTCAGAAAAACAACTGTTTCAGGAAACCTATTTATTTATTTATTTTTATTTTTTTTTAAAGATTTTATTTATTTATTTCACAGAGGGAGAGAGATCACAGTAGGCAGAGAGGCAGGCAGAGAGAGAGAGAGGGGGAAGCAGGCTCCCCGCTGAGCAGGGAGCCCGATGTGGGCCTCGATCCCAGGACCCTGAGATCATGACCTGAGCCGAAAGCAGAGGCATTAACCCACTGAGCCACCCAGGCGCCCAGGAAACCTATTTATTAGTTGCATTTCTGATTTACATAGTTCTGAATGAATACTCATTTACAAATGTGTCTATATATACATATATGTGTATATGCATACAATAATGTATGTATACACAATTTTCACAAGTGGTTGAACACTACTTGTATAAATAATCTATATAACTGCTCAACTATTTTCACAAGTGGTTGTATCATTTATACAAGTATTTGTGAACCCCAAGAAAAACCATACTTCCGGTTTTTAAGTGTCTTTATCAGCAAAACCTGGAAATACCACCAGGTGGTGATGTTTCTTCTAAAAGAAGAAATTTCTGACATTTCCTGTGCTGTTTTGTTTTGTTTTTTTAAGATACTAATTAATTCATTCAAATTTAATGGTGTCCTTGTCTGCCGATTCTAACACCTGGATCAGTTCAGGGTTGGTTTGGCATGATTTATTTGTTTCCCCATTGGCTGTATCTTCCTTGTTCTTTGCATTCCTGCTAAGAGTTGATTGGATATCACACATTGTGAACTTCACCTTCTCAAGCACTAAATAATAGCTTTGTATTTCTCTAAATACTCTTGAATTTTGTTTGGGGATAATGACTTGAAAACAGTTTAATCTATCTGTCTTGTTTCTCAGATTTGCTAGGGGAGACTGGCACCATGTGCAATCCAGGGCTAATTATTGCCCATTACTGAGTCAAGATCTTCCTGCATACACCATGCACTGCCCCATGAATCTTGCGGTTTTCTACTCTGGCTATTGGGAATGGGTAGTATTTCCGGGTCCTGTGGGTCCAGTTACACAGTGTTAAGTAGTTTCCTCATACACATGAATGGATCAGTACACAAGGGAACCATCCACAGATCTCCAGGGCTCTCTCTCTGTGCAACTCTCCTCTCTGGTTCTTTGTCCTGTCAATTTTAGCTCCTTGTCCTCTGCAGACACTCAGCAATGTCTCCTCATAGTAAAGAGTCTGCAGGGCTCTTCCTGAACACCCTTCACTGTGCTGTGGCCTGGAAACTATCTTAAGGCAGTCATCTGGGATAATGGAAAGGCTCATCTAATTTTTTTACCAGCTCTCAGACATCACTGATGTTGTCTCATGTCCAGTGTCTTGAAAACTGGTGTCTCATATTTTTTGTCTGTTTTTCTCTTGTTCTAGACAGGAGGGTAAACATCATGTTTACTCTGTTATTCCATCTTGGCCAGCAGTGGAAGTCACTTCCTTTCTTTTTAACCAATATTCCCGATAACTTCTTTTGTTGTATTGTTCTTGATAGTCATTCATTCAAAATTACTGAGCAATTTGCTATGAATCACAGTAATGCTAAGGATATCAATTGATTCCCTAACTCGACAAATAAAACCTAGAAATTAGACATGGTAATAAGGAGATAGATTTCCCCCCTATAATCTAGTTCTACTTTTTTACTATTCTAAGTGATAATAAGAAATCTGAATACTTTATGTCGACAGAAGAAATGATGACCTTAAAGTTAAGGCTTCTCCAGCATAAGGACTATATAAGTTATTTCTTTAAGTTTAGAAGAGTGAAATGGAAGTATTTAGTATTATTGACAGAGGTTCTCAAAATTTGACATATGTAAGAATCATTTTTTGTTAAAATGCAAATTCCAGTTCAGGAGGTCTAGGGTGAAGTGAATATGTTGCATTTGTAATAAACAACCAGAGATGCAGGTACTTTTAGGTGATATATTCAGTTTTGTGAGTAAGAGCCACCTGTGGATGGAATACAAAATTTTAGTTGGGAATGAAGATGAAACCCAGATTATAAGAGACATTAAATCTGGCACAATGGATCTCTTTGTTGGGGACGGTAAGTCCATGGTAGAGTAAACTCTCAGGCAAGGTCTATGTATTTTCTGTCCATGTATTTCAAAAGCCTGACACAGTGTGCTGGCTTTTAAAAACTTTTCAATAAATTTTTGCTGAAATGAACTAAAAAGAACACTAGGGTAGTAACATTTCCTTGGAGAAGTTTAATCCCATGATTTTTAATTTTGGGGGTCATAATCTTGTAAAAATCTGTAGAGAGTGTATGTGGAGAAGCACCAAATTTTTATCCAAATGAATGCATGTGTGCACTCCTAAAGTCCTTTCACGGGCCATGTAGGATTTTTAAACCTTTTAATTTTTATACATACTGACACTGTTAATGAACAGAAATTTAAAATTCTTGACCCAAATCCCAGGGCTGATCATTGGCAGAACTTTTATTATCTCCGGAGTCTGTTAATTTTCAATGATTGTCCCCCCTCTTCCATTACGCTACACTTTTTTTTCTAAGAGGAATACATTTTCCATTCCCAACAAAGAGGATGGACTCCATTGTGTAAAACTAAATGAGCTGACCACTGGGAGTTGTAATTTTGTCCTGGGTTTACTGGCCTGGGAATCTCCAGTGTAAGCATGTGTTGTTCCCTCAGGGCAATTGCTTAACTGCAACCAGGACCACCTGTTGCTAAATGCTTCCTTGAGCAGCTCTCAGTACCAAAGGGGATGTGAATGTTAATGTGAAGTTGTCTCCAGCCAAAGTAAGGTAAGGAGTTTATACTTTTATCCAAATGACTTTAGCATATAGATTTCTGCATCCTGAGTTATTAAAAGAATTGGCACCATTCTCTCTCTCTCTCTCACTCCCAAGTGGGTGTTAAACATTTATAGCAATTGCCCACGGGCCATAAAAAATGGACACTAGATAATGTGGACCATGGGCATGTATGAACAACAGGCATAAAACAATGGTTTGAAATTTGATGTAAATGGGCTTGCTGAGATTTGGTAATGATTGGCCAGCAGCACTGAAAATAAATCAAAGTTAAAACCAAATACCCATGTAGGTCCCAACAATGTAAGAGGCAAACCAAGGAAGAACCTTTGGCAGTCCGCGTTCTTCTGTGAGGCAGGAAGAAATAATGTTCCAGGATTTTTCCCAACAACAAAACACAAGAATATCTCTGAGAGTTGTTTTGGTTAATATGCAAGAGGCTGGGTCACTGTGTTGACAATTTGGAACAAAAAACACAGTGCCCTAGAGCACAAGTGGATGTGAGACCATCTAGAAACAGAAACTTCCATGTTCCATGTTCTAATATTGCTTCCATGTTGCTCTCTTTAGTATCTTTCCAAAGGTGAGGTCTGGTTTGGTATCACCAAGGCATATAGGCACTCAACACTCTGTTGCTCTTTTATGAAAATGTTGATTTGATTCTTGCTCATTTATTTGAGAGCTTCCTAGTTGAATCTATTGATTTGTTTAAGCTTTTCCTGCTGGTCTTGAACTGGGTCATCGGAATAACTCTTAACATTTGACTAGAGTCATTAAAAGTAAATAGACATTTGAGAATAGTGTAATTGGTTGTGAAGGCATTTCCAAGGTGGAGAGGCCAAAGGTGGCAAAGTCAGTCCGTGTGGGCATGCTGTCTTTGAGACCTGACTTACTCAGCACTTCTCCAACAGGACTAAAGACTTCCTATAGCTTCAGGCACTAATTTGTCTGAGGACTGTTGTAAGACTTTGGCTAAAGAAAACCAGAAAGCCTATGAAAACATGGCTTACTAATAACACATCCCAGCTGCTCGCTCCCTGTTAAAAAGTAGAGAATGACGTGTTTTGGAACAGCTTAAGTACTCTGCTGGGTGTTTTTAGGACTGTACCGAGTCTTAACAGCATGAGTCCTGTTCATTTCAATTGGGGTTGTGTAGTTGAAACTTGCCTCAGACCCCAGCTTTTTTGCTGTTGATATGTCATGTTCAGTGTATCATTAACTCAAGTAGGAAGGTATCTTTATGCCTCCTGTTAACTTCTTTGAAGACAAGTTATCACTACTCTTTGTCTTACCTAGAGCAATAATCCTCAAATTGTTGCATGCATAAAAGCATGTACAAGAATCACCTAGAACACTTGTTAAATCACAGATCACTTGGATGCCACCTCAGAGACTGATTCTGTTGATCTGGAGTAGAGCCTAAAAATCTGCATTTTTAATGACACCTTGCTGCCAATTCTGGGGCTATACTATGGGTAGCACTGCCTTGGAGCCCTGGTCCACAGCCCTATCCAACTCAAAGACTTTTATTCATATTAGAGATTTTATAACATAGCATTTACTACACTAAAATTAAATTCATAGATAATATAAACTTCCCCACACACTTATTTTAAGTCAACATAATGCTCTAAATATATTGTAAAAAGAAATTGTAAAAGAAATTAAGAGGAAAATAATTTATGATAAAATAAGTATTTCAACATGTAAATGTTTAGGCATAACTACATTATAAGATATAAGTAAACTATCAGTGTTTATACTCCTTCAAGGGTCACCTTGAACGTCAGTTAAAATGCAGGTGTGTTATGTTGCCACTCAACTATGATGAGTGGTGTTGCCTTCTGTGAGGTGATTCTCTGAAATACTAAACAATTCTTGATGAAGTGCCAGAGAAAACAAAGGGCACATTTCCTCAATGTGTATGGTAGTTACAATTAAAACAGTGTAAAAAAGATACTTGTATTTATATATAGAATGGAGTTAAATTTTAGGTTAGGTACTTATAAACACACTTTTCATGCACATAAATGTCAGATGGGACCCGAGAATGTTTCTTTTTTCTTCATCATGGAAGACTGTCTAACACATTGCAGGACATCTATGATTCTAAGTCCCCGCCCACTAAATACCATGCCAAGCATTATCATTTTTTTTAAAGATTTTATTTATTTATTTATTTGACAGAGAGATCCCAAGTAGGCAGAGAGGCAGGCAGAGAGAGAGGAGGAAGCAGGTTCCCTGCTGAGCAGGAAGGCCGATGCAGGGCTCGATCCCAGGACCCTGAGATCATGACCTGAGCGGAAGGCAGAGGCTTTAACCCACTGAGCTACCCAGGCACCCCATGCCAAGCATTATGAATACCTCCAAATTCCCCTAGTAACTAAGGACACATCTGAAATAGAGTATCAAACACTATGCCTTGAAGATACTAGGAAATTGATCATTTTTTAAAGAATTAAAGAGAAATACTCTTCCTTGCAAAAAGAGGATTGGTTATTGAATACTTTTTTTTTAGACATAATGAATCGAGGGACTGTTTTTCAAAAAAATAAAAACTTGACCACAATGATCAATGACAGTTTTCTTTACACTAGTTATTTTTACTTAAAATGGGTATGAGATATCTTCACCATTGTGCATTTACATCATTATTTCAATCAGCTTGTAAATCAGCTGACAGACAAGAGCAGCCTTTGGGTCATATTCGGCAACTGAGGTGGGAAAATGTCATGAATCCAATTGCATGCAGCTGGGGTCTCTACCTGGAGTGACAATGTGCCCCACTCTGCCTTGGACAGTTCTGGTTTACACCTGTGGTTCTGGTGTAATTATAAATAATTACATTCATTCTCAAAAGTATCTCTATTTGGACGATAAATTATACTGTCACCTTAGTTATACCTCACTAACAATTCCAGGTGCTAAAGAGCTTATATTTATACCTTGTGTAACATAAGAAAAAGTTTCCAAATGGAAACACTGTGGCAACTTTTTTCCTGCAGTAAAACAGGGCTGGGCAACCCTTGGTGTTCTGAGATTTTGGTTCCATGTCCTAGATAAGAATAATTTACTATAAACTGAGTAGGGTAGGACATTTTCATTACCAACCATCCTGAGGGACAATACTTGACAATTCCTTACATTCCTTTTGTAATTCTGTGACTTTCTCTTATTCTGACTGTATACAGTGCTATCTCACTCAGAACAATGAATGCATGCCGTCTTCTTCCTCTGAAATTTTATGGCTAAGCTGAAATTCACATTCACTAAGTGAAAGGAAGAGAGTATGGATTTCCTTTATTCCAAAGTTTTGAGAATGGCAATTCATATTCAAACTGTAGAATCTAACTTAATCTTGGAAGGAAACTAGGATCCTAATATGCCCATTTAGTGGTTTCAACATCAGTCTTGTGGCCCTAAGCCTTGTTTCTGGGGTGAGCCTGGGAACCCACAAATTTCCTAAGTGCAACGTTTCTCTGATTGCTTGGATCCTATAACTGAATATCTGCCTTTCCTGAGTCTGCTGCAACTGTTCTTACGGAATCTCAGCCTCTTTGGTGAAAGCTCTAATACCCTGTACTTTCTTTTCTGCTTTCCTCTTGGACATGGTCCTTATTCTTGTCCCCCAAGCCTCCCCTGTCTCCAGTCTCTGGCAGTGTCTATTGTCTAATTCTAGGTAGTTATCTCAGTAAAAGTAGCTGTCAGTAAAACAAATGAAGGACAGAAACAAGTGCCCTAGGTTCAAATAAATTTACTTAATTTTGATCTTGGGTCAGCTCTTAAACTCTGTTTTTCTCAAAGTAACCCACAGATAGTTCTTACTCCCTAAAATGAGAATCAAGTGATACAATATTTGCAAAATGCCTAGAATTCAGTGGTGTTCGATAGAGCAGATTCTGGAACAGAAGCTCTATATAAAAGTAACAGGAACCACATCCCCTCTGACACAGGTAAGAACTGAATTTAAGTCCCAATCTGTCTACTTTAAAGGCCATAATCAGAACTTGAATCCTTTGGAACCTGGGAGTCATGGCATTTAAAAATTGGTTTGCTTTTCCAGTTGTCAAGTATCATAAAGATGGAGTCCAATAAACATTTACAACATTACAACTCTTGAAGATGAAAAGAAGTAACATAAGAGGTCTGACCCTGCATGTCCAAGAAAGAATACAAGGCAGAAACAGAAAAAAAACAAGAACAAAAACTAGCTGGCACCCTTTGATTGTCATATCCTGTATTTCATTAAAACTCAGATCTCCTAAATAAGGGTTAAAAAACCCTGGTTGACATAGTTAGCATGGTACATCATCAACCTTCCAGATAGCAGCCTGTTCCTGCTTCCTCCCTTGGACATAGTTAATGTTCCATAATCCCCATCAGGAGCAGAAATATTCATATCAGTATGAGGAGTTTATTCATTAATGATGAGGCAATTCTCTAGGTTCAAATTTTAAGGCAATCCTTACTATAGAGCTGGAACTGAGAAAAGAGTATCACAGAATTACTAAAAAAAAATTATGTTTTCTGTATACAAGCACTAAGTGCAACACTTCCCAAGTAACAAGACACTCCAGATCATTGCTGTCCAAAAGAAATTTCTGCAGTGATGAAAATGTTGTATATCTGCATTTTCCAATATGGTAGTCACTAGCCACTTGTGACTGTTGAGCACTTGAAATGTGGCTAATGAGGCTGAGGACCTGAATTTTTCATTTTAATTAACTTTTAATTTAAATAGTTCCATATGTCTAGTGACTATGAGATTGAATACCACAGTTGTAGAGGAGTCATCTTGAGTACCAGATACTTGTGAACAACATCCATCCTTCCTTCCCTGCATATTTATTAGGTTGCATATTATACTTCTATTATGATCCTTTCCTTATTTTTCCCCTTCAAAGCTGCTACAGTCATTCATTTTTACTAGGTTTCTCCTGCACAAAACTTTTGGAGTGATTAGCAGCACAAAATGGAATTTACCTTTGGTCCTTTATAGCAGTTGCAAGATGAGTCCCTTTTGGAGAAAAAAAAAATCCCAACTGATGACCTATTTGCACTAGTCTTCCATTGGCTATTTCAATGAGAACTGTGGATTCTTGATATACTGGCACACCCAAGGGATGAAAACACTGTGTCCAGGAGCTTCATGCCAGGGTTATGTGCAGGTCACTGTGACCCAGCCAAAAAGCTACAGATACGATGGTGCATAACCTGCATCCTGACTGAAGACATAGTTTAAAAAATTAGCTAGTCTTTTTATAATAGATATTTTTCGGGGGGGGCTCAGTGATAAATGTTTGTGTATTCTCAGCCATACAAATAACAAACTGATTTCCTTAACTTTATTTATTTATTTATTTATTAAGATTTTATTTATTTATTTGACACAGAGAGAGAGAGCACAAGTAGGCAGAGCAGCAGGCAGAGGGAGAGGGAGAAGCAGGCTCTCCACTGAGCAGGGAGCCCAATGTGGGGCTTGATTCCAGAACCCCGGGATCATGACCTGAGCTGAAGGCAGCTGCTTAACCGAGACACCCAGACACCCCAATTTCCTTAACTTTAATAAAGACATTCCCTTATGGACATTGGGGAGGGCTTGTGCTATGGTGAGTGCTGTGAAAGGTGTAAGCCTGATGATTCACTGACCTGTACCCCTGGGGCAAAAAAAAAGACATTCCTTTGCTAGACCAATGAAAGCCTCATGCTCTGTTGAAAAAGTTCTAATCAGTGAGTAATGGATGATACCACTGATATTCTGGAAATACCAACCCTCCAGAAGGTCCTGCCAATGATAACAAATACCACTTAATCCCAACATATGGGTAAATCCCATGTAAAGGCTTTTGTCAAAAACCAAGAGTAGCTTGCCTGTTTAATGAACAAGATGGTTCGGGCGCCTGGGTGGCTCAGTGGGTTAAAGCCTCTGCTTTCGGCTCAGGTCATGATCTCAGCGTCCTGGGATCGAGGCCCACATCGGGCTCCTGCTCAGCAGGGAGCCTGCTTCCTCCTCTCTCTCTGCCTGCCTCTCTGCCTACTTGTAATCTCTCTCTCGCTCTGTGTCAAATAAGTAAATAAAAAAAATAAATAAAGAACAAGATGGTTCTACTCTAGTCGAAATGATTCTTAAATAATTCATCTACTTATTTTGGTAGTTATTTGTGCTTTCTCTCTAAATCTCTTGCATGATACGTTACTCTAACATGAAATATTTTGTAATGTTTATGAAGAGAAAAGCCACTGAATCTGCAGGTTTATTTAACTGAATGCAAACTGGTTAAGAACTTCAGGGGAAAGGATATTATTGAATATGAGATGTAGAATATTTCCAATAAAATAAAGTAAAACAAAATAAATTATAGCACCCTTATTTCTATACAAAACTTGTAACCGGGTTAACATTGTGTATTCTCTTTGGTTTCCTACAAAGCCATCAAATAAAGTGAAATATCAAGGAGACTGCTTTTAAAAATGAGGGTAACTGGGATCTGTATTGCAGTATTTAGTAACTAGTTCAGCTACCTGGTAACTATGTCTCTCTCCCTACTAAGAGAACCTGCAAGTTGGTTGTATATTCTATATATTATGTAGCAATTGTATTTCAGTCACTAGGTTGGACATTCTCAAACTCTGAGATCACTGTTGTAGATTACATTATTATTTGGCAACTATTTACTCCCTCACCCATTTCAGTGGGAGAACGTACTGCCCCCCTCCATCGATTTTAGGCTTGCCTGGTTATATCGCCAGTGGAATGTGTGTGAAAGTACTATTGTGCCAGTCCTGAACCTGAGTGTTCAGAAACATCACGTTTCCACTTGTGACATCCCCCTTGAGAAAAACATGTGTCAGGTGGCCAGAATGAGGTATGCTGGAGACACCTGCACCCAACCTACGGAGGCAAACAGAGCGCCCCTGGCTGAGCCCAGATTGGCTGAACCACACTGGGCCTGCCATTCTGGGAATGTAAGAAGGTATGTATTATCCTATGCCACCAAGATTGGCTGTTGTTTCTTATGGCAACCACTGACAGCTACACTCAGGGTAAGTCCCTTTGTAAAAAAAATAATGCCTTTGGGGGCACCTGGGTGGCTCAGTGGGTTAAGCCTCTGCCTTCAGCTCAGGTCATGATCTCAGGGTCCTGTGATGGAGCCCCTCATCAGGTTCTCTGCTCAGTGGGGAGCCTGATTCCCCCTCTCTCTCTGCCTCCTTCTCTGCCCCACTCCAGCCCCACTCTGGCACTTTTACCATCACCTTGGTGCATGTTCAAAAAGCATATCCTCAGGCCCTGCTCCAGACCCACTGAATCATTATCTCTGGGGACAAGGCCCAGAAATTTGTGTTTTAACAAGTTTTCTGGGAAATGCTCCCCATACGTTAAGGTGGTCACCATTTGCCCAGGACTATTTTTGTTTTAGCACTGAAAGTCACTCTTTTGGAGACACCCCTCAGAAGGCTGGTCAATGGGAGAGTCAATGTAGTATCCTACAGTGATGAGCTATCTGCAGTACTGGGAAGGCACTCTTCTCCCCATGCCTATTGGAATACTATGCAGCTATCAAAAGAAATGAAATCTTGCCGTTTGCAACGATGTGGATGGAACTAGAGGGTATTATGCTGAGGGTCTGAAAATACTTCTGAAATACTGTTAATACTTTGTGTCTTTGGCAATGGCCAGAGATTTCCCTCACTAAGCTGCAAATCTCCATGGAAAGGTAATTCATGGAGCCTTTCCAAGTGGAGTATATTTCTTCATGATAAAGGGCAGCTATCTCAGATGGAAGGGAGCAAGGATTCGCAAGTTCCTCACTGATGCTCTGTGTCTAAAGTATGAATGAAGGACATTTGTCTAAAGTATAAATGAAGGATATTTTCAGATTCTTATGTGACCAGTCCTTGCACTGAGCATGGAAATAGAAGCTAGAGACAACGGGGTTAGACAAGGGACAAGAAGAAAACACTAACTGTATATTTCTAAGACTTAATGGTTCTACTAGAACACTAAGTTTTTCAACATGACTTCCCTCCCCCTTCTTCAGAGACAGAATGGAGCCCCTTTTATCTTAATTTACTCATGTTCTACTGAACACTGGGCATGCAATTCCTTGTGCAGGTTAAGCTGTGGTGCCTTGTGATTTCAAGGTTCTCTGTTTGAGTCAACTTCTCTTAGCCTGAGTTGGAGCCCATCAGTCTGTGGGGCCCAGAGCAACCTAACCATCTTTGGATAGAATCCATCCAAGAGTTCACCCAGTGCCCTGAAGTCTCACACATGTGCAGGAGCCACAGGAAGCCCCTTGGATCAAAGAGAGCCGAGAGAGCCTCGACGGGGCTGCAGGAACATCGTGTAATTTACCCAAACCATCTGCGAGTGACATAAATACCAGCCGCTCAGAACACCTGCACCAGATGACTCAGCACCAAGTTGGGAAGCCAGCAGGGGGTTGAAATAAAAGAAAACAAAAACTTCAGTGACTGGAGCAAAACAAATCATCACATTTTGGCACCAGCTGCACTGGAAAGAAAAAAAAATGAAAGAAAGAAAATGAGTTGGCAATTTTTAGTCAACTTCCAGTCAGAGGGGTCTGCCAGCTGGATGTGTCAAAGTTTGTGTTGGGGGCGGGGGCGAGGAGGGAGGAGGTTTAAGAGAAAAACGAAGAAATATTAAATCCCAGAGACCTCCAACAATAGTTTCAATGGCCTAGGTTTCTAGATAAAGAGCAGCTGCTGCTGAACTTAAGACACAATGTTGATTACGACGTAGAAGGAATAGAAAAGAGGGGCCCTGTTGATAGAGTGAAGAGGAGTGAGCAGGTGTGGACTTCGGGTGTGCCATGCCTCCACAAGCAAGGCGGAGAAGTCCTGATGGGCCACTTCCTCTCACCTGCGAAGGCACTCGTTTATTTAGACACAGTCTTTCAAAAACTCCCAGAAAATCCCCCTGCAGCTTCGGCCACCATGAAGAAGGCCGGCCACACAATTTCAAGACGTGAATCAGTAGGAAAAGAAAAACCTGATTGCCTGTGAGCCCTTCTAATGAGGCAGTTTCTGGAATTTCAATTACTCTCGGGTGCCTACTGTTTATAGCATTGACCTTGTATTTTCTTTGGTAGAGAGGAGCGATGTGATGAATGGCGGGCACACCACTTTCCGCCTCATCCACCAGATGAATGGCCACAGATATTCTTGGCATCCGAAGTGGTCCAGGTGGTCCCTCTGGCCTGATTCCCTTGGCCAGTTTTCCTTTCTCATCTGGGAATTTTGACCCTCCTGCTTTCCAACTAATTGTATCATATTATCTCCTTTTTGTTCATGACTGTCCTCTCAGCGAAAGGTTGCAAAATCTCAGGCTGTTGAGAATAGAAAGTCTCAGTTAACCTCTAACCTCGTTTCAGTGCCCGTGGCTTGGGTTATTCCTTACACCTAATCACAGGCCCATTAACAAGTTGTGCGAAAACAAAACAAAACAAAAAAACTGTTTTGACCAGGTTGTAATTGCTGCTAAGTGACACTTAACAATGGCTCCCTTGTACCCCTGCTAAATGGACAGTGTGGGCCACTCAGGCACACTGCTAAATCCCGGGCAGTGAGATTTATTTGTGATAAGGTCCTCCCTGTATCTCTTTAAGCACTTCGCCCAGCAACTCCCTTGATGGAAGGGTGGTCATTTTTTGGATTGCCAGAACTGACAACATGGCACAAAGCATGAAGGACAACTCCCACGGAGGACTACGAAAGCCTTCCTCCCCTCCTGCTGCAAATATAATTAGTTTATGTTAGCTGGAAAAGGTCAGAGGTTGTCAAAGGGTAGCACAGTCTTTGTTTTTAGGCAAGATAGTGGAATAATTGCTTGATGCTCAGATCTGCAGGTGCTGTAAGGAGCTCATTTGGGCTTGGCAGCCTGCAGGGAAAGCTCATTTCCTCTGGAAAACCACGGAATTCCTTGTGACAGAGGCTATTTGCCGTGACAGGAGTGATTATCCATTCATGCCCTCAAGACAATACCTGCCACACTCTGCCTTCACCTTACTCCCATTTTCACACACTCCAGGCATTGAGCCCCCTTCCTCTCTTTTCTTATGAGAACAGTAGGAGCAAGAGCAGACAGACCAACCTGGCTGATTTCATGTGAGAGAATATCCCGGGTGTATTAGGATGTAGAGGGAGAGGGGGGAAAATAGCTCATGGCGCAGTTTATTCAAGAAAAGGAAAAATCAAAAGACAAAAAAGAAGGAAAAGAGATCCTCTCTCATAAGGCACTAAGTTAAATGTCACAGTTGGTTTTAAGTGGGAGAATAAAGAGTAAAGGAGAAGATTCTTTGAAAAGAGGGCCTTCTTAAAAATGCACCCTATTTCCCCCCAAGCTCATCACCTTCATTTTGTTTTTCCTGCTTGTCTCAAGAAATAGTAACAGGTTGAAATGAGATACCTAATTAACCTGGATTACAAAATCTTCAAAATCCAAGGAAAGCTCTCTGTATTTACTCTCTGGTAGACTCACTTTTGCTTGTGAGGAAATCCTTTCTCAGTAAATCTGGGGAGGTTTTATGTATATGACAAGATGATGCTTTCAGCCATCTGTTGAGGAAGCAAAGGAAAGTGATTCTAAAGCCAGATAGTTCAGATTCTCTTGCACCTGCTAGTTGTGTGAACTTGGTTGGACAAGTCATTCAACCTCTTTCTTTGTTATAGGTTACATTTCTCCAACTGTATAATGAGGATAATAATGGCTTATTACATTTCTTGCCCAACTGACCTCAGGTTAAAAAGTGTGTATGTGTGTGTGTGTGTGTGTGTGTTTAAGGTTTTATTTATTTGAGAGAGAGAGTGTGTGAGAGAGAGAAGGAGCCGGGGAGGGGTCAAGGGAGAGGGAAAAGTAGGGAACCTGACTCATGACTGGATCCAGGGACTGTGGGATCATGACCCCGGGGCCTAAGGCAGACGCTTAACCAACTGAGCCACCCAGACACCCCCAAAAGTGTGTTTCAGAGTTACCCTTCCCACTCCAACACACAGCTCAATTGTGATAAAGTGAATATGGATTTTGCTTTTAGTCTTTTTTTTCAAATCTTTATTGCTGGTGGCTTAGGCTATAGTAATCTCTGTGGTGGAAAGTCTAGACCCTGGAGGTTCTCCTTGAACCTTCCATTGTGAAACTAAAGACATATTTGATATCTAATGTGCCTGACTCTTGAACATTCCACCTAACAACACTTGTGTTGTTTCTCTTCCACTTTCCACTCTTTGCTTTTACCTGGCATCTCTGTAAAGGACCTGAAATTATTTGCTAGCCTGCCATACCTTTGGTCTCTGCATAAATTATTCAGATTTGGAATTTGGATTAAAGCAGAATTTTACTTATATATAAGTGAGATAATAAGATCAATACTAAGGGCAGCACCTGAATTAACTACATCTTGATAGTAATACACTTCACATGACTAATTTAGACAGGTTTGTAGCTTTGTGGTGGCACTTAAAAAAATAAAGAACACAAGTCTTTGATGTTTTAGGAGGCTGTGCCTTTAGTGTGTTTTGACACCTGTTTTGGGGGGTATGCACAAGTAATGTGCCTGGAGAAATACTAGCTATGGAGAGTGAGTCAGAAATCTAATTAACTCTGATGAAAAGAGTTTTGAGTGTCTTTATCCTCAATAAGTTAAAATCCTTATCCTCAATAAGTTAAAAAATTAAGAAAGGAAAAGAAAAAAAAACTAATGAAGGAAGTAAACAAGGGAGGGAGGGAGGAAGCAAAAAGGTAATCAAAGAAAGGGATTGATGGGTTATATCCAATTACTGACAAAAATAAATGTAAAGGTACCAGAACTCCAGGGAGAAGTTAATATACCAGTCCCTCATTGTCTGATTGGCATAGTCTTTTATGAAGTAACATTCAAGAATGTAGATAAAAAAGAAATATGATGGAAGCTAACAGTGAGCACCTTAAGGTCTTGGATGGGAAAGAAGGTTAGAATGATCACTTACAGAGTCAGAGACACATGACCTGAGCTTCAGAGGAAAGCTAGGATGTAGGACCTGGATAGGCAGGGAGAAGATACAGAGGGGCATGGGGAAGGGATGGGCAAGGCCATGTGGTGGTATATGCATTGCATCAATAGCCCCATTTTCACCCTCTCCTGAATCCATGCCCTTTACCCTGTAATGTGTAGTGTCCTCCCACTCTGGGCAGAGAGTTCCAATTTTATCTCCTAATTCTTGCTTTGGCAAACTGTCAGCAAACATGGTGTCAACAGAGGCCGTAGAAATATACTAGAGCTCCAGAAAAGTATCTCTTTTCTTGAACGTCTATCTCTTCCACATTCCTCTTCTACCTTTGCTATGAGAAAATGCTCAGACTAGCCTGCTGGAGGATAAGACATGCAATTGTCCCAGTGTTTCCAGTGGGGTTCCTTCTGGACAAGCTGACAGTAGGTGTATCCCAGACATAGGCGAGAACCTAGCTAAGATCAGCAGAGCCCCCTAGCTCATCCACAGCACACTGCAAGCATAAGAACCGTCCCATCCAAGACTTCAAGAATCCCCCAGCCAAGCTGCAAACTACGATATAAATATGCTTGTTTTAAGCCAATAAGTTTTGAGGTGATTTGCTACGCAGCATTATTATGGCAATAAGGAACTTATACATATGTCATGCTTTAAATCGTGCGTTCATTAATATAGGCTCTAATTTGAAGACGGAATCTTCCATTCTTTGCGCTGTGGGTATTTGGAAATCTTTTGTCAAGGAGTAGACATTAGAATGAAGAGAAAGAAAGCTCAAAGAGTTATGCTTATTTACACACGAGTAAACAGAATTCAGAAAAATATCATCATCAGTTCATTCATAACTAAAATAGTGTTCCTGGAATAGTTGGAAACTAAGGAAAAATATTGTACTCACTTGAATTCTCTCAACTAAGTGCCTCAAGCAATCACATTTTATGAAATTAAAAAAGACATCTGAAGTATTAAAAATTCACTCTTTGGTATTGAACTTTTTTTTAGAAAGGCAATCCATGTTTATTTTTTAAATGTTTTATTAACTTAAATATATGATTTTTGAAAATAATAGAAAACACACCTCACAGATTACGGAACGATTACCAATAACTTTTAAGATTGCCCCTCAGCGACCCTCCCCACATATAATCCCATTTGCCTTTTATTCTCCTCAAAAATTCTCATCAACCTATATTTTTTGTCCTTTTCCTTTTTTCTTTAAGATGTTCGTTCTTATGACTCTGAAATATTTAGGACCGACTATGATCTCTCTATCTGCAGTGCCATATTTCTAACTACATACAATTCCATACACGAAGACGTCATGCTCAGTAGCCTGCCGTCACCTCAGAAATAACATGTCTAAAAACAGATTTACCACTGCCCCCAAAAAACAACTTCCTTTCCAAAATGTCTGAGGTCTGCCAATGCCCACACCCTGTCCCACAAGCCAAGGCCAAAGTGGTCATGAGGTTGAACAAGAGAGGAAGCATAGACAGGTTGGCACAAATCCTTCACCACTGCAGAAAAACACTTTGATCCACATATGGCCAATGGGCCACTAGCAACATCTTGAAATCATAAAGGTAACATGTAATTGCAAAATTACAGACGGTCTTCATATTTTCCCACTCAACTGATGAATAAAGACTTGGAAACAACCATGATGTCCTTCAGCAGATGAATGTTTAAATAAACTGTGGTACATCCAGACAATGGAATATTATTCAGCACTAAAAAAAAGTGAGCTATCAAACCATGAGAAGACATGGAGAAACCTTAAATGCATATTCCTAAGTGAAAGAAGCCAATATGAAAAGGCTACATACTGTATGTTCCCAGGTACATGACACTCAAGACTGTGGAGACAGTAAAAAGATCAGTGTTTGCCAGGGGTAGTTGGGGGGACAGTGAATAGGAGACACATGAAAGGCTCTCAGGAAAGTGAAAATATTCAATATGATATTAAAATAATGAATCTATGTCATCATACATTTGTCCAAACCCACAGAAGGTATAACACCATGAGTAAACCCTAATGTCAGCTTTGGACTTTGGGTGATAATGACGTGTCAATATAGATTCACTAATTGTAACAAATGTACCACTCTGGTATAGGATATTGATAATGGGGAAACTATGGATGGATGTGTGGGGTGAGGAGTATGTGGGAAATCTATGTACCTTCCTCTCAATTTTGCTGTGAACCTAAACTGCTCAAAAAAACAGTTTATTATGTTATGTTAGTCACCATCTAGTACATAATAAAAAATAGTAGATAAATATTTTCTCGAATCTTTTAAAAAAGAAAATAGCATTCTAGATATTAATATGTATAATAATTTCACTAATAAACCTGTTTTCCAAAATGAAAAAAAATAGTCTATTGTTTTTAAAGGTTATTTAAGGAAAAGCAAAACTGCAATGAGTTCATTATTTTTTCCATTCTACAAAATGTGTAACTAATTCATTCATCAATTGGTTGACAGAGACCTACCGATAAATAAGACAGGAGATACCATTGCTTTTATGTAGCTTATGTTATGTTATGAGGGATGGATAATGAGCAAATAAACAAGGTAATTTGAGAAAATGTTAAATTCTCAGAAAGTAATGAAATAGAATGATTAGACAGACTTGGACTTGATTGAGTATGGGAAAGTCTACCTGAAATAGGACAGCCAAGGAAGGCTATTTGAAGGGATATTTAGACCAAAATTGAATGGGAAGCTGCCATATATAATTATAAAGAAAATCATGGTTGAAAGGGACCAGCAGTAAAAATAAAATAAAGTAAAATAAAAAAAATAAAAAGCATGCATTGACCATCGACTTATGAAGACTATGAGGTTTCCATAAAATTACAAATTTTATTTAGGGTCAGAATATGGAAATACGGGAATGACAGTACTGCTGGCAGGACCGTGGTACCACTGAGGCCTATAGTTTTTTTTTGTGCTCCTATGTTTTTTTGTACTATTTTGTCCTTACAATTTTAAAGTAGCTCAAGTTTGGCTTGTACAAAGGTTATTTATGTCATAAATATTTAGAGTAGTACTGAGCCATCTAAACTCTCTTGTCTGGTTCTCTGTGATGAACTAACATACATCTAAATAAAATAACTGGTATATCTATAATAGCTTTTTATTTGTATTTACTTTTGGTTTGTAAGTTTTAGAACCCAAAGAGAAATTGCCTTAAGTATAAAATGGGAAAATGAGTCATGTAACTGAAAAGTACAGGAATAGATTTGATTTAGGCATGGCTAGATCCACAAGCTCAGCTGAGAATATCAAAGCTCAGTGTCTTGCTATCTTTCAGCTCAGTGCTCCTCTGCATTGGCTTACCTCCTAGGGAGATTTCCCCTGCCTACCTGCTTCTCATCCAGTGGCTTGAGAACTTTCGTTACCCAATAGTTGCAAGAGTGTCTTTGGATTTGGGGTTCAACAGACTGCCAAGTCATAAGTCCATCATTGAATGTCTTTACTGTGACCAAAGTAATGGAATACATAGGTTTGACTAAGAGTAGAAAAGGGAAGGTATGGAGGGAAAAATAATGAAACGAGATGGGATGGGGAAGGAGACAAACCATAAGAGACTCCTAATCTAACAAAACAAACTGAGGGTTACTGGGGGGTGGGAGGGTAGGGAAAGGTGGATGGGTTATGGACATTGGGGAGGGTTTGTGCTTTGGTAAATGCTGTGAAAGATGTAAGCTGGATGATTCATAGACCTGTACCCCTTGGGCAAAGAATAAAAAAAATTAAAAAAAAGAAAAGAAAAAGAAAAGAAAAGGGAAGTTTCCCACAAGAAAATCAAATTCAGTTACAAAACAGTGGTGAAATCTATTCTGAGCCTCCACAAATAATAGATACCTATTATAGCAACAGTTCTCAAAGTGTTGCCAATGTACCAGCAGTGTCAGCATCATCTGTTAGACATGCAAATTCTTAGGCTCTACCCTAGAGGTCCCGAGTCAGAAATTCTCCGGGTGGACCCAGTAATGCATGCTTTAGCAAGTCACCTAGGTGGTTCTGATGTGCACAACGTTTGAGAATCACTGCTTTGTACCATCATACTTAGAACAAAATCTACACCTCCCTTCCACAATCTACAAAGTCACATATATGCTAACACGATCCTCTTCTACCTCTTAGACCTCATCTGTGTCATCTCCACCTTGCTCATTTCATCTTCTAATTCTCAACATTCCAAGTAATTTTCACCTCACCACATGTGCATGTGGTGCTCTCTCTGCCCTAGAATTTCCTAATGTGGCTAGTTGTTCTTATAATTACAGTAGCCCTTCAAAAGTCCTCCCTCAGAATCTTGGCCCCAATAAGGCATTCTCTCTCAACCCAAACAACTCTATCACATTTTAGCTTCCTCTATTTTTATACCATAATCCAAAATTATCTATTCATTGATTTATATATTCACTTATTCAGATAGACAAATATTAAGATAGATAATTGTTTTTCTGTCCAATATCCTGAGAATGTAAGAGCTGTGTGAGGAGTAGTATTTGACCTGTGACTGCAAAATCCCCAGGACATAAAACAGATCTTGGCATATAGAAGGTGCTCATTAAATATTTATAGAATTATTTACTAAATCATTTAATCCACTATGGGGGTTCCTGCTGCTCCATTGTCACCATCAGACATCAAAGAAAGGAACAGAGAGTAAAATTATTAAGTATGGCATGGGTCAGGTTATCCCCAAGGGAAGGAACTACAAAAACCACAAGCACAGTGCTTAGTAACACAAACTGAGGGGGGGCCCAGTTTTTCAAATAAAACCATTCTGGCTTTCCAGCCATGAAGACCACATCCTTTCAGATGCTTGTACTGAAGGAAAAAAGGGAAGAATTATCCCTTTCAAATAGTAGAGTAGGATATTTAAATTTGGGTTTTTCCTTCATTTATAGTGCATTTGCATCTTTTACGGGACAACACTAGCCAAGAGACAGAAGGACAGGAGAAAGGCTTATTTCGAACAATGTAAAACGGAGGCATTTGATTCCAAGGTTGGGGTGAGAAGAAAGCTGTATAAGCATGGAACTAAAACAGGAACTCAGTGATAGAGATAAACATTCCTATGTGGGTAAGAAGAAAAAGATGTCCAAATAAATGCTCAGGAATAAAAATAGTAAATTGCCTTAAAATAGTCTGAAAATTCATTTATGCCAAGAGTTCACAAATATTGTGATGACCCTTCCAACTGTGGCATTTTTCTAGGTATGGCTCCCTATAAATAGATTCAGCAATCCTTAAACAGTGGCATGAGGAATCTGTTGGCTGTTGACATTAAGTTCACCGTTGGACTATCATCGTTGATGGTTCTCACATTTCTGATATTACTGAAATGTAGGTGGTTATTGGCTTTTATTGCTCCAAATGCATGTTACAACTTATTCTTTTTTAAAAAGATTTTATTTATTTATTTTGTTTTGGGGGGAGGGTAAGAGGGAGAAAGAGAGAGAATCTCAAGCTTACTTCTCACTGAGCGTGGAGCCCTACATGGGGCTTGATCTCATGACCTTGAGATCAAGGCAGATGCTTAACCAACTGAGCCACCCAGACACCCCTCACAACTTATTCTTGGTAGTAATTCTTGATGTGGAGCAGAAAGTTTGATAAAAATTCATCAATAATTTAAAATTTCCCTTTCCCCAAGAGGTTAAACATCCTCTAAGGCAAAAAATTTTAGAAGTTTAATATTCAAGTATTAACTTGAACTGTTATGAACTTTAGCTTGGTGTATTTTCCTTGTGTAAGGAGAAAAGCATCAGTAATAACATTTTAAATCTATTACCAGTGAATTTGGAGGACAAAACCCTGAGGTGGATAGGAATGCTACCATTGTGTCTGCTTTATCAAAGAGAAACTGAGTTCATGCAATACCTATAGTCATTTAGAGCTAGTAGCTAAGCTGTGAGTAGAATCAAGGTACCCTGACCCATGTTTTATTACCATTATAACAATAAAATGTACAATCCACAAATTAGACCCAAACAAAACACCAGCCCAAACCTTGAATGACCGTGGATTAACAACAGCCCAGGGAAAGCCATTTTAGCCCAATTTGAAACTGAATTTCATTTATAGAAGAGCAGGGAAGTTAAAAAAGCATAGGCTCTGGACTAGGGCAGCTGATATCTGAATCCTAGTTTGACCATTTGTGCAGGTGTGTGTGTGTTTGTTTGTTTGTTTGTTTGTTTTAGGGAAGGGAGAGGAGGGACAGAGAAAAAGGGAGAAAGAGAATCTTAACCAGGCTCCTCACCCAGCACAGAGCCTGACGCAGGGCTCCATCTCAGACCCAGAGATCAGACCTGAGATGAAATCAAGAGTTGAATGCCCAGCTGACTGAGCCACCCAGGCACCCATCTGGGTAGTTTTTAATCTCTGTGTGATATTGTCCTCATCTGGAAAATGGGTTATTACTAATACCAACCTCACAGGGTTGTTAATGAGGAGTTAATGAGATAATGTTAAATATTAAGAAAAATGAGCTTTGAAAAAATGCTCTGGAAGCATTTTGATACTCTCTAAGTTTGGTCTAAAATTTCCACTTTGCTGATTGAGATGAGAATTCGTGAAGAGCATGTTTTGATAATTTCATTTTGATTTTCCCTAAGGACAGAAATGAATGCCAAGCAAGCTATCCAACAGGTGTAACGGAATGTCTATCCATTGCCCTTCACCCAGAATTACAGCTCCACAATGTCAGTCTTCCACTGACCACAGAGATTGGTACCCTCAGTAATTTCATTGTGAAGAAAATCTGCAGGGAAGAATCTGTTAAATTTGGATTGTCAAAATGAGCAAAATGTTAAATAATCAAAATGATGAGAACATGAAAGTCTGCCTATAACTAAAGGGGCGACAAACATATATACTTGCAAAGAAGTGCTTTCCCTTATTCATAATATGTTTTGCCCTTTCTTTATGCCACTTTTAAGAACTCACCCACCATTTCCAAAGGTTTTGTGCATTACTGATTATTTTGAAAGGAATGCCAGGTACACATGTGGGAGACCTTTCTTATAATAAAATTGGATTGGAAAAAGCAAAACTATGAACATTTAGCAAAAACAAACTTTGAAAGGAAACTCAACTTTTTTTTAATGTTTCCTTGGGCTTTTTTCTAAAATCAGCCTCATTTCTGCATAATATTTTTCTTGGTTGGGTAAAGGCTGGTTAAAATATTCATTATTTTTTTAATGTACTATGCTGCTATTTGCAGCTTCAGGTAGTTAATATTTGTGTTTAAGCTTTGCAGTTCAAATGGGAAAATCCACCCTAAACAGCATTGCTGAACAGCATGAAGGAATCCTTCGAAACAGGAGGTCCCTTTCCTGAATACCAATCAGTGTGGCTTTCCTCTGTGGCTGGGAGAGGAAGCACTGACCAATGTTTGCACTCCACCATGTCCTGCATGTCACAAGCTTAATTTCTAACACTGGCCGCCTTGTCAACAGAATTTCCGGATGGCAGAATGAATTGAACCTCTGAGGACGAACGGCGCTACTATGTCTCCAGATGACGTCAACATCTTCTGGGACAACAGCATGAAAAGCTGAAATGTAATCAGCAAGAGCCTGGCTCAAGATTACCTCAAAGAGTACGTGTGTGTAGATATAACAGGTCAACCCTTTAAGAAGAATCACTGGTGTTGTATGCCAGGCTTGGGTTAAATGCAAGTGTGAGAAGATAGCAAGAGACCTTTGCATAATGACTGAACAGGCTAAGGAAAGGATTCTCTTTACATTTGCAAATTTAGATTCAAATGAACATTTGCTAACTTCTGTAGACCCAGTCCATATCTCCTATCCCATTTAATACTAATAATAACTAGGGCGCCTGGGTGGCTCAGTGGGTTAAAGCCTCTGCTTTCGGCTCAGGTCATGATCTCAGGGTCCTGGGATCGAGGCCCGCATCGGGCTCCCTGCTCAGCGGGGAGCCTGCTTCCCCCCCTCTCTCTCTGCCTGTCTCTCTGCCTCCTTGTGATCTCTCTCCCTCTGTGAAATAAATAAATAAAAAATCTTTAAAAAAAAAAAAATACTAATAATAACTTAGAGAAAAACTGGCAATTAGGAAAATAGAAATGCAGACATTGGGGTTCAGAAAGGCTTAACTATACTTTCTCAAGAGACCATTTATTATTTTTTTCAAATATATCAATTGAGCACTTAATATGTATCAGAAGCTCTGCCCCAATGAAAAATATGAGCAAGACAGGGCTAGGACATGAACTCAAGTTATGTGTGTGTGTATATATATATGTATATATATGTATATATGTATATATATATATATATATATATATACACACACACACATACATACATACACACATATATATTTATATTTATATAAATATATATACAAAAATATATATATTTACCTCCTTACAACTTCAGTTAACTCACTGATCTTCTTAGATTGTTTTATCAAGTTATAATCAAGTTATTATCCCAGACACTGTTATCTTTAAATGAATGTATGTCCTATATTTACTTACATATGTTCGTGTATTTTTCCACTTTTTTTCTCATATAGAGAAAAAAATAAATAGCAACCTTATCTTTATATAACCCCCATGTGTTACCTCCTATCCTCTCCACAATGTTTGATTATTTCTGCACAAGGGCTTCAAGATCGTCAATTGTTAGAATGGTTTCTGTCCTTCCCAGGGTAGAAAAAGGCTTACTTTCAGGAGCCACTGACTTCTTGCCAAGGAACCACTGAGATGACAGGGAGGGAGAATGACTGTTTCTCTGTGACCTTCTCCAACCTCTTTTCCTTAACTTGTCCCTTTTTCACCCTAATTGTTCTCTGGCTTAGCCTGGAATACTCATGCCCAGTTTGACTAGAATTAATCTACGCTAAAATTGCCAGGCAACTTTAGCCAATATGGCACCACTACTGGTTCCAAAACTGTGTGTACTCCCTAAAAAGAAAGTCTGCAGGCCCCTCAATCTGGTCTAACCTACAATCTAGGTTGCAGCTCTCTCAGGTGTTGGTCATTTTTATCATAGTCCATGTATTTCAAGGTTGAGCAAAAAACTTGACTTCTTTGCTTCCAATTGCTGTTTCTAGTCAATTCACCTACCTTCCCAATGAGAGTAACGACTGTATCAATTTGATCACAAAATCCAACACTTGCATTCCATACTGGTTGGCGCTACTGTGTTTTCTTTCTCTCTACACTCTCATCTATTAGCCTCTTGGTCACTCCCTCTCATTCATCCAGCATTATGTAGAGTAGGCTAGTGTTTTTCTTCTCTTATTATAAGTATGATCCAACACCCACATCCCACTCTTACTTCATCTGCTTGCCCTTCTCTTTTTTGTATTCTTTACCTCACTTCCCCACTCATACCACTATTGCTTGGACCTTGTTATCTCCTGTAAATACTTTGCCTCAAAAATTTAAGCATCCTCTTCCTGATCTGACTCTTCCTTGTCAATATTATATTTTAACTATTTTCATTATGACTTTCTCTTGGCTTCGCAATGCCCTCATTTTCCGTTTTTCCCATGCCTTCACATTCCTCGGTAGCCAGATTATATTTTAAGATACTTTACACATCAACATCTGCCTAACTTATTTCATAAATGGCTTTGCTTCTCTGTCTTTCTGTATTTTCCTTACAGTTTCTGGCAATTCCTACACATAGTTTAGCATATTTTTTTGGTGCTGTATCCAAGCCTTCAAATGTTTCTGGAGAAATTCACACAATAGGGCTATTGGATTCTACTACCAAATGATGATAATCATGAATGAACTCTCAATATGATTGGGGATTGTGGATTCACTGCATTAAGGGTCCCAATGCCTTGCCTTCAACTGTATCCATTCCCATCCCCTGCCCCTTGCATACAACTTTAGAGCATGAGAGTTTCTCCCACTAAAGAGGAACAGTCCTTTTCCCACTCTTTGATCCTGAACTTGGGCTTTTAACTGAATCTTGCCAATGGAATGTCAGCAGATGTGATGAATGCAGAGGCTTGAAAACATACTTGTATACTTTCATTTCTGCTCTTGCATCTCTGCTTTGGTCACAAGAACATGCCTGGGCTAGCCTGCTGGAGATGACAGACACATGGAGAGGAATCATTCTTCCCAGTGACCCAGTGGAACCTAGCCTTGATCTGTGACAGTTAGCCAATCTCAAAATACATGAGGAAGTTCAGACAGCTACAGAACTACCAGGCTAATTTACAGACTCACAAACTAAATAAAAGCCTATCGTTTTAAGTCATTCATATTTGGGTTGGTTTGTTTCAAAGCACTGCTGTGGTGAGCTATGTTTTTCTGATCTACTTGTGCTCTAATTCCCAAAACAATTTGTTTCTTCTCCTCATTCTCAAAAAATAGATACATGCTTCAGAGAGAATGGAGGGCATCTAATGCTAACTCCTTCAACTTCCTTCCATAAAATCTATAAACGTTCTTGCATTTACATCATCCTGTCCTGTGTCTATCCAAACTCAATAGAGAACTGACCTTTTTGCTGTCCATGGAACCTATACTTTAGATCCAATACATGTCTATTATTATCTCTTCTATCTTATGTGCCTTCATCCTTTCCTTCTGAACTATGACCCTCAATTTCTATCTGGGCTTTAGCCCCTCCCTTCTATATAAAAATTTTACCTTGGGTCACAAGTGACCCCTAAATCAAAACTTTGTTTTCAATTCTCATCTCAATCTACCTTTCAGAAGTACTCAATACTAAAAACTACTCTTTGATTCTTAAAACATTCTCTTGGCTTTATTTCTATGACATGGACTATTTTGGTTTCCCCCTTAAATATTTTTTACTTCCATCTTCACCTCAGATTTAATCTCACTTACTGTGCCAAGATATGTTACTTTTCAAGGTTTTTTCCTAGGCCCTCTTATACTCTACATTAAAACAAAGAGCTCCCATCTGGGCCAAAGGCTTCAATTTTCACCTCACTACAGAGGACTCACAATAAGTGTCTCTATCATAGATCTCATCTCTGAGCTCCAAACCCATTTATCCAGTTGCCTCTTTCATATGCCCATCTGGATATCACTAGGGCACCTCAGATTTAGTAGTTTCAAAATAAAGTTCTTATTTTCCCCCTCCCCAAATGGATTCTAGCTTCAGTGTTAACTATCTCACAGAATGACAACTATCAGCCATATGGCTATATAAACCAGGAATCTTGGAATCTTCCTTTACAACCTATCAAGTACAGCCAGTTACAAGTCCTATGGACTTTATCTGCTGAACAGTAGTCAATGATGGCCATTCTCTCCCCTTAAGACAATCACCTTATTCCAAACTATTAACTTCTCTTGCCTGGATGGCTACCTCATAGTAGTCCCACTGCCACCAAAGCAGACTTCTAATGTATAAAAATTATCCTCTCTTTCTCTTTTTCATGCACAGTTATGTTTAAAACATCAAGTTTCCATTTCACTTGGAATAAACATCATTCTTTTCTAAAGAGTTTTTTGGGCGCCTGGGTGGCTCAGTGGGTTAAAGCCGCTGCCTTCGGCTCAGGTCATGATCCCAGGGTCCTGGGATCGAGGCCCGCGTCGGGCTCTCTGCTCAGCAGGGAGCCTGCTTCCTCCTCTCTCCTCTCTCTGCCTGCCTCTCTGCCTACTTGTAATCTCTCTCTCTGTGTCAAATGAATAAATAAAATCTTTAAAAAAAAAAAAAGAGTTTTTAAAAATATTTATTTATTTGAGAGAGAGCATGAGAGCACATGAGCAGGGGGGAGGGGCAGAGGGNTTAAAATATTTATTTATTTGAGAGAGAGCATGAGAGCACATGAGCAGGGGGGAGGGGCAGAGGGAGAAGGAGAGAAATCCTCAAACCGACTCCCCACTGAGCATGGAGCCCAATGCAGAGCTCAATCCCAGGACCCTGAGATCATGATCTGAACTGATATCAAGACCCAGATGCTCAACTGACTGGGCTACCTAGGTGTCCCAAACATCAAATCTCTTAAATGACCTACAAGTTCTGATCTGGTCACTACCTATTTTTACAGCTTCATTTCACACATGTACCTGTACTCTATCATCAAGCCACTCTGACCTTTTCTTCAGTTTCTAGAACCCTCCATGCACCTTTTTAAGACACACCTCAAGATGAGTTGCAGCTGCCAACTCCCCAGGTACTTGTTACTTCTCTGGGCAGGAGCATCACCTTTTATGTACTTAATAGCATCTTCTGAAAGCTGAAGATCCATCCATCTGGACTCTTTTATGCTACCTATAGCTGGAACTTCTTCCAACCATATGCCATCCTCTGTCTTGTCTTCTTAGTTTCTATGAATCATCTAGTCTCAGTTTGCCATCAGAAGTACCCTTATTTTGACACACATCCTTAAATTGTGAAGTATTTTAACTTCACTATATTCTTATATATAAACATCTAGATGATTCTTACACTAATAAGCATATAGAAGTTTCAAAGAAATCATTCACACCATCCTGGTTAGGTTCTATAATGTCAGGGGCTGAACTATCTTATTCACTGATGCATTCCCAGTGCCTAAAGCAGTGTCTGGCAGAAAAAGCATTATAATATAAACATTTGTTGAATAAAGGAGGAAAGAAAGTGGAAAAGGGAAGGAGAGAGGAAAGGATGAAGGGAAAAGAAGGGAAAGAAGGAAGGAAACCGCATGGAATAAATATGATGTTGTTTTCAGGCTCCAGAATCCAATTGTCAACAATCAGGAATTAATCCAGCCTGCTTGTGTTATAATTACTAAAGCAGTCTTTCCATAAAGAAGAGTGAATTCTGTTCAACTTATGCCCAATTCATAATACTGGAGTATCTATTCTTTATTTTAAGAAAAATATAGATGTATGTTTTTGGTGCAGCACTGGAAAGATGGAGTCTAAAATGGCCTCATAAATCTCTAGAAAGTGAGTGTGAGTACAAACCTGCAAAGACTCTCCTCGGTTGTGCAACGTGCCTCTACAAGCTCCCCAATCCAGGCCTGCAACCACTTTGGAATGTAACTGCTCTGATGGAAATATTTCAGTCCCTATAAGCTGAGAGTTTCTCCTTAGACCTTTCCCTCTCCCTCTCTTTCCATCACTTATATCACCTTTATATTCTACCTATGTACTATAGGTACATTTCTGTCTCTTGGCCTGATTTGACAAATATCCAATGTGCTGCCATGACTGTGTTTTTGGCTTTAGCTCACTGTCAACGTTCTGAGAAGTAGGGGTCTGAAAATCCAGACCAGTTTATTTTGCTCTTTTTCTTTCTTTCTTCTTCTTTTTTTTTTTCATGAAGTTCTTGTTTTGGTTTCCTATAGAGTGATTATTCCCAATTAATGTGTCCTGCATATTCAGTTTCAACAGTTCAACAAATACATTCTGTAGAGGGAAGAAAGCAGAAGGAACCCTGTCTGCTAGACCAGAAGCTAAGACAAATCCCTGATGGGAAAGGTCTGGTGGGGGGGGGATTAACACAAAAGGACAGGGGACTGCTTCCATCATATTATCCCAGTTCAGAGGCAATATGTCTGGGTTGTTCAACTGGACATACAGACCAAAAAGAGAACAAGTACATTTTTACACATTCCCAAATTTTGTCCTTTAGTTTATAATGTGAATATATATTTCAAAACAGTTCGTGTGTGTGTATACACACACACACACACACACACACACACACACATTTTTAATAGGATCTGGCAAAAACTTTCCACCTTTTCTCTAGAGGATCTAGGTAATCCTGACCCAAAAGGGTTTATTTGGATAAAGATGCGATGGTGTGTCACCCCTCCCATTCCGTTGACTGGGATGGGTCATGGCTTCAGTCCAACAGGCTTGGTTTCTAATTCTCAACTCTACTACCAGATGTCCCTAAAGGGGCTGGGCAGGGCAGGTTATGTAACATCCCTAAGCCTCTGTCTTCTCATCTCTTAAAATGAGCTGATGATAAATACCAACCTCCTGGAGCTTTTGTGAGAACTAATGCCTGAGGTGCCCAGATAATAGGAGGTTCTTATAGCTGTTGGATTCCTTCCCAACTTTCTTGTGGAACATAAGACTTATAGCATCTTTTAAAGTAGTATTGATTTTTACCATTATTCAGGAAGAGCTGCTCACCTGAACAAAGAAATGTGACCTAGAATATGTAATATCTAGATCCCTGTTCTAATGGAAAACTTTGATCCCCAAATTAACTCTTCTACTTATTTTTAAATGCTATTTTCTTGTACTCTATTTAGCATCCATAATCTTTGGGGGGCTGTTTTATCTGAAGATAGCATAAAAACATTATGTGCATTAAAATTTGTAAAACTCTATCTTAACTATAGAATATCTTAGTGTTGGGACACCTGGTGGTTCAGTCAGTTAAGTATCCAACTCTTGATCTCAACTCAGGTCTTGATCTCAGGGTTGTGAGTTCAAGCCCAGCACTGGGCTCCACACTGGGCATGGAGCCTACTTAAAAAAGAAGAAAAAAAAAACATCTTAATGTTTGCATGTACACAATCTTATGAAATATACTACAAGGAGGGTTAACACAAAATCCCAGCCTTTCAAAACTTTATTCGTTCATTAACACTTACATGTTTAAAGCATTGAATCAGGACTCAGTGGTATATTGGTGACCAAAGCACAACAAAGTCCTTGCTTTCATGAATTTATGAGGTGAAGGTGCAGATAGACATTATTCAGGAAAACACAGTAATAAATAAATAATTATGAGGCTGTGCACTGCTGTGTGCTCTGTGCTAGAAAGCATGCATAGCGCAAAACTTCAATAAATATTTACTGAATGAATAAATGAATGAATGAATGTTGGTTGACTGAAATTGAAATAAACATTCAAAGAGACAGGAGCCTTGATTTAGAGAATGGAACAAAGGAACCCATCTCATAATGAGATTTGAAAGATTATTAAAAAGTAATCAAGACAATGCTTCTGGGAATGGGTGTTTCAGAAAGAGAGTATTATCAGTTAAGGTTTTGCAAAGAATTCTGGGGGCCGGCAATTCTGAAACCTGTAGGGCAGGCTGGCAGGCTGGCAGTTCAGGGAAGAGTTGATGTCTCAGTGTTAAACTGAAATCTACAGACTGAAAAGTCAAGGAGGGGTTCTTTGTTGAAGGCTTGAGGCAGAATTTCTTCTTTTGGGAAACCTCAGTCTTCACTCTTAAGGTCTTTGAAGGATGTCCACCCACATTACGGAGGGCACTCTGCTTTACTTCAAGTCTGCCAGTTTAAATGTTAACCACATTTGAAAATATCTGCTCAGCAACAGCTAGACTAGACACATAGCCTCACCAAATTGACACATAAAATAAACCACCACATGATGCAATATGAGCAAAATCAAGAGGAAGCAATGAGACACTGGAGAACCGTAATGTACCTGGACTTTGGAAAGTGAAGAGGAGTATGAAGCTGGAAAGATGGCCACAGAGAGGCTGGAGCCGCACTGCCCAATAAGATGGCCACTAGCCACATGTGGCTAGTTTGACTTACATTTAAATTTACATTAATTAAAATGAAATGAAATGAAACCTTCCATTTCTCAGTGGCACTAGTCATATTTTAAGTGCTCAACAGCTACACAACTATTGACAGCAAAAATACTAGAACCTTCTCATCTTCACAGAAAATTTTATTGGAAAGTGCTGGGCTAGACCACATGGGATGTTGGATCCTGGAAAGTTGAATCTTCATCCTGCATGTATTGAGAAACCACTGAAGCATTTTCATAAGGAGGTGATATGAGTGGTTTTGCATTTTAAGATATTCTGGCTTTTGTGGAAAATAGATTGGAGGAGGTCCAGACTGACCACAAGGAAACCAGTGAGAAGATGACTGAAATTGTCTGGGAGAGAGATAATTTTAACTTGCACTCAGGAGTTGGCAAGACCAAGAAAGAAAAGTCAAAATAGTGGCAGTCTGGGAAGACAGGGAGGAAACAAGTAACAATAGCAGATGATATTTACTATATGGCAGGCAAAGTTTAAAACTATATAGATATTAGCTCAATCACTCTTGCCACAATTTTATAAAGGAAGTCCTATTATTATCCCTATTTTACAAATGAGAAAACTAAAGTACAGAGAAGTTAAGTTACTTGCCCAGTCACAGATTCCAAACTGGGACCGTGGCTCGAGGCCCATGAATTCAATAGCTGCATGATACCGACTTTTGAGAGCATAGATAACTGTCTCTCAAAGGAGAATGGCAGTCTAATTAAGCAAGGGTAAGGCACAATTAGGTTCAGGGATCTTCATGTAAGGTCAGAAATAACTTCAAGAAGTCAGCCTTAAAGTTGAGCAAGTACAGAGTTTTGACAGGTTGACATGGTGGAAAAGAAAGGTATTCTAGGTGAAGGAAATGGGTGAAGCAAAAACATGGGAATGGTAATGTATGGAGAATATTAAAGATCTAGAAATGGTCCAACTCTAGAATGTAGGTAAAAGGAAAGAAATAAGAAATATTTTTAAAAGGTAGGCTGGAATCAGACAAGTGACAGTCTTGCACTTTATTTTCAACTGATAATCAATTAATTAACTGATAAAAAATGGGGAGTGGCTGAGTATTTCTGAAAGGTTTGTCCTATGTCTGTATCTGGATACATTCCCAGAGCAGAAAGATTAGAAACAGAAAGAAACTGGTGACAAGATAGGAGGATTGATTCCTTATTAGTCCAGTGAGAAAAAATATGTTCTTGAGTGATGTGGCCAGGAGTGAGAAGGGAGGAGTCGATTAAATTCAGAGACATAGAAGAAACTGAACTTACAACCATCAGCTTATCTTTGAGGAAAGAGAAGGAAAAGCTGACATATTTTTCGTGATTATTAAATATTAGCAATAAGGAGGAAGAAAAATTAGGATGGTAGTTTCAGGTGCATAGCATATTTTAGAGAATTTTTGGATGGGGAAAATTATAATATTTATCACTTATAGTATCTAGTTCTAAATCATTTGAACCCAGGAATTTTATAGTAGCCATACATTTAAAAAAATTCTTAGAACCATATTTGTTTAGATTGCAAAATATTTTAAGAAAATAGAATTGTTAAGCTAGTGAATCTTTACAGAAAAAGAGAGGGATGATTACCTCCACTTTGCAGATGGAACAAATGAGGTGCAAAGTTAAAGGCTAGCCTATAAACATACATAGAAGCATACACTGTTAAATAAATAATAGTTCTTATATCATCTTGGGATTTCTCTGTGTTCTGTCGCCTAAGATCAATGTCAGACCAAGTACTAAACAGTTGTTTTGTAGTCACAGCAGCTCGTGCTGTGTTTGCTGAGAAGTAAAATTTAATGTCCTCTTCCATTCTTCTTCTTTGGTTCTTCTCTTTTTCCTCCTTGTCCTTTTGCAGGTTAAATAATCATCACTTATGGGTCACATTTAAATATCTGGGACTACAGTAGCCAAACTACGGAAAGAACCTAGATGTCCATCAACAGATGAATGGATAAAGAAGATGTGATATATATATATACAATGGAATACTATGCAGCTATCAAAAGAAATGAAATCTTGCTGTTCGCAATGACGTGAATGGAAATAGAGGGTATTATGCTGAGCGAAATAAGTCAATCAGAGAAACACAATTATCATATGATCTCTCTGACATGAGGAACTGGAGGGGCAGGGCGGGGGGTCATGGGGGTTAG
>LNAC01001280.1:194729-217924 GCA_002007465.1 Ailurus styani
GGGTGGGGGGTCGTGGGGGGTAGGGAGGGAAAAATAATGAAACAAGATGGGATGGGGAAGGAGACAAACCATAAGAGACTCCTAATCTCACAAAACAAACTGAGGGTTACTGGGGGGTGGGAGGGTAGGGATAGGGTGGATGGGTTATGGACATTGGGGAGGGTTTGTGCTTTGGTGAATGCTGTGAAAGGTGTAAGCCTGATGATTCACAGACCTGTACCCCTGGGGCAAATTATATATATATATATAATTGTCCTATATATATATAGTCCTATATATATATAGGACTATACTAAGGGCAAATATACATCTGGTATAATTCTTGTACTACCTTTTTTTTATAAATGGTAAATACCTTTGGAACTTTCTATTTTTTCTGTTATTTATCTAGATTAGTAGGGTATCGAAGAATATTTAAAAAAGAACTCCTTCCCGGGTGCCTGGGTGGCTCAGTGGGTTAAAGCCTCTGCTTTCAGCTCAGGTCATGATCTCAGGGTCCTGGGATCGAGGCCCACATCAGGCTCTCTGCTCGGCAGGGAGCCTGCTTCCTCCTCTCTCTCTGCCTGCCTCTCTGCCTACTTGTGATCTCTCTCTCTGTGTCAAATGAATAAAAAAAAAACTTTATAAAAAAAAAAGAATTCCTTCCCAATGATGCTGCAGTCTTCACAGACCGTAAGAGTTCTTTACATTATATGTTTCCCTAAGTAAATACTGAATTATTCTAACTTATTTCTCTAACTCATTGTGGGACCACCATGGTTTATAAAATAATCATTTATTGTATATACATCATGATCTAGTATTGGATATTCAACTGTAAATGGAACAGATATTGTCCTTTTATTCATGATATTTATACTCTACTGAGTACTTGATTTTATAAATAACAACCAATTTTTCAATTATCCAACACCACCAGGGTGTCCAACAATTCAATTCTGACACTACCCAGAGTTAATGCAGATACCATGAGTTAAGGGCTCAGGCTCACAAGACTGTCTCCACTTCAGATATTAACTACAAATGAGATCCACAGCCTACCTGCACCTCTGGCCCAGGTAACTACAATTGAGTGAATCCCTTAAACTCTTCCCCTTAATATCAATAATTCAGTAAAATACCTCACAGGATCCAGGAAAGTGCTTTACTTACTATTACTGTTTCATTATAAAAGGTATTTTATAATAAAAGATACTACTTAGGAAAAGCCAAATAGAAGAGATGCACAGAGCAAAATGGAGGGTGGGGCATAGCCAGCTCTCAGGACACTGACATGTTCATCAACTTGAAAGCTCCTCAAATCTCATTATTCAAAAAATTTTATTGAAATTTAAGTAATACAGGCACTGCTGATTGGTGACTGAACTCCATCTCCAGTGCCCTTCCCCTTCCCAGAGATCTAGAGGTGGGCCTGAGTCACAGGCTTTCTGGTGACCAGTCATCCTCAAGTTATCTGGAGGCCCTGCCCTGAATCACCTCATTAGCATAAACTCAGGTTGAATGGCACTCATTATGAAAAACCAAAGTTGCTCCTTCACTCAAGACATTCTAGGAAGTTTTAGGAGCTCTGCGCCAGGAATCTGGGACAAAGACCAAATGTATATGTTTCATTATACCACAGAGGTACCAGTATGTTGCCAGGAAATAAATGATAAAGATTTGTTCTCACTGACACCATCTCTAATGAACTTTATTACACATGCAGCTGCTATCAGCTCTGCCCACTCTACCTCTCCCTATCCAGGCTCACCCCAATCCTGGATGGGATCCAGTGTCAGGATCTTAGATAGTTGTAAGAGTGGATCTCTTATATAATCCACACTATATAGCTCAGATATATGTCAGGTCGAGCAAGGAACAAAATACACCCCTATATGAAATTCTGAAAAAAAATTAATGATGGGCCTATGTACAGATAGACAGTAGGATTTAGAGATCCAGCAAAAGATGTGAGACCATGACTACCAAGAGTAGAAATCCATCATTACTTCAAGATTTGAAAGCAGCAAAGATGGGAAATCACATCACTGAGAACTGAAGTGGTAGAAGAGGGCCTCCTGAAGAAGAAGGAATTAATCCAACCTCTCTCTTCTACAGTCATTCAGTTTCCTACAAGTTCTTTGCATAGCTTACGTGAGCCTGGGAGGTGACCCAATAATGTTATCACACATAGCAGGGAAGAAAAACACAAAAAAATTATTTATGGGAGAAATTAGAGAAACAACATCACACCTTCTGCTCAAGCTCGTATCTTTTCAATGACTTATGTGACCACAGCACACTGGTGCAATGAACTTTAATAGTTAATTGCTAGCTACTATCCTGAAATGCTCCCAAATTTTATTTTAATCCGGGTATCTTCTACAGGTTATAACTCTTTGGTTTGATGTAATCAACTGCAAGTGTGTGTGTGTGTGTGTGTGTGTGTGTGTGTGTGTATAAGTGCAATTATAATTGCTTTGTATTTTTACCATCCTTTGAATAGAACTAGCTGAAAAATCTATTTAATAAACAAAGTATCTGATGTTTATTTAGACTTTTTCTAATTTAGGGCTTCTCAACATCAGCACTATTGGTATTTTGCGCTAGATAATTATTTATCATGAGTAGGTATTCTGTATTTTTTAAAACTATTTTTAAATGACTTATTTATTTATTTGAGAGAGAGAGAGAGCGAGAGAGAACATAAGAGCAAGCACACAAATGGGGGGAGAGGGGAGGGAGAGAAACTCAACTGGACTCCACACTAAGCATAGAGCCCCATGTGGGGTCCATCTCATAACCCTGAGGATCATGACATGAGCCAAAACCAAGAGTCAAACACTCAACCAACTGAGCCACCTGGGCACCCCAAAGATTTTATTATTTTTTAAATAATCTCTATATCCAACGTGTGGCTTGAATTCACAACCCCAAGATCAAGAGTCTCATGCTCCATCAATGAGCAGTCAGGCACCTCATGTATTCTGTACATTTAACAACATATCGGGCATCTACCCACTAGTAGCCAGTAGTGCCCTCCTCTGCACAGCTGTGTCAATCAAATTATATCCAGATATTGCCAAATAGTCCCCGAGTACAAAAATTACCACTGGTTAAGAACCATTACCCTAACTAATTCTGTATTCATTAAAAAAAGAAATTGAATAAATCACTAAGTTCTTCTGACACTAATTCACTGATCATCTGCAGTAGACAGCATACCAGAAGGTCTCCAATGATTCTTGCCCCCTTGTATTCACACACTTATGTAGTTCCATGCCACATTCTAGGAAGGTTGGTCTGCATGACTAGTAGAAAATAGAAGAAGTGATGGTAAGCCACTTCTAAAATAGATTATAAGAGATTACAGCTAAATCTTAGGCTCAGTATATCTTGGATTATTTACTCTGGGAGAAGCCAACTGATATGTCATGAGGACTCTCAGGCAACAAATGAAAAGAACCATGTGGCAAAAAATTGAGGTCTCCTGACAAAGCCAGGAAGGAACTAAGACCTTTCAGTAGCCACATGTGGGAATGCAGAAGTACATTCTTCAGCCCCAGTTGAACTCAGATGACTACAGTCCTGGCCAACAGACTGACTATGATGTCAGGAGAGACTCTAAGCCAGAATGACACAGACAAGCTGTCCCCAGATTCCCAACCCTCAGAAACTATAAAATGATGACATTAAAAGTTATACAACAAAAAATATAATGAATACAGTTAAAAGATAAGGGATGTGCTGAAGAAAGATCTGAGTGTGTTAATAATTAATTTGTAATTAATAACTAAAAGTACAAAACAGTGCTTATAACCAGTAAGAAAAAAAATGGACCCAGGTTATGAACAGGAAATTCATAGTTGAGGAAACCAAACTGCCCATTGTGAATAGGTGTTGAACTGAACTAGTAATCGGAAAAATGACAAAGCAAAAGTGGGACAGTATTTCCACCCATAAAATTGGCCAATCTTAAAAAGGACAGAGAGCAAGGGGACATGCTGTTGGAGTTTAAATGGATTCCATTTTAGAGATCACTTTAGAACTATATCGTATGATATAAAAATCTCAATTTTAGGTTTATATCAGGTCTAGAAAACTTAACTGTTGCACACATGCAGAAAGAAGCCTGTACAAGGGTGCCTGGGTGGCTCATATGGTTAAGAGTCTGCCTTCGGCTCAGGTCATGATTCCAGGGTCCTGGGATTGAGTCCCACATTGGGTTCCCTACTCATCAGGAAGCCTACTTCTCCCTCTGCCTCTCTCTCTGTGTCTCTCATGAAAAAATAAATAAAATCTTTTTTTAAAGGAAGCTTATACAAGAAACAAATACTCTGGGGGAGGGGGGGACCAAATACTCTGAGGCAGGTGCCATACTAGAAACAGACAGGAGGACAGGAGTACTAGAGCAGAATCATTGACAGGTGTGATAAGAGATCAGAATGGTTGATGAAAAGGCTTGTAAACCATGATAATGACTTTGAATTTTATTCTCAATGACATGGGAAATTAGAGGAAAGCAGTAAGTAGAAAAGTGGTATGGCTTGTCTTCTCTGTCACCCTGGATGCTATGTACAGAATACATTTTGAAAGGCATGAGAAAATCAGGGAGAGGAGTTAACCAGAAGCTCTTGACATTAATCTAGCTGGGAGAGATGATGGCGGCTTTGATTAGCATAAATATACTCTGAAGATAGAGTCTAAGTAATCTGCTGAGGGGTTGATAGTGAATGGGAATAGAAAGAGAATAATCAAGGATAGAAACAGGAGTCAAGGATGATTCCTACATTCTGGTCCTAGTTTCACTATTCATAGTAAGTTGAAAATCGCAAGCAACTTAAATGACTATTGACAGGGGGAATGAATAACCCAATGGAGCATATTTGTATAATATATTATTATCCTAGTGTTAAATGATGGAATTTGATCACTATGTACCAGTTTAAATGAATCTTCAAATAAAAATTTTGAATAAAAATGCAATGACACCCATACCATAATATATATTAATGGGAAATTTAAAAGTTATAAAATAATCATACATTTATTATGGAAATATATTGTGAAAATAAAGAAATATGAACAGAGAATGACAGTTTTCCTGGGGCAAGGAGTTGGGGAGAGAAAGAAGTGACAGGGCTTTTGTTAGCCACTGCAGTCTCTTTGTACAGATAAAGTGTGAATCACTTCGGAAGCACATGCAGGCCCACATCAGCGTATATGGCTGGATTCAACCCACCCACCTCCTTAGCTGGACATTCTTGGGTGGCACCTCTGGAAAATGGGAAATGGGGCAGATGAGGGTTGAGAAAAAGACCATCTGTGTCTACGACTGCTTTACTTTTCTTAAAATGAAAGAACATGATCTGGAGAAAACATGTCAAATGTTAGTAGTATATGACCATTCTTGGCATTGAGCAGATGAGCAATTGCTATCTTGAACACTGTGCCTTTTAATATGTTAGAAATACTTTATTTTTTGAAAACTTCAAATTTTGTAAGAGCTACCAACTCTTAGGGACTGAAGTTGATAGTGAGGACCAACTATGTGTATCACAGTATCAGCTCTTTCACTCGTCCTATGAGTTTGACAGGCTCCTTGGAATCAGGCTCCGCAACTCAGTTACTAAGGCTTCTTTCCTCAACTGCAAAATGGGATAATAAACCCATCTGCCCTGTAAAGTTGCTGAAGACTCATGATCCACCATTATGATTGCCAACAATGATAGTGATGACTATATACTCACAAAAATGTGACAGAGATAAGATTAGTTCTATTTCCAACGTTAGGAAACATAATGTCAAAGAAGTTAAAAAAGTTAAATATTTTAGGTTTCACAAATGGTAAGAGATGGTTACCACAAATGGTAATTACGATCTGTTTGATGCAAAAATGTGTGATTTTACATTAATCACATGTACCCAAAGGGCATTAACTGAATGTTCATGCACTAGGTGAAGGACCTTAAGAATCACAAGAGAATAATATTGCTCATGAATGTTGTGATGCATAAACACAGGGAAGAGCAGCTAAATGTATAAAGCTAGCAAATATTGCCTTCAATTGCAAAAGGAAGGACACAATCACACAGGTGTAAGTATAAAGATCAGAGTGAAGGAATCAACTTCCCTAAGGGTAAATGCCTGTTTCCCATGAGTGTGCCACGCCTGTGTTTTATGAGTTCCTTATCACTAGATGGGGAAAAAATGTGCTGGACATAAATAAACTATCATTGCATTTAGAGCAAGCATTCCAAAGAGTCTTCCCTTTGTCTTCCCAACACATCATTTAGTTTAAATCTGTAGTTTTAAACATAAAGGTCTATGATGATCAAATATTTTTGTCATCCCACAGGCTGCTCTTAAGACCTTTAGTTTGAATAAGAAAGCCAGTTCTTAAACTCTTGGTCCTCTGTGTTCTGAAATCCCTGTATTTTACACAGTAAATGTTTACTGAGATTGTGCATGCATTTCCATGAAGCGTTACAAATACAATGCAGGTGAACTGAATCTACAATTTCTGTTTTATAACGTTTTGCAGACTGAGAGTGTGTCTTTTAAACATTAGCACCTGTAGATTTCTTGACCAGGTTTTTCTATTTCTTTATAGCATGGATCCATATTTATACTTTATTGCATTTTATAAAATGAATTGACACTTGAAAGCTAACTGAAGATGTTTTAGCCAACAGACACATGAGAAGATGCTCAACATCATTCATCATGAGGGAATACAAATCAAAACCACAATGAAACATCACCTCACACCTGTCAGAATGGCTAAAATCAAAAACACAAGAAACAAGTGTTGGTAAGGATTCAAAGAAAAAGGAACCCTCACGCACTATTGGTGGGAATGCAAACTGGTGTATTTTCCCACTTTGGAAAACAGTATGTAAGTTCCTCAAAAAGGTAAAAATAGAACTACCCTATAGTCCAGTAATTGCACTATTGAGTATCTATCCAAAAAACACAAAAACACTAATTCAAAGGGATGCATGCACCCCTATGTTTACTGCAGCATTATTTACAAGAGCCAAATATGGAAGCAGCCCAAGTGTCCATTGAGAGATGAATAGATAAAGAAGATATGATATATACACACATATGTACATACATACATACACACACAATGCAATATTATTCAGTCATAAAAAGAATGAAATCTTGCTATTTGCAACAACATGGATGGAGCTAGAGAGTATAATGCTAAGCAAAATAAGTCACGGAAAGAGAAATACAATATGATTTCACTTGTATGTATAATTTAAGAGACAGAACAATGAGCCCAAGGAAAAAAGAGAGAGCAAGAAAGAGAAATGAAGAAACAGACTCTTAGCTATAGAGAACAAACTGATGGCTACCCGGGGGGAAGGGAGTTGGGGGGATGAGTGAAGTAGGTGATGGAGATTAAGCAGTGCACTTGTCATGATGAACACTGAGTAATATATGTAAGTGTTGAATCACTATAAAGTACGCCGGAAACTAATACAATACTGTTAAATACACTAGAATTAAAATAAAAACTTAATAAAAATAAAAGCAAATAAAAAAGATGTTTTAAAAAGAAAATCCTCACCACTATCAATAATGTGGCTAATTAATGTGTTGCAAGATTTAAAAGTTCAAAAGAAGCTTTTTTCCCTAAAATGATTCAATTAAATATTTTCCCTCCAATTATAATTTTAAAGATTTTATTTATTTATTTATTTTAGAGAGAGAGAGAGTGCAGGGAAAGGACAGAGGGGGAGTGAGAGGAAGGACTCCATGCCCACCACGGAGCCTGACTTGGGGATCAATCTCACGATCCTGAGGTCATGACCTGAGCCAAAACCAAGAGTCTGGCGCTTTACCAACCGAGCTAACTGAGGGGACCCTAGTTACAATTTTAAACTCTTAAGTTTCACTGTCCAACGCTGTAACTATCACCCATGTATAATTATTTACATTTAAATTAATTTAAGTGAAATAAAATTTAAAGTTTAGTTGTCAATCACAGTAGCCATATTTCAAGGGATCAGCACCTACATTGGGTTACTGGCTACCATAGTGGGGAGCAAAAATGATAGAATATTTTATTGTATTTTTCAAATTGTAGACTGTTTTACTGCACAGCACTTCTGGAAGGCATATGGCAAAGTACCAGGGCTCACTTTCCTTCCTTCCTAAGATGCAAAGTACAGAATGGTCCCTCAAAGATCGGGTTCAGTTTGTACCCACTGTTACCTGTTACAAAGTCTCAACTTTCATTAGGTAAACAAACAAAGATATGTCAGTTTTACAATCTTATTGCCATTCTCCCTTACAAATAAGAAAATATTTTATTTTATTTAAAAAATACAACAAACATTTAAAGTACTTTAAAAATATATCTATGGGGAAAGTACATTCCTGAGTAAGGAAAAGTTGTTTTTTTTTTTCTGTGATTAAATACTTTGAGGTTTGCTATGCTAAAAACATTAAAGTAAAAAGAAAGAAAGATAGTGCTATTAAAGATTTTTATTAAAAGTTGTATATTTCTTTTAGGATTTCATTTGAACAAGCCAGATGTATGAGAATTCTGAACACCAATGAATATGCTAATCAATGCAAAAGAACTATAAAATACAGTAACAGCCCCCAGATGGACTGGCTGGGTCACTAACTCCCAATTGGTAGAAGTCTCATCTTTTCGTTATTCAGCCCCCTCCACTCAGACACAAATATTTTTACACTGAGAAAAAGGACAACCCTATGTAACTTCATAGTAGAAATTTTTCTCCTTGAAAGATTACTTGAGCTAGAAGAATTTCCATCTGGGAGAGGAAATCCATCAGTTGGAAATTCTAACAGGGTTCAGGTAAACACCTGCCTTGACATTCAAAAGGAAAATGTTTCATGGGTCTAGATAGGAAAAGGAAGTTCTAAACCTGCTCACACACACAGTATTAATCTTGTTGATGCCAATGATAGATAGTGCAGAGCTATCTCAAAATCTTTATGGTTATTTTGGTCTTCTGAATCTGACCATCCATTTAAGTTCCTCCATTTATATACCATCATAAATGGCATATTGCTACTTATTTTTTATTATGGTAAAATATACATAACATAGAATTGACCATTTTAACCATTTTCAAGTGTAAAGAGAATGATCACCCACTACCACCACTACCTCTTTAGTTCAAAAATGTCATTATTTCCCATGGTTCTTTTATTTAGTATTATTTATTTATTTATTTATTTTTTATTCGCTGCCCCAGGGGTACAGGTCTGTGAATCATCAGGTTTACATCTTTCACAGCATTCACCATAGCACAAACCCTCCCCAATATCCATAACCCATCCACCCTATCCCTACCCTCCCACCCCCCAGTAACCCTCAGTTTGTTTTGTGAGATTAGGAGTCTCTTATGGTTTGTCTCCTTCCCCATCCCATCTTGTTTCATTATTTTTCCCTCCCTACCCCCCACGATCCCCCACCCTGTCCCATGGTTCTTAAAGTCAAAGTTCACTCACATGGCCTACAAGTCCCCACAGGATGATGTAGCTCTCTGCCCTCCTTCCCAGACTCGCTCCATCCCAAGTTCTACCTCCACTTTGGCATTCCATCAACATTGCCCTTCAGCTTCTTTCTGCTTACTTTCCACAGGACTTCCCAAACAATGTTCCCTTTCTGTGGAATGTTCTTTCTTCCCTACACGTAGCTGATTTCTACTCACCATTCAGGTTTCATTTCAAGCCAGACTTCCTAGGACATGTCTTCCTGGAAGATCTTCTGACACTAATTTCCGACTCTGTAGATGTGCAAATTTACATATGCTGAAGCACTTATTTGAAGAATATTTGTCATGCTTATAAGCTGATGATATCACTGTTGGAGCATCATTTTGTCTTTAGTACAGGGTTTCATAAGCTCAGGACTATTAACATCTTAGGAGGGATAATTATTTGTTGTGGGAGGTTGTCCAAAGCATTGCAGGATGTTTAGCAGCTTCCTTGATCTCTAACCACTGGATGCTAATAGTACCCTCCTCCTTCCTTCTTTGTGACAATCAAAAATTCTTCCAGTCAGTATTAAAACACCTCTGGTGGCAAAATCACTCCCATTTCAGAAACACTGTTCTATGGCACAGTATAGAACTTAGTACTTAGAATATTCTAAAAAAATATATTATGGGAAATAAATAGAAATCTGCTTGGTTTTTTGCCCATCACTGCTACTTTCAAATATTTAGCTGGGCTTCTGATGCTTAGCAATAAATAGAATGAATCAAAACTGCAATAGAACTTGAGGGAGGGGAAAATTTACATAAGTTACTTTTCAGATATATGCTCCTGACTGTTAAGCCTGAGGGATGGGACAAATACTCCTAGTTTCACACAATATAGGCATCAGTAGAATTTTATTGGGGAATGTGTGTAGGCAAAGAGCAAAACAGAAGCCAAGTTCACTGTCTAGCCATTTGGTAGGGAGGCATACTTGACAGGCAAGTGTGGATATACTGTGGATTATGATCCAGGACAGATGTCTCATACCTCTGCTGCCATTTTTTTTAAATATTTACAGGAAAGTTAGATGCTATTTGATGAGGTGAAATGACTTCCAATTCAAGCTTCTGTCACCTAGAGTTTGTAAACAAGTGCCAAGTTTGAGGAGAAATCTTAAATCCATTGCTGGTGACCCAACTCACTGCTGGTGTCCCAAGACACAAAATGGAAAGGGGACTTGGGAAGGGAGTTCATCTAGGTTATCCAGCAGAATAAAAAATTGAATCTCCTCTCTTTGATGAATGGCTCACTATTTCCCTCTTTCAGCTGGGCATTCAACTCTCTGACCCATTAAATTGGGTCTAGAAAGCATTCATTTCTCCCCAAGGGCCTTGGTAGACTAGACATTTCAAAGACTGCCAAAAAGTTGGTTGGGTTTGGAAGGCTTCTTTCTCTTTGTTATGCCTCAGTTTACTGTGAACCTGTCTTTGCTCCCTCACTTGAGGCAGGGTATGTGTATGTTTGTGTGTAAAATGTGTATTTATACATTTTGTGGTCTCCTTACTGTTTCTTCGACCTAAAAAAGACTTAGTGAGTTATCTAATCTGAAATATTATTTTCAAATGTAATTTTAGTGGCTTGGAGTAAATATATTCTTTAACTGTATATACTTCAGAAATGCCAGCTTCTATCCAGGCTGTGGGGAGTAATACTAGGACTCTACTTGCAAAAGGCAAGGATTCAAATCACAGACTGAGCAAGAAAAGGAAGTCACTATAAGAAATCCCAAATTGTGGGCGCCTGGGTGGCTCAGTGGGTTGGGGCCTCTGCTTTCGGCTCAGGTCATGATCTCAGCGTCCTGGGATCGAGGCCCGCATCGGGCTCTCTGCTCGGCAGGGAGCCTGCTTCCTCCTCTCCCTGTCTCTCGGCCTGCCTCTCTGCCTACTTGTGATCTCTCTCTGTGTCAAATAAACAAATAAAATCTTAAAAAAAAAAAAAAGAAATCCCAAATTGCACTACAGACAGTCCCCAGCTTATAATTTGACTTTAAGATGACATGAATATGATACACATTGAATAGAAACCATACTTCAAACTTTCAGTTTCGATTTCTTCCCTGGCTGGTGAGAGGCAGTGGGTACTCTTGTGATGCTGGGCAGTGGCAGCCGCAACTCCCAATCAGCCATGCGACCCCAACTGCAAACAACCGACACGCTTACAACCATCCTGTTTGTCACTTTCAGTACATGACATGAGATACTCAGCACCCAGATCTATAAATGGCACAGAGAGTATAAAATGAAAACATACTTCTGAGCCCCCAATTTTCCATGTAAGAAGAAAACTTCCCAGCTGGAAGTATGCAGTATTTCTTATAGATAAGAAAAGACATCTCAGAGGGAAAGCCAAAGTCCTACAGAGCAAAGCCAAATACCTATAGAGCCATGTTAAGACCTAAAGACGGCAAAAGACTGGAGAGTTATTCTCACGGAACAGGTCAGAGCCATAGGCAAGAACTATTGCCAGCTCCTGGGATGGAGAAACCTGATAATATCTGCTATATAAAAATTGCTATGCACCAGTGTCTGCTATGTGATGTCTGTTCCTCTCCTTTTTAAAACATTGATTACACTAGTTATCTTGTCACTATCTCAAAATTGTGCATATGGGAATATGGGAATATGGGAAGTGGATAATCTATGTTTTTTAGGCCTATAGATAATGAGAAGGCACACTCCAGAAGCCCCAACTCTACTTGGACTAGATATAGATTTTGATATATTTTATTTGGGTCTGATGCCATAATTGGCAGTGGTGTGCCAGGGCAACCTCATACCAGCTTGTGAGAGCTGATCGTGTGCCTCTTTTCCTAACTCACACTTAGTGATAGCCTATTAGTATCTTGAAATGATGCATGCTGGTACACAGAAATGAGCAAATGCTCCATATCCGGGTTCTTCCCCCTCCCCCATTTGGAGAGTTGTTTGTCCTATACCCCTACTTTTGGTGGTCTTAGAAGGTGGTTAGTGTCTTTTTCTTAAGAGGAAGCTAAATAATTGCACCCAAGAAGAGGAATGTGCTAAATTTAAAATGACCACAAATTATTTGTAGAATTCCCCTTTGGCAGGTAGAATCTATTTCCTTACTCTTCGAATCTGGGCTGGCCTAATGACTTTTTCAAACAACAAAATAAAGTGGAAGACACATTGTGTGCTTTTGAGTATGGGTCTCAAGGGGCCTTGCCACTTCCCTTTGTCCTCTTTGAACATGCTGTTGCTATGTAAGCCCAGGCTAGCCAACTAGAGGGTGAGACCATGAGGAACAGGGAAAGGCTGTCCAGCTGAGACCCATTCTCCCAGCTAGCCTCCAGCCAACCCTCTAGCTGACCAGGGTGTGTGAGTGACCCAAGGAGAGGTCAGAAGAAAAATCATACAGCTGAGCCCAGTTCATGCTGACCAAGAGGATCATAAGCAAATAAAATTACTATGGTTTTCAGCTACTAAAATTTTTAACAGTCTATTTACACAGAAATAGATATCTAATAAAAGACTGTTTTTTCATGGCCCAGTGCTGTGACAGAAAGTGATTTAAACCTTAGCACTGCGTCATACATTTGATGGTACTAATACCTAGCATATCTGCCCACATTGCACTAATAGTTCAATAGAACAGAACCAAGGTCTAATGCTTGTAGACTGTCTTGAAAAATCGCTTACAGATTGATATTTGTTTATCAACAGGCAACTTTTAGATATGATCACTCATCTCTTTACAACCATCAGGTAGTCTTCCACTGAGTACATATTTTTCTATAACTGTTAATTTAAAATATTTATATTGGTTTACTTTGTTCCTGTTTCTGATTTAATCAAGACTATTAACTAGGACCATGTAATAGGATTTTACTAGGCCTTTACAATTTGTTCTGCCATAATTTTTGTTTCTGAAAACTTTAAATGAATAGTTTTGGAACTATGAAACTGGAGAGCTATTACAAGTCTGTGTTGTGACATTGTCATGATTAATTCATTAATTTATGTGCACAATCCCTACAACTATATGAGGGAAAACTACATCAGTCCCAGACATACCTTTGAGTTTAACTTGGCTGACTTTCCTGAACTTGACAAAGTAATGCTAAGAGACTTATTTAAGTCTATTACATCTTAGACTTTTTAAGGTTCTCTGAAAGCTAAGTCAAACCTTCCACTTTAGTTCATCAGAAGAGAGAGCTAAGGGGCCAATGTGAGCTCAGAGCTCTTACTATTAATCTTTTGGATTTAAGTGCATTGATTTATATATCTGAACTAAAATTTTTAAACTCACGCCCAACAGCAGGAAGCCAGATGTGTTCTTGTTTTCCAGAATCACACGCAAGGTGCTAAATTCACCTCTACCATGGGTAACTATTTACAGGAGCACCTGCTTCAAATTCACCAGTACTTCTGAATTCCCTACTGTTATTAATTTTGCTTTTCACATCTTTGGTGTTTCAATTTAGATTTTGGTTACACTCATAGGCTTAAAAGGAAATGAAAATATTTTCACTCTACATTTTCTTCTCTCATTCTCTCTAGGGAGCTATTAGAAACAGGTGCCATACAGAGAATGATTCAGATGAAGTTTGGATTTCTCTACTTCATGTTGAGAAATTATTATTTTTTTGCATCTTCACAGTAATGCTCTTATGCAGAAGTGACCCATTTTTTTAGTCTACCAGTATTTAGTATAGTTTATGTACATGAAAATGCTCAAAATGTAAGTGGACAGTTCTATGATCTCTGACAAATGCACACAAGCATGTAACTAAATTTCAGATAAAAATATAGAATATTCTTATCACTCCAGAAAATACTCTTGTGCACTTTTATAGTTAATATTTGCCCAAATCCAAGACAACCACTATGTTGACTTCTATCACCATAGGGCAATTTTGCTTTTACTTGGATTTTGTATAAATGGGTTCATACAGTAGATACTCCTTAGTGTCTGGCTTATTTTATCCAATATAATTTTTTTACTTAATATAATTTTTTGAGGTTTGACCATATTTGGGTCTACCAACAGACAATGTTTTTACTACTGTGTGGCAATTATGCTAAGTGAAATAAGCCAATCACAAAAGGGTAAATACTGCATGATTCCACTTATAAAGAGGTATTTAAAACAGTCAAATTCATAGAAGCAAAGAATAAGATGGTGGTTACCAGGGGGAGAGGGAAATGGGGAATTGTTTAATCAGTATACAGTTTCCATTATGCAAGACGAATAAGTGCTAGAGATGTGCTATACAGCATACTGCCTATAGTCAACAATACTGTATTGTACACTTATAAATTTGTGGAGAGGGTGGATCTCATGTTACTAGTTCTTACAATAATACAAAACAAAACCCAGAAAAAAACCCAAAGGGATGCAAGGAAAATTTGGAGATGATGGATATTCTGTTACCTTGACTTTGGTGATGGTTTCATGGATATATACGTATGTTCAAATTCACCAAACTGCATAAATATATGTAGTCTTTTTTTTATATCAATCATACCTCAAAGCTGTTAAAAAGCTCTATGTTGATTTTCCATTTACATATGATTGGTCTAATGTTTGATGTTGCCAGCAGACAAGATATTACTTTATATTATGTGGAAGTGGCTATTGAACAATATAAAAGACTTTTATAACTGCTCTTTAAAACAGAACTAGGGGCGCCTGGGTGGCTCAGTCGTTAAGCATCTGCCTTCAGCTCAGGTCATCATCCTAGGGTCCTGGGATCGAGCCCCACATTGGGCTCCCTGCTCTGCGGGAAGCCTGCTTCTCCCTCTCCCACTCCCCCTGCTTGTGTCCCCCCACCCATCAAATAAATAATTAAATAAATCTTTTTTTAAAAAGGCAGAACTAGGAGAGTAACACCTGCAGAAAGCAGACTCTGAACAAGAAATACATATCTATGTCCAGGGAAAAATATATGTTTATAAGTTAGTGCTACCTTTTCACTCCTTTAATGCCCTTAGGCCTGCCCCCTACCTGCCAGAAGCATTTAACTTAGTACCTATATCCACAGTTTTCTATTCCTCCCAAACTTTGCCATTAAAACTTCACCTGTCGCATGTTACATACCTTCTGCCATTTGCATAGAGTTAGATAATTTAATACATTCATTCATGATAAAATAATAATGCAATTTGGGGTTAATTTATTACTCTTTCCATTTTAGATATTAATATTTTGTTAGGAATCCTGTGAAGATAATGATTAATCCAGTAGTCTCTTTCATAGTAGGTCTTCATAATTACAGCCGATTGATAAGTAATGGGGTATATTTAGTGTGGTGGTATTTTCAGTACCTCCAAGTCATTCTGCACAGGCTCAATCCATTTGTGTGGAAGCTATTCTTGGCCAACAAAACAATCCTGATACAGCCACCAGAGCTTTTTATTACTTTCAACCACATGAATGTTTTGCTGACACCTAAGTAGGTAAGTGAGAGCCAAAAGAACTGACTGGTAGGCCAGGAAATAGTAGAGACTGTTTTAATATTTCAATGTCTATAACATTATCCTACTTATATTATGGTCCTCATGACCTCATTTTTTTTCCTGATCCTGTCTGTATAAGTGCTGAGTAATTTCTAAAGGGGGATACTATTAATAAGATACAGTATTTCCTATGGACTTGTATTTGCAGGCAATACCTGCTAGGAGATTTGGATAAGTAGAACAAACTGCTACATGGGCCATTCCAGAACAAATAATACTTACAGAACTTAGTCATCTTCTTTTTTGAATTTACTATATTAAATAGGGCCCATGTTGTATAACAATATTAAAGTGGACTTAAAGGAGAGTTTTTCCAAGATTGGCTAGCTGCTAACCAAACCCATTTCCTCTTCTTCCTGAGCACACATTTAGACTACATTTCCTGCCTCTTTAGCAGTTAACTGCGATCATGTGAGGACTGGCCAATAGAATGTGAGTAAAGGTAATCTGTGCTATTTCCAGGTCTGAGCAATACAAATATGTCACTTGAGGAAGACAAAGGACAGGATGGAAGGAGTCTGAGTCTCTGTGTGATTACTACGAGAAAAAAATATGAGTAAAATCTTTGGAAAAACTCAATAAGAACAATTCACCAAAAACAAAACAACCAAAAACAAAACAAAACAAAACCCTGCCAAATTAAGTGTGTGAGACACGTCTATAAATAATCAAAAAAGAACTATCAAAATCTAGAAACATTCTGATTGTCTCACATGTGTCTTTTGGTTCTCATTTGATTTAAATTATGCAATTGAAACTAGAAGTCAAAGCCAAAGCCGTACACTAATGCAAGAAAGATCTAGGATAACTCCAATCATTCAACAACATACTTAAGTCCTTGACCCTAGGAAAAAAGATCAACAAAGCAAAGCACTTATCTATGTTATAAGTTAAAATAAAATGTCAATTTAGAGATGTACCCTTTTATTAATTTTAGTCTTGAACTATTTTTGTTGTTGTTGTTGTTGTGACTGCAATTATCCAATCAACTACTTGTTCCAAACATATGAAATGATAAAGCTTCTACTGAAGTTACAATATGTGGGTAGTACTCTGTAGTGTTAAAATAAAAAACAGAATGGTGGAAATAGAACTCCTGGGTTATGGACATTAATATAGTTAGGCTAATCACAGAAGCTCTTTCTAAAAACTTAGCATTGAATCAGAGAAATGGAGATGGAAAGATAATATTATTGACAAAATTCAGTGGAAGAGTGGACCAGACACACAGAACAACCATGGTAGACATGGAAGCAATGAGACAGCCTATATTATCTTTTGGTTTTAAAAAAGAGCACTTGGGATAGTTTCTAAAGAATATACTAGAGATCACAACGGTGAAATGAGATTTTGTTAGAGGATTTTGTAGTAGTAGTGTAGAGATTTGAAAGTGGTGACTTGGTCCAGGATCATAAAAGTGGTGATGTAAAACAGTAAGTGCATCTAAGATACATCTAGAGATGAAATTAATAGGTTGGAGACTGGAAGGGAGAGTGAGAAAGAGGAGGTGGTCAAGGCAACCAGATATTTCTGCTTCTTTGTTTTTTGCTTTCTTTTGTTTTGATTATGTTTTAGCAACGCTTTAGCTAATAAAGCCATTTCCTCAGAAATGATGAGAAAGAACTAAGGAATTTAGTTTTTTTTCCCTTAATTTGATAAGAACACATAACATGCAATCTACCCACTTATCAAGTGTGTAATAAGGTATTATTAATTACAGACACAATGTTGAGCAACCAATCTCTAGGATTTATTCATCTTGTATAAATGAAACATTATCCTTGCTGTACAACAACTCTCAATTCCCCCTCCGTGCCCTGTCAGTCATGATTCTACCCTCTGCTTCTAGGAATTAGACTACTTTAGATTCTTCTTGTAAATGGAATCATGTAGTAATTATCTTTTTGTGACTGGTTTACTTTATTTAGTATAATGTCCTCAAGGTTCATACACGTTGTAAATGACAAGACATCTTTCTGTTTTAAGGCTGAACAATATTCCATTGTATGTATATACCACATTGTGAATAAACATTTCCCCAAAGAAAACATACAAATGACCAACAAGTAAATGAAAAATAACACCACCAGTCATCAGGGAAGTGCAAATCCAAGCCACAATGAGATACCATCTCACACCTGTTAGTTAGGATGGCAATTATAAGGAGAAAAACATATAATAAGTATTGATGAAGATGTGGAGAAAATGAAACCTGTACACTGTTGGTGGGAATATAAAACCATACCACCATGGAAAACAGTATGGAGGATCCTCAAACAATTAAAAAATAGAATTACCATATGACCCAGGAATTCTACTTATAGTATTAAACCAAAAGAATTGAAATCAGGATCTTGAAGAGGTATTTGTACATCCATATTCATCACAGCATTAGTCACAATTACCAAGATGCACAAGAAACATAAGGATTCAGTTTTAACTTTACCATTAATATACCTGCAAAGTATTCAGTTGGGGATTATAAACACACGGTTCAACATGTTAAGTATGAATCCATAGACATATTGATGACATTTAAAACCTCAAAAGGGTTTTATAATGAAAAAAAATAATTTTTTTCCAGAAGTAAATTTGAATGTATGTTTCGGCCATCAATATAATGAATCTAAACCATCAGTTTGTGGGAATTTATCCCATACCTGTGAAGTCAATAAACCCCACTCATAAAGATTCATTATAGGTTAGATATCACTTTATAACAAAACTATTTTTCATTCTTGAGACTGTCTTTGATGGAAGAGAAAATATGAATTGAAATTTCCAACAAGTTTGATTACAAAAAATTTGAAAAATATTGTTCAAAAATTTTAGTTAAAACTAGTTTACTAGTTATCAAACCACTCTGAACACCTACAAACTCAACAGGAGATCAAAGAAAAGAATAGCAACAATTCTATGAACAGAAAAGTGACCACTTACTGGAAGGTAGGACATGCAGAGAAGTGAATCCATGGCCATATATGGGAAGATAGACTGCAGCGGGGAGGGAGCCTCTGTCAGCCGGCTGCCAGCAAGTGAGAGAACAGCGGAACACAAAATCAGAACTTCTAGAAGTGTGCTCCATGGAGGGACATCGTTCCAGTGGCTAAGCAGGGGGGTGGAGCCCTCACTGGGTCAGTGTGGTCTCAGGACCCTCAGCATCACAGAAAAACTGGGGGTGCCAGAGTGGGGCAGATCTCCCAAGTATCGGAGTGAGGAAGTCAGCTGCAAAGACAGAGCTGAGGAGTGCGCTCTCAGATTGGGGTTGCCAAAACCCTGATTCATGGCACAGCTGGGCCACTACTCCTCAAACAGGGACCCAGTAAGCAGCAGATCCAGGGAGACTCCCTGCCTCCCCTGGAAGAAGTGGCATGGGAGTGCAGTGCAGGGATCTGCTGGGTTTGGAGACTCCAAAGGGGCCGAGCGCCAGAGATAGAAACACTCAGTCACAGGCTGGGTGAGCTCGGAGTGCGGCTGGAGACCAGGGAGAGAGGAGGGAATGGCTGCTTTTCTCTGAGAGCACATTGAGGAGTGGGGCCCTGAACTCTCAGCTCCTCTGGGACTTGAGATTAGGAGGCCACCATTTTCATTTTCATGGAAAGCTTTAAGGGAACAAGCTACAGAGAGCAAACCTGAGCAGATTACTTAGCCTGGTCCTTGGCAAGGGAGGTGCAATTCCACCTCCAGCAAAGACATCTTAGAATCACAAAAACAGGCCCTACCCCCAGAAGATCAGAACTACAAAACTCCAGCACTAGGGGAATATAGCACATAGAATTTATGGGTTTTTTCTCCATGATTATTTAGTCTTTCAAAGTTGACTTTTAAATTTTTTTTACTTTTTCTTTTCCTATTTTTTTAAAATTTTACTTCTTTCCTTTTTCAAGCGACATCTTATCAATTCTTTTTTAAAAATCTTTTTAAATTTTCATCTTTACAGATACATTCCATCCCTTCATCGTATTTACCCTTATTTATGTGTTTCTATATAAGTTTTTCTTTCTTTAAAATTTTGGGAGACAGTTTCTTCTAACAGACCAAAATGCACTCAAAATCTAGTGTGTGCCTCTGTTCTATTCACCAGCCTGAACATATTCTTCTTCTTCTTCTCTTTTTTTTTCCTTTCTTTCCCCCCTGGTTTTGGGTCTCTTCTGATTTGTGTAGTGTGTATTTTTCTGGGGTCATTGTTAACCCTTTAGCATTTTGTTCTCTCATTCATCTATTCTTCTCTGGACAAAATGACAAACAGAAAAACTCGCCTCAAAAAAAAAAAAAAGAACAAGAGGCAGTATTGACTGTCAGGGACCTAATCAATACAGACATCAGTAAGATGGCAGAACTAGAGTTCAGAATGATGATTATAAAGATAAAGACACTACTTGGGCTTGAAAAAAAAGCATAGAAGATACTAGAGAATCCCTTTCTGGAGAAATGAAAGAACTAAAATCTAACCAAGTTGAAGTAAAGAAGGCTATTAATGAGGTGCAATAAAAAATGGAGGCTCTTACTGATAGAATAAATGAAGCAGAAGAATTAGTGACATAGAAGACCAAATGATGGAGAATAAAGAAGCTGAGAAAAAGAGAGATAAACAACTACTGGATCATGAGGGGAGAATTCGAGAGATAAGTGATACCATAAGGTGAAACAGTATTAGAATAATTGGAATCCCAGAAGAAGAGGAAAGAGAGAGGGGGGCAGAGGCATATTGGAGAAAATTATAGTGGAGAATTTCCCTAATTTAGGTAAGAAAACAGGCGTCAAAATCCAGGAGGCACAGAGAAACCCCCTCAAAATCAATGAAAATAGGTTAATATCCTGTCATCTAATAGTAAAACTTACAAGTCTCAGAGAAAAAGAAAAAATCCTGAAAGCTGCTCAGGACAAGAGGTCTGTAACCTACAATAGTAGAAACATTATTTGGGCAGAAGACCTATCCACAGAGACCTGGCAGGTGAAAAAGGACTGGCATGATACATTCAGAGCACTAAATGAGAAAAATATGCAGCCAAGACTATTATATCCAGCTAGGCTGTCATTGAAAATAGGAGAGATAGAAAGCTTCCAGGACAAACAAAAATTAAAAGAATTTGCAAAAACAAAACCAACCCTACAGGAAATATTGAAGGAGGTCCTCTGAGCAAAGAGAGAGGCTAAAAGTAACAAACCAGAAAGGAACAGAGACAATATACAGTAACAGTCACCTTACAGGCAATACAATGGTACTAAATTCATATCTTTCAGTAGTTATCCTGAATGTAAATGGGCTAAATGTCCCAATCAAAAGACACATGGTATCAGATTGGATAAAAAAACAAGACCCATCAATATGCTATCTGCAAGAGACTCATTTTAGACCCAAAGACATTTCCAGATTTAAAGCAAGGGGGTGGAAAACAATTTACCATGCTAATAGACATCAAAAGAAAGCTGGGGTGGCAATCCTTATCACAGACAAATTAGATTTTAAGCCAAAGTCTATAATAATAAATGAGGAAGGACACTATATTATACCTAGAGGGTCTATCCAACAAGATCTAATAGTTCTAAATATCTCTGCCCCTAACATGGGAGCAGTCAATTATACAAGCCAATTAATAACAAAACCAAAGAAACACATTGACAATAATACAATAATAGTGGGGGACTTTAACATCCCTCCTCACTGAAAGGAACATATCATACCATCAACAAGAAGATCAACAAGGAAATAAAGGCTTTACATGCCACACTGGACCAGATGGACTTCCCACATACATTCAGAACATTCCATCCCAAAGCAACAGAATACACATTCTTCTCTAGTGCAAATGGAACATTCTCCAGAATAGATCACATCCTGGATCACAAATCAGGTCTCAACTGGTACCAAAAGATTGGGATCGTTCCCTGCATATTTTTGGACCACAATGCTTTGAAACTACAATTCAATAACAGGAGGAAAGTTGGAAATAACTCAAATACATGGAAGCTAAAGTGCATCCTACTAAAGAATGAATGGGTCAACTGGAAAATTAAAGAAAAATTTAAAAAAGAATTAATGGAAACAAATGAAAATGAAAAAAAAATGTTCAAAATCTTTGGGATACAGCAAAGTTTGTCCTAAGAGGAAAGTATATAGCAACACAAGCCTGTCTCAAGAAACAAGAAAAGTCTCAAATATACAACCTAACCCTACACCTAAAGGAATTGGAGAAAGAACAGCAAAGAAAGTCTAAACCAAGCAAGAGAAGAGAAATAATAAAGATCAGAACAGAAATGAATGGAATAGAAACCAAAAGAACAGGAGAACAGATCAACGAAACTAAGAGCTAGTTCTTTGAAAGAATTAATAAGATTGATAACCCCCTAGCCAGATTTATCAAAAAGAAAAGAGAAAGGACCCAAATTAATAAAATCATGAATGAAAGAGGAGAGATCACAACCAACAAAGCTGTAATCATCAAGACAGTATGGCACTGGCACAAAAACAGACACATAGATCAATGGAACAGAATAGAGAGCCCAGAAATGGACCCTCAACTCTATGGCCAACAAAGCAGGAAGAATGTCTAGTGGAAAAAAGACAGTCTCTTCAACAAATGGTGTTGGGAAAATTGGACAGCCACATACAGAAGAATGAAACCAGACCATTTCCTTACACCATACACAAAAATAGACTCAAAATGGATGAAAGACCTAAATGTGAGATAAGAATCCATCAAAATCCTTGAGGAGAACACAGGCAGCAACCTCTTCAACCTCAGCTGCAGGAACTTCCTCTTAGAAACATCACCAAAGGCAAGGGAAGCAAGGGCAAAAATGAACTATTGGGATTTCATCAAGATAAAAAGCTTTTGCACAGTAAAGGAAACAGTCAACAAAACCAAAAGACAACTGACAGAATGGGAGAAGATATTTTCAAGTGACATATCAGATAAAGGGATAGTATCAAAATCTATAAAAAACTTATCAAACTCAGCACCCAAAGAACAAAGAATCCCATCAAGGAATGGGCAGAAGANAGATAGTATCAAAATCTATAAAAAACTTATCATGGGCGCCTGGGTGGCTCAGTGGGTTAAAGCCTCTGCTTTCGGCTCAGGTCATGATCTCAGCGTCCTGGGATCGAGGCCCGCATCGGGCTCTCTGCTCAGCAGGGAGCCTGCTTCCTCCTCTCCCTGTCTCTCTGCCTGCCTCTCTGCCTACTTGTAATCTCTCTCTCTG